>JAHLJS010000009.1:11177044-11661596 GCA_038502445.1 Eremochloa ophiuroides | reverse complement strand
CATGCAGCCATGATTTTCCTATCAAGGTTATTGGAGGTAAATTTGGATGCTTTGTTGCTTGGTGGTTTGATGAATATACTTGGCTTGAATATAGTGTGGAATTATATGGTGCTTTATGTTTTGTGTGCTTTTTATTGAAGTATAAAACAAATTGTTCTAGTGGAGATGCTTTTGTGAGTGGAGGATTTAGAAATTGGCATTTGAAAAAGAGGATTGAGGGACATTGTGGGTCTATGGATAGTTATCACAATATGGCTCTAGAGAAATACAGTTCCTTTATCAGGCCTAAAGCAACAATAGTTGAGAACTTTGTTTCCACCACCCAAAAAGAGAAATGTGAGTACAGGTCACGGTTGACGTATTCACTTAAATGCATGAAATTTCTTTTGCGTCAAGGGTTGGCTTGACGCGGACATGATGAAAGTGAAGATTCACTTAACAAAGGGAATTTTCTTGAACTACTAAATTGGTTAGCACAAAACTTTGAAGAAGTTGCTAAGGTAGTTTTGAAGGGTGCTCCAAAAAATTGTACATTGACTACTCCCAAAGTTCAAAAAGATATCATCAATAGTTGTGCCAACGAAACTACAAAGCTTGTTTTGGAAGACCTTGATAGTGGCTACTTTGCAATACTAGCTGATGAATCTAGTGATGTATATGACAAAGAACAATTGGTTCTTTGTTTGCGTTATGTTGACAAAAATGGAAAAGTAGTTGAGAGGTTTCTTGGGGTTGTCCATGTTGAAAACACAGCCCCTTTTAATACTTAAAGATGCAATTCGGTCCTTGCTTATGGAGCATTCACTAAGTTTGTATATGATACATGGGCAAGGTTATGATGGAGCTAGTAACATGAAGGGACCTACCAATGGTTTAAAGAAACTAATTATGGATGAATGCCCCTCAGCATATTAAGTACATTGCTTTGCACATCAGCTTCAGTTAACTATAGTGGTTGTTGCTAAGGAAAATCTAGATTGTGATTGGTTTCTTAGCTTAAGTTATTGTTGAATTTATTGGTAATTCTTGTAACAAGGTACAAATGCTATGGGTAGAACAAGCACAAAGAATTGTAGAAGAACTAGAGTTGGATGTCATTGTATCTGGAAAAGGACCAGAATCAAGAGATGAGTCTATGTAGGCCAGGTGATCCTTGTTGATGGTAGTTATTGTTCATTTTGAGTCATCAAATACACATGAAAAGGGCATAAAATCAACCTCCAACATAGAATAGGGTTTAAACTGACAAAATTTCATGAGTTTTGGTGAATTTGTGTTTTGTAAGGTGTAATCAGGAAAAGAACCAAAGAAGACCCACATGTCAGACTAATACGTCGAATTCCGCGTGGACTCCGTGTCAAGAATATTCTAGAGAATACGGGTGACTTATCTGCAAAAGCAGGACCCACAAGGCAGGGGGTTCGGCCGAATTTTCATGGCCAGTTCGGCCAAACTGGCCCCACCCCGTCATCCTCTACGCTTCGACGTTAGTTCTCCACCGCCTTAGGGTTTTCATCAGGTCCGTTATTCATGGTCGGTTTGATCTAAGGACTATGGTTCTTCCCACTGGCCTATATATACAGCTCCAGACTCCCCCTAGGTGAAAAACCCTAGTTTGGTTTTGACAATTGATGAAACCTAGTCACTAACCTAAGTTGCTAAGTGTGTGTAGCAAAAGAAAGGTTAGTAGGAAATGACATGGTGATTAAGTGAAGATCAAGTGATGGAATGGTGAAAGAGAAGGACAAGGAACTAGAGGCTAAGATAAAAAGAAAAGATAGCTCTTTGTTTCGGTGATCAAGGCACTTAATGAGTGTGGTCACATTTAGGATAGATGACCGGACTATTAAGAAGGGAATTGCTTCGCAAACTCGGTCATCAAGTGCTCTAGGTTGCATTTAGTTGCATACACTTGAAATCTAACCTAGAGTGAGCTAACATAGCCTTGGAAAATGTTTTGAAAAGCTAACACACCTTGCACAAGTGATAGTTTACCTTGGTATTAGCACATTTGCAAAAGGATTCAGTGATTTTTGGAGATGCTTCTCTTAAGAAAATGTGCACCAACCGCTGGCACCGGACGCCGGCCGTAGTGTCCAGTGGTTAACCCTAGTGTAGCTCAGCGCAGAACAGTGCACTGGCCGCTAGGGCGCCCGGTGCGCATTTGTACTCTCTGGAACCTCTCTGCATAGACACCAGACACGTGAACAGTAATCATGTCGTATTCGGTGAAGAAATTGGCGTGTCCGGTGAAAACTGTGCCTGTGCTAACTTCGTGAGAGCACCTGACCGTGCGGCAGACGCGTCCGGTGGATCTGGGAGTGTTGGTAAAAGTTAACTTAAACAAATAAAAGCTAGGAATTATCTGCAAGCGAACAGATACCGTTGTAGCTTTCACCCGGAGGGTTTTAAATATCGTATCCACAGGGAAACAAGCGAGGTTAACTACGGTCTAACTTACCCAGTGTAGCTATAAGACTTAAGAAGGTCGAGTGTAGAGGAAACTGCTAAGGTCTTCTAATTCTAATCTCAATAAGCTATGTATTTTATTATTCTATCTGAGAAAATTACTTAAGGAAAGATATCAGTAGAGGATATTTTCTTTAGCAATGCAATCCTACTATTCCTTCTGACGGGAGGTGGACTATGAAAGACTCAACGGTACAGTCACCCTGCGATCTACCATCGATCCGGACGAACAGGACGTATTCATAAGCAATCTAGGTCTAAGCACCACGCCTACACCTATAATTACTACTCTAATCTATAGGGTCCTATAGACTAAAGCACTCAAAGAGATATGAACCAGATGAACAATATAAACAATGTTGCTTAAAGAGAGAAGAAGTCGATTACCAGAAAAATCTCAGACGTAGGTTAACTTCTGCCAAGGTACAAGTTGCAGAGGGAGCACCGACAGGCCGGCACCTCCTCCTCTAGCTCTTCCCTCTCTCTACCTCTCCTATTCTAAAGACTAGTTCCTATCGAGGACTAATCTCTCTTGATAGCTACATTGAGAGGTAGATCCATTCTAGGGACCCCTCTCAACAATCCTAAACTGAAGATATGAATTAGGGTTTCTTGGATTCATGGAATCAGGGAGCCAGGGGCCTGCTTATATAGGGAGATGGGATGAACCGTAGCCCTCGAATCAAACCGACTTATGGCGATGGTGGAGATTAATCCTCAAAGGCGGTGGAGAGTCTACATCGAAGTGGAGACAAAACAGGTTCCGGGTTGGATCGAACAGGCCCCGCATTCTCTAGTAGGTCTCTGGTGTCTTCTAGATTCTTCCTAACACGCTTTCGCCGTGTAATTTGATTTTTATACCGACGTCCTTGATATTTTATTCTTTTCCTGATAACATCCTGCAGAAACACAGATTCACCAAAACTCGTGAAATTCTGTCAGTTCAATCCCTAAACCTATGTTGGTGATTGCTTTTATACCCTTTTCATGTTTAGTTGACGGTTGAAATTATACAATAACTATCGTCAATAGGGAGCTCTCCGGATGCTCTTTGAGTTGTCACAAAACACTGACTGTGGAGCATTCTGTGTGATAACTCCGCATCCGGTGTGAACTGAATGCGCGTTAACGGCTCTGTGACCATTGGGATCGAGCGGCTCTTGTTTGAATTAGCTAACATGTGGCTTTGATCCGTGCACCGAGCACCAGATGAGCAACGTCCGGTGGTTGCGTGTTGTAGGGTCAAGATGGCGGACTAGAGGGGGTAAATAGTCCTTTCTAACTTCTAATCGCAACGGAATAAAACCTATTCAGTTCTAGCAACGATTCACCCCTCTAACTAGACTCTAACCACCTCGTCAAAGATCTTATGCAAGAAACAAAGGTTCTAGCCTAGCTCGAGCTTTCCTAAACCGTTCTAGCGCAAGATCACATAAACCTAAGCACTAGTACTTTATGCACGGGGGAAACTCCTACCAACTAGTAAGCAAAAGAGCACTAAACACCTAAGCTCACTAAATGCTCAATGACAAGGATACACAATCCTAATCAAGGAGCGTAACTTGATTAGCTACACAAACTAATCAAGACACTAGTTCTAAGCTACACAAGCTAAGAACGTGAGTGGCAAGCTACACAAGCTAACCGATCTCACAAGAGCAATTACAACTACACAACTAAAATAAAGCATAACTTGTGTAGAAGGGAGCAAACCACCACGAAGGATGGAAAGATATTGACTGTTGATGGTAATTATTGCTCATTTTTACCCATCAACTAAACATGAATCAAGGGCATAAAATAATCCACAACATAGTTATAGGGTTTGATTCTAACAAGTTCCATGAGTTTTGGTATTCCCACTTGTTTTGTAGGAGATGCAAGGAATTGTAAGGTTTCACCAAATAAAAATATCTCAAATGAGGAATTGGAGTTCACCATTGCGTAGAGCTCATCGAGATGATCGAAACAGATCTATGGTTTGTTATTTTCGGAGTTCAAAATAAAAAGATACGAAAGTCACAAAGGAAGGTTCTAGAGGACACCAGAACCCCAAAGCAGACCGCGAGAGGCCGCCAGGTGGGGTCGGCCGACCCCACCACCAGGTCGGGCGACCATTGAAGTCCCCAGATCACCCTCGGCTTCTCTAAAAGGTTCTCCACCGCCATAGAGAGTCCATCTAAGCCGTTGCTTAAGTCGTTTTAATCCAAGGGCTCATGATTCACCCATCGGCCTATATAAGCAGCCCTCTGGCTCCCTGATTCATTCATTATTCATCCCTTTCATTATTATAATTCATATTCTCTAGTTAGGGTTTAGATTGAGAGGTGTCCCATCGAAGGATAACCTCTCTTCAATGTAGTAGATTAGTTCTAGTTGAGAGTTAGGGAGAGCGGAGCCATGCTCAGGTTCTGGAGGAGTCTTCTGAGGTCTAGTATGACTTGTATCTTATCTCTGTAAGATTTATGCTTTTATATATTCATCTTCTCTTTTTTACTTATATGCTTTATTATGTGATTGGTTAGTGTTGACACTTGTTATCGTCTAAATTTTATTATCAATTATCCCTGCATTAAACATGAATATCCAGTAGAATAAGGTTATTACTAATAATTTCCACAAGTTTTGGTGAATTGTATATTTTCCAGGGATTCTTCCAGAAAAGCATAAAAGAGGGATTAAAGTGCATAAAAGACACGAAACTTGACCGTAAAGAAAGCATCATCATGAGGACTCTGGAAGAGTGTAGAAGGCACCCAAAGCAACCGGAGACCTGCACTTGACAAGGTGGGGCCGGCCGGCCCCAAGGGGGGCCGGGCGGCGCCCCCCTAGGGTTTTCACCCGCCATCTTCTGGAATCTTCTATCACCGTCTTTGAGGAGTCATCTGGGCCCTTGGTTAAGTCGGTTTGATCTAACAGCACATGTTCATCCCACCGGGCTATAAATAGAGGGCCAGACCCCCTGGAGGAGAGCCAGATCAAGAGATGAAGACCCTGAAGCATTAGATAGATATCCACTAGATCTAGGCTAGCAATCAAGAGAGAGATTAGAGAGATAGAGTAGATGAGTAGAGATTCGGAGGAGTCCTGGTCTGTCGGAGCTTCTTCGTAGCTGTATTCGTCTGGATTCAGCTCCCTCACCCGGAGTTGCGTTCTGAGGTACTTTTGTATTCAACATCCTGATTCAAGTAAGTATTTGTTCTTATTCATTCTTAAATTTACAACTCTATTTGGGTGCTTTGATCTTGGTAGCTCCTTGGTTGAAGTAGCAGTTTGTAGTGTAGACGTGGTGTCTGAGCTATAATTACTTGTGAATGTCCCTTGATTGGCCGGATAGTGGTAGTTCACGTAGGTGACAGCTACGTTGATTCCTCTGTAGTCCACTTCCCGTTGATAGGATTGATAGGTGTATAAGTGTTTGGTAGGAGGAAACTCTGATTTCCGCTCTTATTCATTTCACTGCCCGATTAGAACGATATTATTCAAAGTTTACCGGTTGTCGGATCTAGATAATCATTAGTTATATCCTCATTCTTGATATTCTCTGGATGGATTGTGTTATCGGGTTAAGAATCAATAGATTTAGTCAGTATCACCTACTGTTCTTTTGGGTTCAATATTAAAACCGGGATTGTCTGGTGAAGTGCTACATCGATGTTTTATCTGTGCGCTTGCAGATACTTTGATAATAATAATATTTAATAAAGTGCAGTTAATTTATACCAACAGTTAGTATAGTTGTTATACTTGGCATAGGTTCTCCGCTCGCATCGAGTGCTCTAGTTATCATGAGATTAGAGTAGTAATTAATAGTGTAGACATGGTGTCTAGACTAGAGGTTACCTGAGATTTCATTCAACCTTACGAATAGTTGTGGTCGCCCTAGGAGGTGATAGCCCGGATTGCCGACGTATTCCACCTCGTGTAGGTTGATGATTGTAGGACCGTAGTCAGAGCTTCCTAGTCCCATTTCATCTCAGTTTGAGACTAGTGGTCTGATGTCCCGAAGTGCTATTGTGTGATTCCCTATCTAACTGTCATTCAGTTATATTAGAACCTAAGTAATAGTGATGTATTTTGGAACCTTGAACTCTCCCGTTGTCCTTTCAGCTTAGCTAGACTACTTAATTATCTTACAAGTGATTACTATGCATAACTCTTATCATTTATCACTTACCCCTACTATAGTCTAGTTGGTGTATTAAGTTAGTAGATACATGATGGTAACTATTAGATTCTTTAACCATTACTTCCCTGTGGTAAAATATAAAAAACGATACTCTAGAATACTCCTGGGTAAAAGTTACAATGGTATTCTGTGCGCTTGCATAATCTTTCATATTCTATTTGCACTTAATAAATACCAACAAGCTTTTTGGCGCTGTTGCCGGGGAAGCAATTGGCATAAAGATTTTAATAGTTATCTTGATGTCTATTAATTTAGTGTACCACTAGCTTTAGTAGGATTACTCCTGTTCTGTTGAGTTGTGGAATAAGATAGGACAGCAGAGACCATTTCAACCTTCCGGCAAGTTCCACAAGACAAGAAGAAGCATTGAAGAACTTCAGGGTACCTAAACATTCAAGATTCATCAACAATGGAACCCTGCCATCTCACAGGTTTGCACACATATATGTATTTCTTTCTAACCCTATGTAGATTGAAGAAAAGGACATCGTCACAACAATTCAAATCACATCTCAAGTGACGAACATAGAGGTTGTGCTACACACAAATCATGGCAAATATGATCAAGAAGGTGAGAAAGTCTTGCTCATGGACTTTAAACTTTTGAGTAGTTATCTTTTAATTCTTGCATCTCATTGCATATTTACTTTAATCCATGCATCCACTCCAATTAGTTTATGTTCCCTCATATCAAATCCATAACATGTTTAGTTCTTGTATACGTCCATACCACTTGTATATTAAAAAGAATATATATATATATGGTTGCGCTAATCACCATCCAGGGTACCGAATATTATTCACTACCCTAGCCTCCTCACGCCGCATGCTATCTGCTCATGGTACCCGGTTCAGTCCCACCAGTTTTGGACCGTATTTTTGTTTCTTTTTTTTTCACGCAAACATGATTTCAATCCTGGACCGTCTGCTTTTTTAATTTTTCATGCCATCACCGTTTTTTGTAGTTATTCCGTCTCTGGTTTTTTTTGTGACGCCACATTTTGTTATGTGATTTTGCATCCTCGACTATCGATCTTTTATTTTTTTTCACTGTCTGTTATTTTTTATTTTTCACACCGTCTTTATTTTTTCTATTATTGTTACATGGACAGGTTTTGCAACTGTTTTTTTTCACGCGTACAGTTTTATTTGTTTATTTTTCATGCAAACAGGTCTTCTTATTATTAATGACAGTGCATTACGAGCAGTGAATATAAACCAGTGATACATGTACTGTTAGATCATGATACAATGACTCAGAAAGAAAGATGTTAGAAATAAAAAAAGAATGGGGTAGCATGACTCCAAGCAGGCTCTATTGCACAGTAATTGCTGTTACAGTTCCGTATAGAACTTGTCAACATGATTGGTACCAACGATTTTGGAAGTCTTTGCGTCAAATATCATCAATGATTTGTGTCTGCAACTTAATTAGAATGGGGAACACAAGAACGTGAAACAACCTGATACATTCTAGACGTCAAGAGCATCTCCAAGAGATTACCAAATCGTTTTCTAAAGGTTAATTAGGCAATTATTAAAAAAACATCTCCAACAGACCTTATAAATGACTCCAAATGTATTAGCTCTATGCCATCTCACTCGCTCTCTATTTCTAAATAGTCGATCTCAATTTAGATAGTCTCTTAGAGTGGTCTATGCTATTTAGGTGAGATTTATTTTAGAGAATAGCTAAATCACTAAATTTAGATAAATATTTTTGTTAATCTCTTGGAGATGCTCTAAGAAGCTCGAAGCCGCCTAGTATAAAGATGTGGTATGCATGTCTATGACCTCTTCTTTTGGTTTAGGCAAACAGTGTTTCTACTTTATCTCTTCTTTGAATTCACACGATCGAGGATCAATTGTTGCCCTTACCTCTAGGGCCTCCATCCTGAACAAATTTGAAAGCCAATATTTGGTTAATATCATCATGTTGTCTATCAGAATGCATAACAATGTATAAAACTCAGCAGTTATAGAATACAAATAGATTGCAAAGATGATTTTGTAGTCTAAGTGGATACACAAAGCTCAATGGGGGATACTACAATGCTAGGCAAGGTTAAGGCGAAGGCATAATTTGCAAGTAAATAAGTTGCTAATCGGCCTCACTGGGATTAGAATCGACAGTTGTAAGGAAAAACAACTTTGAATTTGCAAGTAGAAGAGCCTGCATAATTGACAAGTTTAGGCAAGTGGCATCTAATAAGGTTTAGTTCTGGAAAAAAAATATATGTAGCAACTATAATCAAATTACACAGATCAATTTGATAGAAAAGAATTATTAGTAACTACTTAGTGATTAGCTATGAAATTGGGCCGCATAGACCATACAATAGGATCAGTAAGGGCAGAACCAGAGTAGGGGTGATCAAGTACACAGAATAATTAGTGTCCATTCCCCAAAGCTCAAGTACAGAAAAAAAATTGGTTCCTTGCTATAAGAATAACTAATTTAAATGGCAATTCTGCCAGCATATGAAATTTGTTGTTGTTGTTGTACCATATTGAAAAAAACAAATTATTTGACCTTTCTTTTGCCCAATCACATAAAGTATCTACATACTTAGTGTCTTGATGCAGAAATAAGGTAGGTGTAGTATTTAATCATCACCGGTTGATTTTTCTAAATCCTAAACACAAACATTTTTTTTGCCAATACTCCTATTTAATATTCTTGAGAATACTAATGAGGATAGTGCATCCACAAATTGCATTAACAGTTGGTATTAGTCACAATGACAGCAAAAAAGCCTACCCCACGAGTTAATGAAAGCTGAATTGAACCAATATTGGCAGCCGAAACAAGTTCACCTTGCTGCAACTCAAGAGGAGCTCCTGGCCGCGACCTGCACAGACAATCAACTCTCGTCATCAAATCGAATCAAGGAGGAGCAGGAGGAGGAGGAGATGGTGCCAACGTCGAGCTGGGGAAGGGGATCTGGAGGACGTTCACCTGGATCTGCCAGCAGTGTTGAAGGAGCACACGCTGGAGAGGCGATGGCGGTAGGCTGACGACGGCAACAGCATTACCAGGCGAGTTAGTACTCCTTTCTCTAGGAGTTTGCGGCAGGAGCTCACGATGAGTCACGGGCAAGCACGGGAGGCTGCTGATGATGGCAAGGTGCAGGTAGGACGGATGCCCCAGGTGCGGCGAGCTTGCCGGTGCCAAACCTGTAGCAGCCGTCAATGCCGACACTCAACAACAGGGCCTTAAAGACCGCAGTCGCGGCCAGTAGGGTGAGGGAATGGGGGAGAGAGACGGTGCCACAAAATCTTCTAGTTCATTTGAGCTTGCCTGATTATAAAAGTGTGTCCACCAAAAACGATTAATAAGTGCCCACAAAATAGAAACCCAAGTGAACATGCTGCAACATGAATTAATAAAAGCTGAAAACTAGAAGCTTCTAGTTCATTTGAACTTACCTAATAAAAGTGTGTCCAGTAAATTTAGGAAAGATGGTATCATCATAGTTCATAGAGTTTGAATCATGGACCAAAACAACCACGCCCTACACTTAATAAAACAGAAGGAAAAGACATCAAAGAGAGAGAGGAAACCAATTTTAATATATGTTTATTGCCAGCTTATTAACATGATGAAATTTGGCTCATATGTTTAGGGAAAAAAGACTGACCCAATAAACCATCATTGGCAACAAATCGAAAACCACACATCAATATGCAAGCATTACAGGTCTGATGAAGAAGAAAAATGGTTGGGGGCCAGGGTGTGCAGTAGTTCAACGGAAGGTGGAGGCATTGACACTTCTCTCCTCCTCGCGACTTATAATTTAGAACGGAGTGAGTATGTAAGACCATCTGCACATAAACAGCCTATTAATTTATTAAACAACTGCATAATAGTCCATCTAGTTTTGTACCGGGATTGTTGCAAAATAATCACTATGCTTAGAACTGGAATATATACAAATGCAAGTCCTGATTGTGCAATAAAGGGACCAATTTGAATATTACTAGATTGTGCACCCGACGTGGACAGTAGCCTGCATTCCCAATCCTCCCTGCCTCTGCAAGCAACTCTGCCCTCCATAGCACCCGGACCCCTAGGACAGTTGAAGACATTATGCTGCTGTCCCTATGCAAAAAGAAGCTAATGGAGTCATCAGGTACAATAATTGGGCTTCGATGCAGCACACAAAAAACAATTTAATTGCCAGCGCACCATCAACTGGTCAAATAAAGCTACGCTAGACATACAGATCAAACCTAAAATCAAATGGGAACCTAATGTTGAACATAAAATTCCTTATTTTAGGATGAACGCAGCAGAATATTATGAACTGAAGGAGGGTATAGGGATACCTGACGGACCAGATGCCTCCATCATCGCGGGAAAGAATCCGTCACTGGCACCTTCACCTTGGGACTTCTCGGTCAGCTAAGAGGGGAGCACGACGGAGACCGCAAGTTGCATGGGGTAAGGGTGGGCGTGGGTGCAGGGGCGCTGATGCGACTAGCTGCAGGGCGACGCGGGGGCGGCGACACCGGCGAAGCTTGCGTCCAAAGATCCACCACAGCCCCCGTCGCCCACCCCATGCGGCTCGGTGTCACCGCCGGTGCTCGCGGCCTCGCGGGGCTTCGGCGAGCACAACTGATGGTGGTGCTGGGTGGGAACCGAGCTGCAGCTGCAGGACGGGGTGGGGGCAATTGCCGGCGAGGTGGTGGATCTGAAGAAAACTGTGTAACTGGCATTGGGTGGGATTGATGCGGTGAGATCGTGGGGGTGTGGGCCGGTGGGGGGTGTACGGGTGGGGCCATTGGGGCCGGCGGTTATGCCGATCGGCCTCTAGGGTTTCGGGCAGGGGAGCGTATCTAGTGAAAACCAAGCATCCTGTGGAAACTTGCAAACTCTCAATCAGCACCACAGGATCTCCATCTAATGCCTAGGAAGAGAGGTGGGCTATTTTTTAAAAAAGCACCCGCCACTAACCACTAATATTTTTTTTCACAAACACCCCTCCCTGCTCTCCCGTACGTGACTCCCCAGCCTCTTCCTTTCTCCCGTACGGAGCCGCCTCTTCGTTTATCGCGAGTCGCCGCCGGCCGAGGAGGCCACGGAATCCTCTTCCTCTTGCACCGCGCTCCGCTTGCGCTCGTTCCCTTCGGCGGTCCGCTCACGCTCGCGCTGCCCTCCGCTCCCGTGCGTACCGTCCGCGCAGGCTTCGCCGGATGGATATGGCCTTCTGCCACGCCCGCCTCGACGTCGCGGCGTCTTCGCGCCGCCTGCGGCCTTGGGGACTTTGGTTTCGGATGCGCTGCTGTCCCCGGCGGCACTTGATGAGACTTTCCAGTGCTGTATGTACGCCTGGGCTCAGGCCTCACTGCTCAGCGCATTCGTGCGGTCCTTGGCGTCACGGGCGGGCGGCGACTCGCGGCCGTCGACGGGGGCTGCGACTCATGGCCGGCGCGGGCCGGCGCTGACTCGCAGTCATCAGGGGCGGGCACCGACTCGCGGCCGTCATGGGAGCGAGCCAACTCGCGAGCGCCGGAGTCCATGGTCACGTCAGCGGCGCGGCTACTCTCGTTCCGTCGAGAAACATCACTACGGCGGCCGTAGCGTGAGTCACGTACGGAAAAGGAAGAGGCCAGGGAAGTCACGTACGGGAGATCAGGGAGGGGTGTTTTGAAAAAAAAATGAGATTAGTGTGGCTAATGGTGGGCGCTTTTTTAATAAAAATATCCCACCTCACTTTCTAGGCATCGGATGGAAATCCTGTGGTGCTGATTGAGAGTTTGCAAGTTTCCACAGCTTGATTGGTTTTCACTACATACGCTCCCTTCGGGCAGATGGCTTGGTCGGCTGGTCCTGCGAGGTGTTGGGTCTGACTCGAACTCGAACCAGCGTTTGCGGTGGCTCGCTCAATAGGCTCGGGTAGTGATTATTATTCACTACCCAGAGTAGTATATAGAAATACTATATATACACACCTCACTATGATCATACTATTTCATCTCTATTTAAATAAATCCTTGTAATGCTTTCATGCTACCTTTACTTGCTACAGTATATGGTTGGAATAATTTCATACATCTCTTAAATGAAGTATGGTGCCTAGCTTAGGAGTGTTTGATCTTACTTTCAAAGATTTTTAATTTAAGCATGTGCTTAGATTAAAATGTCCTCCTAACTCAAATTAGACGTGGTGTCTAGGTTGATTTTTGAGCTGATAGTATACTATAGTAGATATTGGATATTTTGTTAGACTAATCCCTGCAGGAAACTTTTAAATCAATTCGAGGAAGTCATAGGATAAACTCAAATCAGAGATGAAGTAAGGCACATGAATTCCAACAGCTATGCCTAAGGGAGAGGTCTTGCTCAACAGACCTAAGAATCAGGAGTCATCGCCGTCCAGTTGAAGCACAACGAAGCAAGACCAAATTCCACCAAAGTTGATCTGACCATGGTCTTCCTCCTCTCAAGCTCCTGTCGCTCAAGCACACTAATTTGTAATTCCTCTACTCACCATTAGCTTACTTCTATAAGTTTGATTAGTTCTACAAATGCCATATATGAAAATCAAACTTAAGACAACATAAAATCAATCCTCCAAAGAAGAAGTAATGGTGAATAATAAATGTTCTATGTTAATGTTCAAACAACTTCTCTACATCATAGAAAGTGACCTTTAGCTTTATGACAACACAATCTCTGTCATTACTTGTATATTCCTTCGGGTATGTGTTGTCCACTAATGCTTTGCAGGAATAGAACAATGAGAGGAGCAAAAGATGTCGTAGGAGACAAAGCCGCTCATAAACAAGACACTATAAACTCCTGCCCAAGCAGACACATACTGAAGCAGTGAGGATGATCAACTCGGCTCGAGCCGAATACAATCACCTCCTTGCATCATCACACCTGCCAAAGTTAGACGATCCAGTCGTGCCAATGATCGTGTACACCAGAGAATATTCCACAAGACCTTCTGCAACACTGGATCAAGCGTCAACTTAATAGAAAAGATGGCAGACCAGACATTTAGGAGAGAATTCAAAATCACTCATCCCCTCTGACTTCTTGGTCCTGGACATGGGAGAGAAAGAGTGCGATCCACTGATTGTACTTAGAAGACCGTTCCTCAACACCACACGAGCAATCATATCAGGAGAGGTCCACTTCCAATTCCACATAGAAAAGGAGCGCTGCTACTTCAACAACTACACAACTTATGAGCAGCCAAAGAAGAACAGATCAAGGAGGAGACGTCATTCATCCCAACGTCAAAGGAAGCAACCACCCAAGGATGGTTAGTCAGACTATGAAGGAGAAGTTGTAAGAAGTGACGAGACCACTACATCAAAAGATAAGAAGACTGAGGAAGAAGAGACTGTGAAGGATGGGACCCTGTTGGTGTAAAAAATGGTTCCCTAAGCCCAACACACCAGCGAAGCCGGAAACGACCCTTGAAGGCAGTAGAGCTCTCGTAGATCCAGCTAGCTTCGAACCCGGTCTGAGAGTGTCAGTAACACCCAAACGTGCCAGTCAATTTGACCTGCAATTGACAAGAAAATAATAGTAATCAGTAATCACAGGGCGGAACTAATCGGTGTGTCCAGGTAGTTCCGATTATGTGGCTCTGAGAGCCGATTCAATCGGAGATCGTCTAGAAAGCCGATTCCGTCATGTTATGAACCGATAGTATAATAATGAAGTAAAACGGCTATCAGAATACTCATATGAAGACAATAACGTGCTAGCCGATCTAATTCAATTAATGTGTATAAAAGAAAATAGATCATGTATACAGATCTGATCTGTACATCAAACAAGCAGAGATCGGCTAAAGCTGGTCTAGAAGGCTTTAGTAAATCCTCTTCGCTACGTTCACCAAGTCTGCATTCACCTGGTCTAACGGCCAGCGGGCTTCAACAAACCCAGCAAACAAAGCTAGATCGTTTAATATCCAAATAAGTCTATATACACGATCTACTCGTGAGAGCATAACTGAATCGGCTCTTTAGCCGATGCGGGGTCCATGAAGCACGAACGAACGCTAGCGTAGCCATAAACAGACTTCAAATTAAAGCAAGTCTAATCTAGTGAAAAACTTGTTTGGGTTAAACCTGTTCCACCGGATGACGCTCAGTTTAACTTAAACAAGGACACAAAAATAAGACTTACGATAAGCTCAGAACCACTTATGTCTCAACTAGCACCGAACGCACAACATGTAACGAACAAGATTGATAGGCAATTAGCCGATGTAAGCATGGAACCGATCATCATGGTAAAATAAGCATAAAAAAGCATAAGCGACGATCAAATTCAAGTGAATCTAAGGCCAAATCTATCAATCTTGATCGGGCAGAGAGATGTTATATTGATAAATAAACAATAAACAACAAATAACATCTTGATAACTTAATGAATCTAACTAAATTGCCATATTTAGCTAGAGCCGATAACTAATCCATGCGTGCAAACTATCTCAATCTATAGCCTGTCTATCGGATGACATTAACTAATAGATTAATCAAGCAAACAAACACGAATCGATAACTAATCCGTGCGTAAAAACCGTCCTAATCTGTATCTCGTCCACCGGATGATGGTTAACACAGATTGATCGGGTAAACCAGCGTGAATCATCCTTGACTCACTGTGCTTCCTGCGTCCACCGGATGACGCCAAAGAAACAGAGCTTAGCAAGGACCCTGGTCCGCCATGCTTCCACGTCCACCGGATGACGCTAAAAAGACATAGTTTAACAGGGGGTTGACGATACTTACAAGCAAGCCTGCGTCCATCGGATGACACCCAGCCTGGATGAAGTAACTCGCCGGACTCGACTGACTCTAGGGTTTGCTGGCCGGAGCCGAAAGTTGTGTTGTATTGATGTTCTTGTTGTTTTACAATGGCTGAGGGCTTACATTTATACCCTGAGCGTAGATAGAGTCCTAGTCGAATTACAACTCATCAATAGATAACGAAACCCAACAAACTATCCTATATCTAAGGTAACTTGGAGTCACACCTTTCCTTTCATAACGGACTCCGATCGTGATCGCATCTTGGCGGCGCGGACTCTGGATGACGTCACTAATACCGACGCTGCACGCCTTCTGTCACCTTCACCCGATAACCGATTCACCGTGCAATCGGCTATTTTCCTTCCTTCCGCTGGACGGAATCTGCTTCCGAGATCGGCTATCTTCCTCTGGTATCGGCTATCTTCCTCTGGCATCAGCTATCGGCCTCTGGCATCGGCTATCGGCTCCCAGCCCAAAATTTGGTGTTAACAGACCCCAACCTCAACATCAACATTAACATCACCAACCAGAAAGAAATGGAGGAAGGAGTCACCTTCCAGCACATCATCAGAGGTGCAACTAGGGTCACCATCTCAACCCGACAATGCACCAAGTGAGGAATGAACAAGACAAGAAGTCCTGTTCGGAGGACTTTGAACCACCGAGCCTTCGCCAAAAGGTAAATTTGGTACTTATCCATATTTCTTTTAGTATTGCATATTAGTATAATTAGTTACATATTTACCTTGCTGCATTTGTATAGAAAAGAAAATAGAAATATTTACTTACTGCATTGCATTGAAAAATATATAAGCCCCATGTGACTGATCTCGTGGCATAGCTCAAAAAACTATTCACTGTGGTGACACAAAAATAAATTGCATGCATCTAGAATAAGGTATTACATCATATTTACTCTTTTGCATTCATAAATACCAAAAAATGTGGGCGTTGGTATTTCTTATGCACAACTAAAATATGAAAGATTCTGCAAGCGCACAGAATACCATTATAGCATTTTACCAGGAGTATTCCAGGTATCATTATTTATATTTTACCATAGGGAAACAATGGTTAAAGAAGTTGATAGTTTACCATCATGTATCTACTAACTAGTATAACTAATAGACTAAAGTAGGGGTAAAAGGTAAATAATAGGAGTTATTTATATCTGACACACACAGGAGAATTCTATAATAAAAGAGTAGATAGCTAGAGTGAGAGGACAACGGGAGAGTTCAAAGTTCCTAAGTACTTCTCTATTATCTTAGTTCTATAAAACTAATTCATGGGTAGATAAAGCAATCACACAATAACACATTGGAGCAACAGTACCTTTCCGACTCTCGAATAGACTGGGAAAAAGGTAGTCAGGAGAAGGCTGCCAAAAGCTCTATGAAACACCAACTCCGATGTGGTGGAATACGAAGGCCTAACAGAACTGTCACCTCTGGGGCTACCACAACTAACCGTAAGAATTGGGCGCAACCTCAGGTAACCTATAGCCTAGACACCACGTCTACACTATCGATTACTACTCTAATCACATATGATAACTAGAGCACCTAATACAGGCGGAGATCTCATGCCAAGATGTAATAACTATACTAACCAGATATATAAAAGGCATATAGGTAAATGAAGAAGATAAATATTAAAGCATAAGTCTTACAAAGATGAGATACAAAGATATACTAGACCCCTGAAGACTTCTCCAGAACCGAAGCGCAGCTCCGCTCTCCCTAACTCTCAAGTAGAACTAATCTACTACATTGGAAAGTCTAGCCCTAATTCTCTAGAATTAAGAGGTTATCCATTCGAGGGACACCTCTACAACTCCATCATGGTGCACTTGACTTGGAGGGCTCCTGGGTTCCCTATATGGGGTGCCTGGCCTCCCCTCCACCTTGGGCAAGCGATATGGTACTAAGCCTTTCCACCATGTGCACATAGGCTTTAATGGGCCAAATTCTGATTTAGGCCCAATTAATTCCGCAGCCTTTAATTAATCCCGCAGTTCAGGTTCTAGAATCTTTCAGTGTTTGTAAAATCCATATCTCTTTATTCCGGACTCCAAAAATAGCAAACTATAGGTCCGTTTCGATCGTCTCAACGAGCTCTATGCAATGGTGAACTCCAATTCCTCATTTGAGATACTTTTAATCGGTGAAAAATTGAATATCCCTTTATACCCTGCGAAACAAGTGAGAACACCAAAACTCGTGAAACTTGTTAGAATCAAACCCTATTGCTATGCTGTGTATTGTTTTATGCCCTTGACTCATGTTTAGTTGATGGGTAAAAATGAGCAATAACTACCGTCAACAGTGGGCACATGAAGGTCCGCACCTTTTATGAAAAATCCAAAAATATATGGCCACATGAAGGTCCACTCATTAAGGGAGCTTTCTGCTGGAAATTTTGCCACTAGCCATGGAGCAATCCCTCCATGAGAATTGGTATTGTTGTTGGCAATTGAGTGTTGCATATGATCAAGAACTAGTCCAACCTAGCGCCTACAAGCCGCTGGCACACCTGTTCTAAGAAGGATCACTCAACTTCAACATCACGACCACGTCATCATCCAGCTTGGGGGAGAGCATCCTCCACTCAAACCAGCTGAGTATAAGCTTCCCATCCTATCACTGTACTATATTGGTTTTTGAGTGTGTTAGCTAGTAAAATAATCATGAAACGAAATAAAGAATTTTCCTAGTTTGATTTGGTTTGATTGTTTAGGTTTGCTTAGGTTTGAATAAAAGAGAATGCTTACAGAAGTTTTTGCCCAGATAAAATGAACTCCATAGATGGACACCATGCATAGAATTGATATTTAGCACCTAACTAGAATCCCTTTTTGTTACCTAGTGTTCTACCTTGTTATCTCAAGTTTTAGATACAATTGTTTTGACATGAAGATTTACTTTGAACCTGAAACTTGTGGGTAGCAAATGCTTGATCTAAATCTAGGTGATTGAGGAATATGATATGAAAAGTTTGAGCTGCTATTTATCTTGTTCCTAGTGATACTTGAGTCCTGGAGATTTATTTTTGAAAATCCTTAAAACCACATCATGAGTTCTTGTATGATAGATCTTAAATTCCTACCACGGCTATATATGCTAGATTAGGAAAGCCCACACATTTATATGCTACTTGCTTTGCATTGAGTGTTGTCAAGCTTTGTTGATACCTTAGAAACTTGTTATGCTTTCAAAATCAAGATCACTACACACCACATACACCTGCTACTCCTGTACTAGGAGTACGTAAAAACATGCCTTCCATCTAGATCCACCTGAAAATGTTCTACTCCTACACTAGGAGTGAACACTAAAAATATCCCATAGGTTAAACCCAAATAAATGCTCTAAGTTCTAGTTGCTGTCTCTCAAAAGAAAAGGAAAAGGGAAGTACTATTGCAGAGAAGAGGCATGTGGCTATGTAAAAGAGTGAGATGAGAGAAAACAATGGGTACAAAGATACCCACCTGAGAGGTAAAAATGGACAAGTGTCCGAATTATCAAAACAATGGGTACTCGATGCCCACCTAAAAAAAGAAAGAAGAAAACAAAAGAAAAGATAGCACATGTTGTCCTGCAACTTAGTTCCCAAGTGTTGACAAAATAGAGAAATGTTTTCAAGGAGCAAAAATAGAATTAGGATTAGCCACTATATATATCTACCTACCACTACATATCCATGCACATGCGCATCTTGATTTGATTGTATGACTTGATTCTTTGGATCCATTATTTGACTTTACAATATATGTATTGCAAGTATGTATGAGCTGTTTCCTTACCCATGAGCTACATAAGCCATTAGTTATAGGGTGAGAGAAAGAGAAGGCATACATCACTATTGCCTTGGTGAGGATCCACAAATACCACATATTGAGGGGCTTGAGAGGGTCATACAAAGGAATTTCTGAGCTTTATTTTGAAAACTTGCAAAAACTCCACGATAAGAGTTGAGCAAAAGAGCTTGAGTGATAGTGCTTGACTTAAACATTCTGTCCTTCAATTGCCCAAGACCCAAGAGAAAGGCTACAAGCTCCATAATTAAAGGTAATAAAGGTAAGTTTGAAAGTCAGAATGGTTCACTCCAATCCAAGGGTAATTTTTGTTTGAACACATGGGTATCTCCAAAGAGGTGGCTACATCTATTGCTAAGTTTGGCTTTGCTAAGGGACAAGCAAAGGGTAAGCTTGGGGGAACTTGTTGATGGTAGTTATTGCTCATTTTTACCCATCAACTAAACATGAATCAAGGGTAAAACAATCCACAACATAGTTATAGGGTTTGATTCTAACAAGTTTCACGAGTTTTGGTATTCCCACTTGTTTTGTAGGAGATGCAAGGAATTGCAAGGTTTAACCAAATAAAAGTATCTCAAATGGGGAATTGGAGTTCACCATTGCATAGAGCTCATTGAGACGATCGAAACGGATCTATGGTTTGTTATTTTCGGAGTTCAGAGTAAAAAGATACGAAAGTCGCAAAGGAAGTTTCTAGAGGACACGAGAGACCACCACGCCAAAGCAGACCACGAGAGGCCGCTAGGTGGGGTCGGCCGACCCCACCACCAGGTCGAGCGACCCTTGAAGTCCCAGATCACCCTCGGCTTCTCTAGAAGGTTCCCCACCGCCATGGAGAGTCCATCTAAGCCGTTGCTTAAGTCGGTTTGATCCAAGGGCTCATGATTCACCCGCCGGCCTATGTAAGCAGCCCCCTGGCTCCCTGATTCATTCATTATTCATCCCTTTCATTATTATAATTCATATTCTCTAGTTAGGGCTTGGATGGAGAGGTATCCCATTGAAGGATAACCTCTCTCCAATGTAGTAGATTAGTTCTAGTTGAGAGTTAGGGAGAGTGGAGCCATGCTCAGGTTCTGGAGAAGTCTTCTGAGATCTAGTATGACTTGTATCTTATCTTTGTAAGACTAATGCTTTTATATATTCATCTTCTCTATTTACTTATATACTTTATTATGTGATTGATTAGTATAGTTGTTATACTTGGCATAGGATCTTCGCTCCCATCGAGTGCTCTAGTTATCATGAGATTAGAGTAGTAATAAATAATGTAGACATGGTGTCTACATTAGAGGTTACCTGAGATTGCATTCAACCTTACGAATAGTTGTGGTAGCCCCAGAAGGTAACAGCCCGGATGGCCGACGTATTCCACCTCGTGTAGGTTGATGATTGTAGGACCATAGTCAGAGCTTCCTAGTCCCATTCTCATCTCAGTCTGTGTAACAGAACCGCCCAAATCACGTGGCCCACAGGCACCTGTCAACGTCACTAATGATAGCTGACAGCCGGGCCCGTGTTCCATATGACCTAAGCGGGCTCTGCCGGGCTACATAAGCACCCGTTATCTCCGACAGGATCCCATTGCGAAGTCATTACAGAGTTACAACATTTTATATCAAAATACATCAGAGTAGAATTTGCGGAAGAATAAATAGTACTTAATATTACAGACCAGTGTTCGAATAAAATTAAGTGCAGTTATTACAGACCATAAATTTAAAAGAGTAGCAGTAGCGTTTGGAACAACAATACGACAGATAGTTAAACATTTCACGAACCCTGCCCAAGGGTTTAACTTTAGTCTTCTTCACTCTCTTGGACGATAGTGACGCAGCACGGGGCGAGACAAACTTCGGTCTCCTGCTGCCCTCCTGCAACGGGGTTAACAAACCCTGAGTACATGGGGTACTCCGCAAGACTTACCCGACTAAAAGTGTAAGATTAGACTCAGGAATGCAGGCTAAGGGGAGTCAAGGTAAGGCTTAGCAAGAGTTCAAAAGTTTTGCGGAAAAGCACCACTAATCCTATCTCAATATTTTATTTCATTAACATTATCCATCATTATCCATTTCTCCAAGTTCTTTCTCTTATATCAACATTCTTTTCTTTACTTAATCTATTTCAAAACAATCCTAGTTCCGAACCACTTTTCACTGTAGGTGTGAGGATCAAGTCTCCATATCCGAGGAGCAACGACGATTCGAATCGATTAATACCCAGCTGGGGATCCCTATCCACACTGCGTATGTAGCACTTAAGCTTGCATACGCCAACCCCGCCTACCACGGCTTTTCATACCCCGGAACCGGTCCTGCGCCACCCGAGAGCACAGTACTCCTCTCGTCTCCAGGCACGACGGCCACGAGGGTACACGCTACTCTCGCCATCTCTCCACTCCCAGTGCGTGGTTGTCGGTTCCAGCAGTAGAGCCACCGGAGTCAGAGGCTTTCCGTAGTATGTGGCTAGTTGCAAAGTCTTGATCACAGCAGGCCTGACAACGAACGGTCCCTAATATTTTTCCGTTAGAAACCATGCATTGGGACTCTAACCCAAGTACATTGGTAACTACCCGGTTTTCACATCCCTTTCCCGATGGCGACGAAAGTTGGGACTCTAACCCAAGCAGTTGGCCAACCAAGCGGGAAAAACCATCCCTGTTGATGACAATGAACTAGCTAGGAACACTGTCAACAACAAGGACATAACCAGTCCCATAAAGTGATTCATTGCATTTGTATCATCATAGTTTGAAATAGCATTTTTGCAAATCTAATCGTCAAGCATGACTAAGCATTTTTCAATACTTTTAATCAAATCAGGTTATCAGTTATTGGTAATTGGTCAAGGATGATCATGCATCAAGTGGTTGCCAATCAACTCCTAGTAACCTAATGCAATAGATTAACTCAAGTGATAAATATTTTTAAATAACAAGGAGGGGTTAAATGCACCGGGGCTTGCCTTGAATTGCGTAGAGTGTCGGATCCGGGTCAGTTCCACAAATGTCAAACCCTTGTATGACTTCCTGAGTAGTCTCCTCAGATGGACCCTCAGACTTAACCTCTGGATTCTCGGTCACTACACGTTTGCAATGAATGAATGTATGAATGTGATGCACATGAAATGACAGACGAAATTTAATAACCAATAAATAAACCACACATGAGTACATGACCCTACCTTAGCTAGACATGAATAATCTAATCCATACAGCCCTAGGTCATATAGGTGATTGACCTAGAATTTCAATCAATCCAAAAATCCACATCAAACCCTAATCACCAAAATTTCCTATTTATTTTATTAATCAATTAACCAAGCAGATAATTAACAATTAATTAAATTATTTCTTTTTGACCTCAAACTTCACAAACAGATAGATCTTGACTTATAATAGTGGCACATAAAATTTCATGATTTTTGGAATTACAGGGAATTAATTAAAAATGCCTAAAGTTGCATTTTTTATTTAATATACTGATTTTTAACTACTACAGAAAGTGTTCAAAATCTATATTTAATATTTTTATAAAATACTACACACTATAGAGAGTACTCACAAAAATTTTCATAATTTTTGGGGCAGTATATTAATTCTCACAAAAAGATTAAAACACAGAACTATTCATTTCAATTATTAATAGAAAACCCTTTGGAAATTTCCCGAAAAAGAAAAACACCACAACGGCCCGAGTCGGCCCAACAGCACGCGGGCCGGCCCAGCGCGGCCTCTTTCCGCCCCGCGCCGCTGACGAACGGGCCCCGCCCGTCAGTCTCTTCTTCCCTTCCTCCTTTCTTCTTCCTCTCGCCGCCTCCCTCGCTCGCGCGCGGCGGCTCTGCGCCACCGGCGCGGGCCGTGCCGGCGGAATCGCCACCGGAGACCGACACCCGACGAGTCCCTACTGACGACCGCACCCTAGCTACGGACTCCGCACCGCCCCCCGGCCTACCGAGCACGACCGAGAGCGGCCATGGCGGCTCACCGCGGCAGCGGCTCGGCTCCCGTGACCTACGGACCATCACAAGCTAAACCGACGACAGCGAGGGTACCACAGAGCTCACCGGAGTCAAGAATCACAGGTGGTTGAGACGGAGAAGACTCGGAACGACGAGCTTGACGGTGACGGTCGGAAACAGCAAGCTGGGCTCGACGGCGATCTCCCGTTCCGGCGAACCCTGAGCTCCAAACAAGAAACCGTCGCGCACATGAGCACCACGGCGAGACACGGAACGTAGAACACACGCGCTAACGGAGAGAGGCTCACCGAGGCGAGCTGTCCGCGTCGCGAAGACCCACGGCGGCGCTCGGTCGGCGCGGAGGACGAAGCAGCAGTTGCGCGGGATTCCGGCAACGGCAAACCTCAACAAGGGGCTCAGGAGGTGCGCAAGGAAGTTGGCTAGCTGGCTGTGGAATTGAGAGGGTGGAGTTGGTCGGGACACGACCAATTCCTGCCGATCGGTAGTAACGGTCGCCGCCGATCGGTAGTACCGGTTGCCGGTGAACCGAGGAGAAGAAGGCGATGGACGAGCTCGTCGCCATTTAAAGCCGCGGACGGGGAAGAGATAAGGGCGAGGCGGCCCGGGGCCCCCCCTGCGGCGCACCACGCGGCGGTGCCCCGGCCCCGGCGACCGGACGACCGCCGGCGCGCAGCGCGGCACGCGCGTACGGCGCGCGCGTGAACAGGGGACCCCCCCTCTCGGCTACTGTAGCACAGGGAGAGGTCAAAAACTATTTTCTCCAATTAAACCCTACCCAAGCTGAATCAGTGAGTGGTCCCAAAATAAAAGTTGTGGAGAATTTTGTGTAGAATACTTTTGCTTTTTGAAGTATGTTCAGATTCGGTCAAATTTTCAAACTACAGAAAAAGGGGTAAAAAGGGTTTTGAATTTCAAACTGAATTTTTAAAATTACTTTTGATTCTTCTCAACAACTTGAAAATTGGTAAACATGAAAGTTGTTCTTCTCAGAGAGATTGACAACTTCTATGAAGGAAGTTTTTGAAGATTCTTAATATTTTTGAAATTGAAGTTTCAAATATAAATTTCTATATAGAAATTTGAGTTAAATTTGAATTTTTATAATATAACTTCAAAATCTCCAAAAATAAAAGTTGTTCCATTTTTAAAACTCTACAACTTTTATTTAGACACTTTTCCCATATTTCATTTAGATTTTGAAATGGGGTTTTTAGATCAACATTAGGGTTTAATTCAATTTCTATTTAATTTCATTTTTGATTTTTTTTGATTAAGGGCTCAAGTACACAATCAATACTTAGCTAAAATCAAGTCACTCTAGGCCCTAAGCTCAATCATATGCAGATGCTTAAATTTAAATATGATGACATGGCAGATTAATTGAATTCTAATACCAAAGGTATTACAGCCTTCCCCCCTAAAAGAAATCTCGTCCCGAGATTTAGTAGAAACAATAACTGGAACAAGGAATGGACAAGAATAGATCTCAACCAACTAATTCTAAAATCTGCAAAAACAGAAGAACGCTTACATATGTCGAGACTAAAGTGTACATTCTACAAGGTAGCAAAGAACTCCGGGAAATTCTCTGCGAGGTAATCTTCCGACTCCCAAGTGGCTTCTTCTTCGGAATGTGCATTCCACTGGATCTTGTACCATCGGGTTGTATTCCTCCGAGTTACACGATCTTTTATGTCCAAGACTCGAATAGGATACTCCGAGTATGTCAGCTCAGGTTCAAGTTCCACTCCTTCCACTTCGATGACTTGATCAGGTACTCGAAGACATTTCTTGAGTTGTGACACATGGAATACATTGTGTACTTCCGAAAGATGCTCAGGCAACTGCAGCTTATAAGCTACTTTTCCCACGCGTTCTATGATTAGGAAAGGTCCAACATAACGCGGGGCCAATTTGCCTTTAACGCCAAATCGGCTGACTCCTTTCATTGGTGATACCTTCAAATACACATAGTCCCCTATCTTGAATGCCAAAGGTCGACGCCTTTTATCGGCATAACTCTTCTGCCGAGACTGTGCTACTTTCAAATTTTCTTGAATCTGCTTAACCTTCTCTTCGGCTTCGTTGACCAAATCCACACCATAAAACCATCTCTCTCCAGGTTCAGACCAATTCAATGAGGTTCGGCACCTTCGACCGTAGACCGCTTCAAATGGGGCCGTCTTGATGCTTTCTTGATAACTGTTATTGTACGAGAATTCAGCCAATGCCAGACAATCATCCCACTTATCGGGGTAATTGAGCGCACAAGCCCTCAACATATCCTCCAACACTTGATTGACTCTTTCCGTCTGCCCATCCGTCTGCGGATGGTAGGCAGTGCTATGCAAAAGCTTTGTACCTAAGGACTTGTGGAAAGCTCGCCAAAACTTAGAGACGAACTGGGTACCTCGATCGGAAACGATGGTCCTCGGTACACCATGCAACTTAACTAAGTTTTCAATATAAAGCTTCGCGTATGTCGGTGCCCGGAAATCTTTCTTGACTGGTAAGAAATGAGCTTGCTTCGTTAGGCGATCTACAATAACCCAGATGGAATCAAAACCTCTAGTTGTCCTGGGTAAACCTACTATGAAATCCATGCTGATGTCTTCCCACTTCCATGCAGGAACAGGTAATGGCTGCAGTTCCCCTCCAGGCCTCATGTGAACAGCCTTCACTTTCTGACACGTGTCACATCTCGCGACATACCGGGCAATCTCTATCTTCATCTTGGTCCACCAGAATTTTTGTCTCAAATCCTGGTACATCTTGTTGCTGCCAGGATGGATGGAAAACCTCGTCAAGTGTGCTTCATCAAGGATCTTTTGTCGTAACTCCGGCACTTTCGGAACTACCAGACGATCTTTGAACCACACGACACCATCATCATCAATCCGGAAACAATCTGCCTTGCCAGCCTGAACCTTTTCCTTGATGTGCTTGATTCCGTTACTTTCCCGCTGAGCGGCAATAATCTCATCCCGGATGGGTGTTTCAATACTAATATTGGTCAAACTGCCTTGTGGAATTATTTCTATCCCTAATTTTTCCAACTCATAACACAAGGACATATCATACAGCTTGACTGTCAAACAATTGCAGTGCACTTTACGACTGAGCGCATCAGCGACCACATTCGCCTTGCCAGGGTGATAATGCACTTCAATATCATAATCCTTGATTAACTCGAGCCATCTTCGCTGTCTCATGTTCAGCTCTTCTTGAGTGAAAATGTATTTCAGACTCTTGTGATCTGTATACACATTACAGGTACTGCCCAACAAGTAGTGACGCCATATCTTCAAGGCATGTACCACAGCTGCTAACTCTAGATCATGAGTGGGATAATTCTCCTCATGACGCTTGAGTTGCCGGGAGGCATAAGCAATGACCCTTCCTTCTTGCATCAAGACACAACCAAGTCCGGTACCAGAAGCATCACAGTACACATCAAAGGGCTTTTCTATATCTGGTTGGGCCAGTACTGGTGCAGTGGTCAACAACTTTTTCAAGGTTTGAAATGCCTTTTCACAATCTGGCGACCAGATGAACTTGACCTGATTCTTCAGCAGGTTGGTAATGGGCTTGGCTATTCTTGAGAAATCTGGAATAAACCGACGGTAATACCCTGCCATTCCCATAAAACTCCGGACTTGATGAACTGTGGTTGGTGGCTTCCAATTCAAGATTTCTTCCACCTTGCTGGGATCCACGGATACACCTTCAGCTGATAGAATGTGTCCGAGAAAAGGAACTCGATCTAGCCAAAACTCACATTTACTAAACTTGGCATATAGTTGGTGCTCTCTCAAACGGGTCAGGACAATACGGAGGTGGTTGGCATGTTCATCAGGGGTTTTGGAATAAACAAGGATGTCATCGATGAACACGACTACAAACTTGTCAAGCTCGGGCATGAAAACAGAGTTCATGAGATACATGAAATAGGCAGGTGCATTGGTTAGGCCAAAGGACATGACCAGATACTCATAAAGGCCGTATCTGGTGGTGAATGCCGTTTTCGGAATGTCCTCAGGACGGATCTTTATTTGGTGATAACCAGACCTAAGGTCAATTTTGGAAAAGACCTTGGCTCCAGCTAGTTGGTCAAAGAGTAGGTCAATGCGAGGCAAAGGATATTTATTTTTAATGGTGACCTCGTTGAGTGGGCGATAATCGACACAGAGTCTGAGTGACTTGTCCTTCTTTTTCACGAATATAGCCGGACAACCCCAAGGAGATGAACTTGGTCTGATGAAACCCTTATCAAGCAGATCTTGCAGTTGAATTTTAAGCTCAGCCAATTCCTTGGGAGGCATCCTATAGGCTCTGCGGGATATAGGTGCAGTTCCTGGCTTCAACTCAATAGCGAACTCTACATCACGGTCAGGTGGCAGACCGGGTAGGTCATCAGGGAATACATCCGGAAATTCACAAACTACCGGAATATTTTGGATTTCTTGAACTGAGGTGACACACAGTCTTTGCACTGTCTTCTCAATCATTCTCACGGGTAGTGGCAGTTGGATAAGAAGTTGAGACTGACTACCCGGTATGCTGACCTTTATGGTCCTATTCAGCACATCAATCAGTGCCTTGTGCTGATACATCCAATTCATACCTAATATGACATCTATGTCCTGATCCTTGAGTACTATCATGGTGGTTGGGAATATATGCCCGCCCAATTCGATAGGTACTCGATGCACTACCTCCTTAGTATTTATACGCCCTCCGGGCGAATGTATAAGGAAGTTTTCCGTTATTTCCCCAATCGGGATCTCATGTTTTACCACAAATGTACGATTGATGAATGAATGTGATGCACCAGAATCAAAAAGTGTAATAGCGGGGTGACTGGCAACAGGAAACCTACCCATCATGACGGGCTCTCCTGCAGGGATGTCATCCACATGAGTATAATAAACGTGTCCAGCCTTCTTGACAAGCTTGACCTTCTGAACCTGGTGCTGCTGACCACGGTGCTGATTCTGATGCTGCTGTTGCTGCTGTCCAGGACTCTTCTGGGCATTTTGATTGTACTTCTTGGGGTATGGACAGTCACGAGCCCAATGTCCCAATTTGCCACAGTTGTAGCAAGGATGATTATAGGTGGTCTGGGGTGTATTGATACGAACGCCTGGGGCATTCGGCTGAGTGGTGTTCTGTTGATTCGAGGTATGGGAGGTAGCCGCGGTGCGTACCACGACTTGCTGCTGAGGGTAAGCGGGGCGATTGTGGTGTGTAGGATGATAGATGATCTTCTGGCGTTTTTGACCGCCAGAAAAGCCTGACTTCTTTTTCTTCTTCTCATCCTGATGCTTACGATCACTTTCTTCGTAAGCAATGGCACTGTTTACAGCTTCATGATAAGAGCAGTTGAGGTTGTTAGCTAAACTACGCTGGATTTTGAAGTTTAGGCCCCTGACAAAGCAATCTTTCTTCTTTTGATCAGTATTGGTGTGTTTAGGAGCATACTGGGCTAGATGGTTGAATTGGTTCACATATTGCATCACAGAAGAATCTTTCTGTTGCAGAGCTAAGAACTGGTCCAGTTTCATCTTCATTACACCTGCTGGGATGTAATGTGCTCGGAAAGCTTCGCGGAATTCTGCCCAAGTAAGCTGATGCCCCTCGGGCTGTGCAGACAACAGGTTGGCGTACCAGGCACTGGCAGGACCACGCAGCTGCTGAGCCGCGAAGAGTGGCTTTTGGATTTCCGTACAGCGGATCAAACTGAACTTCTGCTCCATAGTACGAAGCCAGTCATCGGCCTCCAAAGGTTCTTCAGCTTTTGTGAAAACTGGTGGACAGGTTTCAGTAAAGTCTACATAGGTGGTTTCCTCATCCTCGCGGCGGCCCCGACGCCCGCCACGGTTTTCTCGGTTCTGAGCCATAGCGTTGGCTGCATGAGCTAGGGCTGCGATGGCATCTGCTAAGGTTGGTGGAATGGGTGGTGGATAGGGAGCAGCTCCTTCGTCAGAAGTACCAGCACCATTTGAGCGAGTGTTGACCATCTGTTTCAGGACAATCACTAAGGACTCACATTGCATAATTAAAACATAGTAGCATTACAACTTAGAACACCAATTTAACAAAGTTCAACACATAAACGGAACAAGACCCGCCCAGGCTATGGTTCTTGGCACTACGATTACAATACTCGGATACAGAAGACTAAACCCACTAGTCCTAAGACTAGCTTAGTCGATAACAACAACCTCCTCCTCCTCGTCCTCCTCGACGACTACATCCTCCGCTGGGTCGGCTGCCTCAAGGTAACCATCCTCTGAAGTCTCGCTGTCATAATACTCATCATCTGGTCCTATGACCACACCCTCCTCAGGCTCCTCCTCTCGTGGAATCAGAATCGGGTTAAGCTGATCGTTCAGCCTATGCACTTCCTCGTGCAGCATCCCATTGTTCCACTCAAGGTTCTCGATGTACCCCTCCAGCTCCTCAACGCGATCACGTGCCGCGCCAATTTGCTCCAAAGCTTCCTCCCTCTCTTGAGTTAGGCGGTCGATCTCCCGCCGCAGGTCCCTGTTGGTCCTCACATCCCGGTAATGATCAGCCCGGGCCACCTGGAAGTCCTCCCTCAAGAGACTCATCTCACGGTGCAGTTCCTTGATTTCTTTCTTTAATTCCTTACGGCTGCGACGGGGCGGACGGCTGCCAGACGCCTCGTCACTGCCGCGGGGTGCCAACTGGTGACGTGGAACTCCACGAGGACCAGTCATCTTGCGCGCCGTTAACCTAGTCCGTGCCAGCTGGAAAGGTAAGTTTGAATTAATGAGGATATACAAGGCTAGCAAGAATAGGTGTGATAATTCCTAACCCATATACCCACTTTTAAGGAGGAAGTTATTAACATGTGTGATTATCATGATGCATGCACGTACTTACAAATTTTAAACCATGCAATACAAATCAAAGCATAATTAATTTAAACATAGGGCTAGTGTTAATGATGTTGTTCCACCTGCTACCATAACCATAATAAGATAAATTACAAAACAAGATAAGAACTACTGAGTAAGGTAAGATTGCAAGCAGTTTGGACTCAAAATATCAGTTTAAGTTTTTTTTTATGATCCAAAACATTTTGAAATTTTCGAAAGGTAACCTGCAATGATTTAGCAATGGAACGCTCTGATACCAGCTGTAACAGAACCGCCCAAATCACGTGGCCCACAGGCACCTGTCAACGTCACTAATGACAGCTGACAGCCGGGCCCGTGTTCCATATGACCTAAGCGGGCTCTGCCGGGCTACATAAGCACCCGTTATCTCCGACAGGATCCCATTGCGAAGTCATTACAGAGTTACAACATTTTATATCAAAATACATCAGAGTAGAATTTGCGGAAGAATAAATAGTACTTAATATTACAGACCAGTGTTCGAATAAAATTAAGTGCAGTTATTACAGACCATAAATTTAAAAGAGTAGCAGTAGCGTTTGGAACAACAATACGACAGATAGTTAAACATTTCACGAACCCTGCCCAAGGGTTTAACTTTAGTCTTCTTCACTCTCTTGGACGATAGTGACGCAGCACGGGGCGAGACAAACTTCGGTCTCCTGCTGCCCTCCTGCAACGGGGTTAACAAACCCTGAGTACATGGGGTACTCCGCAAGACTTACCCGACTAAAAGTGTAAGATTAGACTCAGGAATGCAGGCTAAGGGGAGTCAAGGTAAGGCTTAGCAAGAGTTCAAAAGTTTTGCGGAAAAGCACCACTAATCCTATCTCAATATTTTATTTCATTAACATTATCCATCATTATCCATTTCTCCAAGTTCTTTCTCTTATATCAACATTCTTTTCTTTACTTAATCTATTTCAAAACAATCCTAGTTCCGAACCACTTTTCACTGTAGGTGTGAGGATCAAGTCTCCATATCCGAGGAGCAACGACGATTCGAATCGATTAATACCCAGCTGGGGATCCCTATCCACACTGCGTATGTAGCACTTAAGCTTGCATACGCCAACCCCGCCTACCACGGCTTTTCATACCCCGGAACCGGTCCTGCGCCACCCGAGAGCACAGTACTCCTCTCGTCTCCAGGCACGACGGCCACGAGGGTACACGCTACTCTCGCCATCTCTCCACTCCCAGTGCGTGGTTGTCGGTTCCAGCAGTAGAGCCATCGGAGTCAGAGGCTTTCCGTAGTATGTGGCTAGTTGCAAAGTCTTGATCACAGCAGGCCTGACAACGAACGGTCCCTAATATTTTTCCGTTAGAAACCATGCATTGGGACTCTAACCCAAGTACATTGGTAACTACCCGGTTTTCACATCCCTTTCCCGATGGCGACGAAAGTTGGGACTCTAACCCAAGCAGTTGGCCAACCAAGCGGGAAAAACCATCCCTGTTGATGACAATGAACTAGCTAGGAACACTGTCAACAACAAGGACATAACCAGTCCCATAAAGTGATTCATTGCATTTGTATCATCATAGTTTGAAATAGCATTTTTGCAAATCTAATCGTCAAGCATGACTAAGCATTTTTCAATACTTTTAATCAAATCAGGTTATCAGTTATTGGTAATTGGTCAAGGATGATCATGCATCAAGTGGTTGCCAATCAACTCCTAGTAACCTAATGCAATAGATTAACTCAAGTGATAAATATTTTTAAATAACAAGGAGGGGTTAAATGCACCGGGGCTTGCCTTGAATTGCGTAGAGTGTCGGATCCGGGTCAGTTCCACAAATGTCAAACCCTTGTATGACTTCCTGAGTAGTCTCCTCAGATGGACCCTCAGACTTAACCTCTGGATTCTCGGTCACTACACGTTTGCAATGAATGAATGTATGAATGTGATGCACATGAAATGACAGACGAAATTTAATAACCAATAAATAAACCACACATGAGTACATGACCCTACCTTAGCTAGACATGAATAATCTAATCCATACAGCCCTAGGTCATATAGGTGATTGACCTAGAATTTCAATCAATCCAAAAATCCACATCAAACCCTAATCACCAAAATTTCCTATTTATTTTATTAATCAATTAACCAAGCAGATAATTAACAATTAATTAAATTATTTCTTTTTGACCTCAAACTTCACAAACAGATAGATCTTGACTTATAATAGTGGCACATAAAATTTCATGATTTTTGGAATTACAGGGAATTAATTAAAAATGCCTAAAGTTGCATTTTTTATTTAATATACTGATTTTTAACTACTACAGAAAGTGTTCAAAATCTATATTTAATATTTTTATAAAATAATACACACTATAGAGAGTACTCACAAAAATTTTCATAATTTTTGGGGCAGTATATTAATTCTCACAAAAAGATTAAAACACAGAACTATTCATTTCAATTATTAATAGAAAACCCTTTGGAAATTTCCCGAAAAAGAAAAACACCACAACGGCCCGAGTCGGCCCAACAGCACGCGGGCCGGCCCAGCGCGGCCTCTTTCCGCCCCGCGCCGCTGACGAACGGGCCCCGCCCGTCAGTCTCTTCTTCCCTTCCTCCTTTCTTCTTCCTCTCGCCGCCTCCCTCGCTCGCGCGCGGCGGCTCTGCGCCACCGGCGCGGGCCGTGCCGGCGGAATCGCCACCGGAGACCGACACCCGACGAGTCCCTACTGACGACCGCACCCTAGCTACGGACTCCGCACCGCCCCCCGGCCTACCGAGCACGACCGAGAGCGGCCATGGCGGCTCACCGCGGCAGCGGCTCGGCTCCCGCGACCTACGGACCATCACAAGCTAAACCGACGACAGCGAGGGTACCACAGAGCTCACCGGAGTCAAGAATCACAGGTGGTTGAGACGGAGAAGACTCGGAACGACGAGCTTGACGGTGACGGTCGGAAACAGCAAGCTGGGCTCGACGGCGATCTCCCGTTCCGGCGAACCCTGAGCTCCAAACAAGAAACCGTCGCGCACATGAGCACCACGGCGAGACACGGAACGTAGAACACACGCGCTAACGGAGAGAGGCTCACCGAGGCGAGCTGTCCGCGTCGCGAAGACCCACGGCGGCGCTCGGTCGGCGCGGAGGGCGAAGCAGCAGTTGCGCGGGATTCCGGCAACGTCAAACCTCAACAAGGGGCTCAGGAGGTGCGCAAGGAAGTTGGCTAGCTGGCTGTGGAATTGAGAGGGTGGAGTTGGTCGGGACACGACCAATTCCTGCCGATCGGTAGTAACGGTCGCCGCCGATCGGTAGTACCGGTTGCCGGTGAACCGAGGAGAAGAAGGCGATGGACGAGCTCGTCGCCATTTAAAGCCGCGGACGGGGAAGAGATAAGGGCGAGGCGGCCCGGGGCCCCCCCCCCTGCGGCGCACCACGCGGCGGTGCCCCGGCCCCGGCGACTGGACGACCGCCGGCGCGCGGCGCGGCACGCGCGTACGGCGCGCGCGTGAACAGGGGACCCCCCCTCTCGGCTACTGTAGCACAGGGAGAGGTCAAAAGCTATTTTCTCCAATTAAACCCTACCCAAGCTGAATCAGTGAGTGGTCCCAAAATAAAAGTTGTGGAGAATTTTGTGTAGAATACTTTTGCTTTTTGAAGTATGTTCAGATTCGGTCAAATTTTCAAACTACAGAAAAAGGGGTAAAAAGGGTTTTGAATTTCAAACTGAATTTTTAAAATTACTTTTGATTCTTCTCAACAACTTAAAAATTGGTAAACATGAAAGTTGTTCTTCTCAGAGAGATTGACAACTTCTATGAAGGAAGTTTTTGAAGATTCTTGATATTTTTGAAATTGAAGTTTCAAATATAAATTTCTATATAGAAATTTGAGTTAAATTTGAATTTTTATAATATAACTTCAAAATCTCCAAAAATAAAAGTTGTTCCATTTTTAAAACTCTACAACTTTTATTTAGACACTTTTCCCATATTTCATTTAGATTTTGAAATGGGGTTTTTAGATCAACATTAGGGTTTAATTCAATTTCTATTTAATTTCATTTTTGATTTTTTTTTTATTAAGGGCTCAAGTACACAATCAATACTTAGCTGAAATCAAGTCACTCTAGGCCCTAAGCTCAATCATATGCAGATGCTTAAATTTAAATATGATGACATGGCAGATTAATTGAATTCTAATACCAAAGGTATTACAGTCTGAGACTAGTGTTCTGATGTCCCAAGTGCTATTGTGTGATTTCCTATCTAACTATCATTCAATTATATTAGAACCCAAGTAATAGAGAAGTATTTAGGAACCTTGAACTCTCTTGTTATCCTCTCAGCTTAGCTAGACTACTTAATTATCTTACAAGTGATTACTATGCATAACTCCTATCATTTATCACTTACCCTACTATAGTCTAGTTGGTGTATTAAGTTAGTAGATACATGATGGTAACTATTAGATTCTTTAACCATTGCTTCCCTGTGGTAAAATATAAAAAACTGATACTTTGGAATACTCCCGGGTAAAAGCTACAATGGTATTCTGTGCGCTTGCAGAATCTTTCATATTCTATTTGCACTTAATAAATTCCAACATTGACGTGGTGATTTATTTCCTGGAGGTTCACTTATTGTCACAAGCTACGTCCTCCGTTGAGACAAGCTCCAAGGTTGTCGCCGATCCTCTAGCAAGAGGTGACCCACCACAAGTCACCACCCCCACGTGGGGCGCCTGCAAGCACTTGCTCTTTAATCTGGTCGGACCACTTGTCGCTCTTCACGTCTCGCTCTACTAGCGATGCTCTTCGCTATCTCCCGCGGGGTGAGCTCCAAGCCCTCACAAGCTTTCTCCGGAGCCAAGCATAATCTTCTTGCTTGCTTCGACAGAGCCACCAAGCCATGTAGGAGGTGGCAACCTCCAAGAGTAACAAGCATCTCCGGCTTGCAACTCGATCACCTATTGCCAACACTTGCAATCTCTTAATGCAATGCACTATCAATCGATCACTCACTTCTCGGATGTGAAATCTATGAGCCCAAGTGAGTTAGAGAGCACAAAGCCAAGCACAAGCATGGGAAACACATTTCCAAGGAGCAAGACACCTGCCCATGTCAGCCCTCACTCCAATTTATAGCCCCAAAAGAATAGAGTCGTTACTCCCTTCATTGGGCACACTGTGCATGTACCAGACGCGTAGTTATGTCACACCGGACGTGTTCGGTGTGGGGTCCAGTGTACCGCCCGCAGACACATGTACTAGCCGTTGAGATTTGATCGTTGCGCCCTGAAGCATCTAGGCCCTAGTGGTTTCGATGATTAATGACAACAAGACGGTTATTATGACTAACATGTGTTTTACAGGATAACCTAGAGGTTAGGTCATAATAACATGCAGGTTCAAGACCCTAGCGATGGAATTCGATTCGGTTTTCAAAGGATGGAAGACAAGACGGTGATAGGCTAGTGCCAAGTGTCGTTTGGAGTTGAGAGACACTTGGCGTAGTCTTAGGTTTTGTTTTTTCTCTTTGACCGTACTATTAAGAGGGGTTTGGATGGGTAGCATGACTTAGAGCAAGATTAGAGAGTGTAGATGTGATGCACACTTGTCCAACATTACTCTAGACAGCCTAGGGAGACTCTTGAGAGAGAGAGGATCAAACTTCGTTTTGGAAAGTTTTCGATTCGGCGAAGTTTTGATCAAAATAGAGGCGTCGGACTCTACCTAGTATGGGCGTCGGACCAATAGTGAGAGTCCAATGACACGTGGCAGCCCCTGGACGATTCTTAGCGTACCAGGGAGCATCGGACCCTGGCTGGATGGTCGTCGGACCATTGGCCAGAGTCCGACGGTGCCTCGGGGTGTTCAAGCGAGCGTTGGACCGCTGTGAGAGCGAACATCGGACTAAGGTTTCTTAGCGTCCGACGCTTCCAGAAAGGTTCCAACGGTGAAAAAGCGCGTCAGGACTTGGTCCGACGGTGTGCGTCGGACCATTGCTCCGCGTTATAGCCGTTGAGAGGCACTGTGCCAGCTGATGCAGAGCGTCGGACGGTGGAGCGTCGGACCATCGAGTTCGGTCCGACGCCCCTCTGACATAAGACTGAGCACAGTGCGACTGTGAGAGTCGGACCGTGGCAAATGGTCCGGCGGTCGAGCCTCGGCAGCGTCCGACGGTTCGCAGGAAAGTCAGGAACGGCTAGTTTTGGAGAGGGTGAGTATTTATACTCCATCATAGCCTCCATTCTATCACTCTTGCCATTTCTAACAGCTGAAGGAACCTTTGTTGATCTTGTGAGAGAGCAAGAGCCCTAGGGAGATTAGTGTGAACTCCATTGCTTGTGAGCTTCTTCCCTAGAGAGATCAAGAGTGACTTGTGTGCATCCATCACCCTATTTGGCCTTGTTCTTGGTCAAGTGAGAGTCTAGGCTTGTTACTCTTGGTGATCGGCATCACCTAGACGGTTTGGTGGCGATCGGTGGCTTGGTGACCGCTTGGAGAGCTTGTGGGCGGCCCAAGTCAAAGTTGTGAGCGGTTGTGGATGATCCACCGCGCCGAAGAGGCAAAGGATCAGCCCGTAGAGAGCACTTGGTCTTTGCGAAGATCAAGGGGGAGCTACACCCTTGCGTGGGTGCTCCAACGAGGACTAGTGGGGAGTGCGACTCTCCGATATCTCGGGAAAAACCAGATTTGTCATTCTAACTCTTTACATTCCCGCATTTCCTTTGTGTTCTCTACTTTCCTAGAGTAGTATACTTGTGATAGGACTTGGCTCTAGGTTGCATAACTTGTTTTAGGAATAGAATTGACACAAGTACTTGTGGGGTGACATTGGGCAAATTGCGATAGGTTGAATTGTATTTTATAAAATTTATTAGTTGCCCAATTCACCCCCCTATTGGGCATCCTTGATCCTTTCAATTGGTATCGGAGCCTTGTTGCTTATTAATTTGGCTTAACCGCCAAGAGAAAGGATGTCCGGTGGTCACGATGGTCCCCCTGCCGTCTTTGACAGTAACGATTTTCCTTATTGGAAAATTCGTATGGAGGCATACCTTGAGGCAGTGGACATTGGTGTTTACAAAGCCGCCACACAAGGGTACCACACTCCCAAACCCGGCGCAACCCTCACACCCGTTGAGGAAGAGCACGAGAAGTGGAATGCTAAGGCTCAAAACATCATCTTTAGAGGCCTTAGAAAAGAGGTGTTCAACCGTGTGAGGAACCACAAAAACACCCATGCACTATGGTCGGATATTTGTGCGCTCCATGAGGGAAGTAAGAATGATCGAGAAGAACGATACTATCTTATCATTGACAAGCTCAATTCTTTTAAAATGCTTTCTAATGAAAGTGCTAATGACATGTATTCTCGCTTGAATATCATTGTAGAGAAAGTAAATGGCCTTGGACTCACTCAAATCTCACCGGCCGAGGTTGCAAGGAGAATCCTCAATGCTCTTCCAATTGAGAAGTATGGTCACATTGTAACCGTACTTCATCAAACGGATCTCTCCAATGCAACCCCCACTCAAATATTGGGGAAGATCAATGCTCATGAGATGTACATAAAGATCACTCCTCAAGATGGATCATCATCCAAGAAAGAAGAGAAGAAAGACTTGGCACTCAAGGCCGACAAGAAAGGCAAAGCTCAAGTCAAGTACACTTCCCTTGACTCCATAAGTGAAGATAATGATGAAGATGTGGAGATTGCTCTCATGGTGAGAAAGACCACCAAGATGCTCAAGAAGCTCAACTACAAGGGAATCAAATTTGATTCCAACAAGAAGAAGTTCTTCACTAGTAGCAAAAGAAAGCCCATCTCCGAGATGAATTGCTACAATTGTGGAGAGCTTGGGCATCTTGCTCATCAATGCCCAAAGCCCAAGAAAGACAAGTTCAAGAACAAGAACAAGGGCAAAAGGCAAGACTCTAGTGATGAGAGTGATGATGAGAAGAAGAAGGCCAAACCATTCAAGAAGAAAGAATTTAAGAATAAGCAATTTCACAAGAACAAGAAGAATGACAAGGCATACATTGTTGGTGATTGGCTCACCAACATTGAATCTTCTAGTGGTTCTTCCGGAGAAGAAAGCGATGATGAGAATGAGAAGGTGGCCGCTCTTGTCATTGGGACTTCTATTCCTCCACCGCCATCACCGCCCTCATCTCCAACATACCTTTGCCTCATGGCTAAGGACAAGAAGGTACAAAGTGATGATGAGAGTAGTGATAGTGACCATGAGTACGATTCACCTACATATGATGAACTTGTTAATTTTCTTAATGACTACACCAAAGTTATAAGAAAGCTAACAAATAAAAATGAAAAGGTAAAACTTGAGAATGCAATTTCTTAGCTAAGAATGAACAATTCACTAAAACTAGTGATGAGCTTAGAGTTGAGAACCTAAATGTGTCATCCAAGCTTAAGGAGCTCAAAACTAACATAAAAGAGCTCAAAGAAAAACATGATAAACTTGAGAGGATACGCATTGAGCTCACCACTAGCTACAACAAGCTAAAAGAGGATTACACTCAAGTAAAAGTGAATCATGATAACCTTGCTGTGGCTTATGACTTGCTTTCCAATGAAACACATGATGCTCCTAACCTTGTTGTTAAGTGTGACATAGCTACATCATGTGACGATTTGATCATTGAGCAAGAAGGTAGTAGCAAAGGCAAGGAAGTAGTGGTGGCCGATTGCCATGATGATTATTGAAAGTTCAAGATTGAAAATGACAACTTGAAGAAAGAGCTTGAGAAGCAATCAACCACCAACACTATTGTCATTGAAATAGTGAAAGAAGATGATGAAGTTCAAGTCCTTAGAGAAGAGAACAAAATCCTCAAGAGTGAGAAGTGTCAACTTGCAAGCTTATTGGAAGAAAATAAGAAATTCAAGCAAGAGAAGAGTCATCTCACCATAGGCTTGCAAAAATTCACAAGAGGCCAACATCTCCAAAGTGATCTTCTCATGAACACCGTGATGAAGTTTGATAGAAGTGGGATTGGCTACATGGGTGAGAAGGTCCAAAACATTGAGCTCAAAATCGCCTAAACAAAGCCAAGAACAAGCCAAAACCCAAGCCAAAGAGATGTTTTGAATGTGGTCAAGAAGGACACTTTGCTCAAGAGTATAAGACACCACCACCACAACCTTTGCCCAAGCATGCTAGGCCCTTTGCCTTTGATGCTCATTTCATGCAAAGGAAAGATTCTAAGGGCAAAGTGAAAGTCATGTTCCTAGGACCCCCTAACAAGAATAGGCCTAGGCAATTGTGGGTGGCAAAAGATTTGGTTGAGAAAGTCCGGAGCCCTTCTCTAGTATGGGTTCCTAAACATTAAGCTTGATTTGTTGTGTGTAGGTGAACTACAAGACCGGTGGCACCCATTGGGTAATTGATAGTGGATGCACTCAACATATGACCGGTGATGCTCGTATGTTCACCTCACTTGAAGAGAATGTAGAAGACCAAGGAAAGATAACATTTGGTGATAATTTCAAGAGCAAAGTGCAAGGGCTTGGCAAAGTGGCTATCTCTAATGATCATTCAATTTCAAATGTGCTTCTATTTGCTTCTTTGAGCTTCAACTTGCTATCGGTTGGTCAATTATGTGATCTTGGCTTCCAATGCCTATTTACAAGTGAAGAAGTGGTTGTTTCCAAGAAAGATGACAATCAAGTGATATTTAAGGGCTTTCAGTACAATCACCTCTATCTAGTGGACTTCAATTCGGATGATGCTAACTTGAAGACTTGCCTATTCACCAAATAATCTCTTGGGTAGCTATGTCATAGAAGGCTTGCACATGTTGGGATGAGCACACTCAAGAAGCTATTGAAAAAGAAAATGGTGAGAGGTTTGAAAGATGTAGTATTTGAGAAGGACAAACTTTATAGTGCTTGTCAAGCCGGCAAGCAAGATGCAAATACTCATCCATCCAAGGCATTTGTATCTACATCAAGACCATTAGAGCTACTTTACATGGATCTATTTGGGCCAACAACTTATGCAAGTATTGGTGGCAAGCTCTATTGTCTAGTAATTGTTGATGATTTCTCAAGATACACTTGGGTGTTCTTTCTCCATGACAAGACCGAAGTTGCCGGATCATTCAAGAAGTTTGTCAAGAGAGCACAAAATGAATTTGAAGTGAAGATCAAGAAAATTAGAAGTGACAATAGGAAAGAGTTTGACAACACAAATATTGAAGTTTATTGTGATGAAGTTGGGATCAAGCATGAAGTCTCGTCCTCCTATACTCCTCAACAAAATGGAGTTGTTGAAAGGAAGAACCAAACATTGATCACCCTTGTAAGGACAATGCTTGATGAGTACAACACACCGGAGAGGTTTTGGGTGGAGGCAATCAACACCGCATGCTATGCATCCAACCGCCTATTCCCTCACCGATTGCTAAAGAAGACCCGCTATGAGCTACTCATTGGCAAGAAGCTGGACGTCTCATACTTCCGGTTGTTTGGTTGCAAATGCTACATCTACAAGAAGCGACAACACTTAGGGAAGTTCCAAAGACGTTGTGATATTGGTTTTCTTGTTGGTTACTCATTGAAGTCCAAAGAATATAGAGTATTCAACAATGCCACCAGCCTTGTTGAAGAAACATATGATGTAGAGTTCGATGAATCTAACGGCTCTCAAGGAGAGCATGAGAATCTTGATGATGTAGGTGATGAACCACTGAGGAAGGCTATGAAGAACATGCCAACCGGAGACATCAAGTCAAAGGATGATGAAGATGATGGTGATGATGTGCAGTGATCGATCAACCATCTTCATCAAATGTGCCTCAAGATGATGAAGATAAAGATGATGTGGATCCACATAAAGACACCCATATCACACAAGAAGAAGTTGAGGCACAAGCACAAGATGTTGATGCTCCACAACCTCCTCCTCAAGTGGTTGATAGAAGAACTACTCCACTCCTACAAGCACATCCTCAAGATCTCATAATAGGGAGTCCTTCAAGGGGGGTAATGACTCGCTCACAAAGGCATGCTCAATTCATTGAACATCACTCGTTTGTCTCTTGCATTGAGCCTACTAGCATAGAAGAAGCTCTTCAAGATCCGGATTGGGTGAATACCATGCATGAAGAACTCAACAACTTCACCCGCAATCAAGTGTGGACACTTGAAGAGGAGCCAAAAGGAGCAAGAGTCATAGGCACCAAGTGGGTGTTCCGCAACAAGCAAGACGACAAGGGCAACATTGTGAGAAACATGGTGTCGGTGCTAGTTTTAGTCGGGGCTAACACCGGCTAGTAAATATGCGTTTTGCGGTTGAGGCTACGGATGGTGTGCAAAGGCAAACACAGAGATTATACTGGTTCAGGCCAAGCAAGCCCTACGTCCAGTGGGGAGGAGAGTCATGTTGCCTTGCACCGGAGTGCTTGTAGTAGGGGGTTACAAGCTAGACGAGGGAGGGAAGTGTCCCCAGGTCTCTTGTGAGTGTCTAAGTGTGTGCAAGTCATTTTCTATGAGTGTGTATGTGTGGGTGAGAACTTAGAACTTCCGGTCCCCCTAAAGCTGGCCTCTGCTCTCCCTTTTATAGCCGCAAAGGAGAGGCAAGGGCAGCGCTTACAATGCTACGTATGTTACAGCGTCGAGTTGCTGTTCCCCGTTTGACTATGGTCAGCTACCGTCTTTTCTCCGCGTCTCTAGGGTATGGCCGTCGTGGTTCGCATGATCTTGGTGAGTTCCAAGGCGGGAACAGTCGTCGGATTACGTCATGTCGTCAGCTACGGTCTTTTCTTCGCGTCTCCAGGATATGGCCCTAGTGGTTCGCACGATCTTGGTGAGTTCTAAGGTGGCAACAGTCGTCGGATTACGGCGTGCCATAGGGTCACACCTATCGGCTATCCTTCCGCACGATGTGACAAGAGGGTGAGTCGCCTCGGGGCGTTGTCTCCCGAGGCTAGGGACTCCTGAAGGCGTGATGGGATGGAGCAGGGGATATCTCCCCTGGTCATATTTTCGGCCTTTGAACAGTACTTCCCGAGGGTTAGGTGGGCCCGGATGGAAGGCGTGCTCGTCCTTTCGAGTAGACAGTGCAGTAGGCGCCTTTCCCGTTCTTGCGTAGCTCGTCGTCAGGCACTCGGACTGTCGCAGTCGGAGTTGATAGACCCCAGCGGAAAACGGGGCGGTGCACCGTAGACCATACCGTGGAGAGGACGGCCATAGTGGGCCTATCAAATCCCCTGCCAGGGAAATCCTGACAGATGGTATGGCCGTCAGGGGCGTGCGAAGCACAGTTGCATCGAGAATCTCGCCTGACGGGACAGTGCCTGTAAAGTGGTCAGGGAGGTCTCTTGTGGTCCCAGATTGCTCTGCTGACATCACCGGTGCCGTGGATGCCTTTGTGAGATTGTGCTCGAGGGGGATGGAGAAGCTTGGGCGAATCGGAGAATGGGCGCCGGGGATGCCGCTCTCCCGAGCTCTCCCGGGGAGGCTCGGACGAATCGGAGATTTGGGCGCCGAGGGTGCCGCTCTCCCGAACTCTCCCGGGGAGGCTCGGGCGAATCGGAGATTTAGGCGCCGAGGGTGCCACTCTCCCAGGGAGGTTCGGGTGAATCGGAGAATTGGCTATCATTGGTGCAATGATGTCGTGGGCCTCCGTAGACACGGCCTTCCTTGGTTTCGGGCGTGGCCTTCGTGGACTTCCACTGGCCTTACTTGGGCCGGGCTGCATTGGGAATGATCGTTTTTGCGTTGAAGCTGGGTACCCCAAACTTTGGTACCCGACAGTAGCCCCCGAGCCTGTGGCGGAGTGCAGACACTTCTCCACAGGTTCATGCTGGTTCTTCCTGTCAAAAAAGATAAAGTGTTGGTTGTTTTTTCCTGTGGGTGCGCGCGAGCGCACCCGCCGGGTGTAGCCCCTGAGGCTTTGGAGGGATGGTATATTTCTTCAAAGGCTTAGAATCGTGCTTGTTAGCCCTCGGGTGTTTTTTTATTTATTTAGGAGGGTTGTTTCCTTGGAAGCGGAGCCCCCGAGCCTCCCATCGGGTTGGGATGTCGTTCGGTGGTCTTTCCAAGGTGCAGGGCAAGTTCCCGAGCCTCCGTTTCGTATCGGAGATCAGTCGGGTCCTTCCCTATCTTTATTAATTCGGCCTTCACGCTCTTTTTTCGGAAAGATGAAGGTTTGGTCCTGCTCGACTTCCCCGCTGGGGCACGAGTCGGCACTTCCGGTGAGCTACAAACGGGTTGGTCCAAGTGGAGGTCCGTGCCCCGTTCGTTAAGGGTCGGCTAGTGGCCTGAGCACACTCCAATTATTTCCCAAGATTGATGTGTGGCATTTGACTCACATTGGCCTTGTTCAATAGATTGTAGTCAAAGGATGTAGCGGTGAACCCTCTTGGTGTCTTGTCACCTTCTTGATCTTTCTCTTCTTCATTTCCACCACCTTTTGAGTTTGATGTACTAGGTTGGTTCTCATTCTTGTTGCTCAAGGCTACCTTCAAGCTCTCAATCTCTTCTCTCATCTTGCTCATTTGCTCTTCAAAGTGCTTGGCTTGATTTTCCAACAATTTTTCTGCTATCTTCTCGGCGAATTGGGTCATTTGAGCTTCACTTATCTCCGACATTGTGTTCCCTCACACGGTGAAGCGCTAACACGAGGGTTAGGCTCCGATACCAATTGAAAGGATCTATAATGCCTAGAGGGGGGTGAATAGGCGTAGTATAAAACCTGAAACTCAAACTCAATTGAAACGTGAGAACAGAGACCGGTACTACCGGGATTGGACCGGTACCTACCGATAAATGTCGGTAGTACCGATGCAATCCGTCGGTACTACCGGTCAAGAACAGATAGCTACGAAACCAAGATTAACTACACAGTAAGTTTAGATCTATGCTATACCAAACCACCCAAGTGTATGTAGAGTCCCTTGCAACCTTCTCCCTAACTTGAATCACCACCAAATTGTAGATCGGGCCTCCAAACCTAAGAACAAGGTAGAGAGAGAAAGAGCACGGTCGAAGCCGTGACACCACAAGTAGACACAACAACAAAGAGAGCAAGGGACAAGTTATTTATCCTGAGGTTCGGTCAATCCACAAAGGAAGGCCTACTCCTCGTTGTCGAGGTGACCACAAAGGTCGGAGTCTATTTCACCTCCTTTCCTCACTCAAGGTTACCACAAAGGTCACTTTAGTTTCTTCACTAGAATCTTGGGGTGATACAAACACTTCGGGGAGCCCTCACAAATGGATCAAACCGGGCTCTCCCGAAGAACGCCTAGCCGCCTAGGGTTCCAAGAACCCAAGAGTAACAAATGCAAAGCAAAGCCGGCTAGAGGGAGGAATCAAGTGCTTAAGCAATGGATTTAAGTTTTCCTCACTCGAATCTCACTTCTCAACTTGAAACTTGCAATGGATTGAGCTAGGAGCAATGAATGTGTGTGAGAGAGAGAGTGGGAGAGGAAGAGAGAGCTGTTGTCTCGGGTTGGTAGGCAACAAATGAAGTGGCTAACATTCTAAAGAAGAGGGAAGAAGTATTTATACTTCCTCCGTTTGGGAGCTACCAGTACTACCGATTTCCACTGGTAGTACCGATGCTACCTCAGCAGATCAAACGTTAAAAGCCTAACACACGCACTGCACGAGGCCCCAATGGTAGAAAAGTTTGTCAGTCAAGTTGACTTGACCGGTACTACCGGTGGTGCACCGGTACTACCGATACAGCAGTCAACCTACTACCGAAGTACAGTCGTTACTACCGATCCAGACCCTGAGTAACTGCTTGGGCAAAGTCCTACCGGTACTACCGGTCCAGGACCGGTACTACCGCTCTGGAACCAGTACTACCGCTCTAGAACCGGTACTACCGGATTAAAATCCGATACTACCGAAATATATTTACTAAAACCCGATAGCAGCGAGTTGGCTGGAAGGAGATTCGGCGCTAAGTCCTACCGGTACTACCGATGCAGAGTCAGTACTACCGGTGCAACATCGGTACTACCGGATTAAAATCCGGTACTACCGGAATAAACTTTTCTGGAACCCGAGAGCAAGCAGTTCGCTAGAGAGGATCCTGCTCTAAGTCCTACCGGTACTACCGGTCCAAGACCGGTACTACCGATTTTCCATGGGCAGAACAGGATAGGGCAGTGCACAAGTGTGTGAAGGTGTCTCTCAAGCATGTTTTTTTAAGTCAATGTTTGAGCACTTTAAACCTTCTACTAGTCAACTAGCTATGCATCCCTCTTGATAGTGCGGTAGTCCTATACTCAATAAAAGATAAAACTTGCTAAACTATGAGTAAAGATCACCAAGTAACTCGGTCAAGTTGGAGGGGTGCTGTTTCACCGAATATTTCAATTTGCTCATTCATATGGACTAACACCTGGACATAATCTTGATAAAACCGTTAGTCTCTAATTTGATTGTCATTAATCACCAAAATCCCACATAGGGGGCGAATGCACTTACACCCGTCTTTCTTCTGACCTTTCTTCGTTCTTCGTAGGGCCTCTCGAGGACCGGGAAGGCTTCCCTTCCGCCCGTCCCGGAAGATAAAGAGCGGCGAACCCAGAACCGCCTCTGGGCCACGGAGGAGAAGGCGAGGAAGGACAAGGTGACCACCCAGAAGCAGAAGAGGGCGCGTAAGGTAGAGGAGTCCTCTCAGCGCCGCCGTCGCCCGAGGGAGGCCGGGGAACTTGAGGTGGATACCCCCACCGACGATGACGCCGATGACGACGAAGAAGAAGAAGATGATTTTCTATTTTTGATCTAATGGAGTCTGACTGGCCGCTTGCGGCCACACAGCCCGCGGTGGGTGCTGACGAGGCTGGAAAGGCTCCGCTGTCAGCGTCCGCCGGCGGAAGTGCCGGGGTTCGTGATCCTAACCCTCGGGCAAACCTGCCGGAGACCGCGTCCAAGGAGGCGGCTCCTGGCAGGGCGACATCAGGAGGCGGGGCTCCGCCCACCATCAGCAGCGTGGTTCGGCCGGAGGGGCCGGGGACGGGCTCAGACCCGGTGCCCGAGATGCCCCGAGGTTCCAGCAGGGGGACCGAGAGTCCCCTGTTTCGGTGGACCCTCCCCGCCGACACGTCGTTGGTCGGCGCAGCAACCGAAGGCGGGGGGAGTGCTGGGAAGACGCCGCCAGAGCCGGAGCCCACCGGCGTCAAGGCGCCGGCGCTTGAGCTGGGGTCCTCCCAGGCTCAAGCTTCCCCGCCGAGGGGTGATGACGTCGGGACGACCCCCGGCGCCCAGGCGGAGCCCTCGTCACTGGGCGGCGCTGGCCCGGACGCCAGGTTGGCGCCCACTCCTCCGCCGCCGGCGCAGCCCACACCATCCGTCGTCTCGCCGAGCGTGGGCGCTGCGAAGAAGAAGAGGGTGATTCCGAAAACGAGGTAAGTATCTTTACCTGTAATTCCTTCTAGTGGGGATCCTTTCATGAGCGCTCCTTTCTTCCTTCTCTGCTTCAGGAAACACTCGGGGGCGGACCTCCAGGTGTCGCACCTGAAGGTCCTAAAGGTGCGGGGCCATGACACGGCCGGGGGGAGTGCCCGGTCGGCGGGCGAGGAAGTCCGTCCCCCCACGGGTCCGCCCGTGGCGTCCGAGGCTCCTCCGTCGGGGGAGTCTTGTTTACACCAAAATTTGGTAAATTTGCCCCAGAAAGGAAAGAGCTGGCCGATAGTATAGAAGCAAAGAAATACACAAAATTTTGGGCTGAGAGCCGATAGCCGATACCAGAGGAAGATAGCCGATTTCAGAAGCAGACTCCGTCCAGCGGAAGGAAGGAAATAGCCGATTGCACGGTGAATCGGTTATCGGGCCAAGGTGACAGGAGGCGCGCAGCGTCGGTATTAATGACGTCATCCAGAGTCCGCACCGCCAGGATGCGATCACGATCGGAGTCCGTTATGGAAAGGGAAGATAGGACTCCAAGTTACCTTAGATATAGGATAGTTTGTTGGTTTCCTTATCTATTGATGAGTTGTAATTCGATTAGGACTCTATCTACGCTCAGGGTATAAATATAAGCCCTCAGCCATTGAACACAACAACAACATCAATACAACACAACTTTCGGCTCCGGCCAACAAACCCTAGAGTCAGTCGAGTCCGGCGAGTTACTTCATCCAGGCTGGGTGTCATCCGGTGGACGCAGGCTTACATATAAGTATCGTCAACCCCCTGTTAAACTATGTCCTTTTAGCGTCATCCGATGGACGTGGAAGCATGGTGGACCAGGGTCCTTGCTAAGCTCTGTTTCTTTGGCGTCATCCGGTGGACGTGGGAAGCATAGTGAGTCAAGGATGATTCACGCTGGTTTACCCAATCAATCTGTGTTAACCGTCATCCGGTGGACGAGATGCAGATTAGGACGGTTTTCACGCGCGGATTAGTTATCGATTCGTGTTTGTTCGCTTGATTAATCTATTAGTTAATGTCATCCGGTAGACAGGCTATAGATTGAGACAGTTTGCATGCATGGATTAGTTATCAGCTCTAGTTAAATTTGGCAGTTTAGCTGGATTCATTAAGTTACCGATGTTGCTTATGTTTATTGTTTATTATTTAAAGCAATCATCAGTTTGCCCGTCTTGATCCATATGCGTCGGCATATATCTAATAGATCTATATGTTCAACGAATTATGTTTGCCATTCGTTTTATATTGATAAGATAGAATGCTTTGCACCAGCCGGTTGTATTTTGGATCTAGATTAGATACGGGTCGCACTCAAGTAATAAAATAAACATTGTCTAGATTCAAAGGTTAACGGATTTAAGTTGCAACTTCATCATGACTGCCTCGATCCGCTCGATCTCCACTGTTGCAAGATTGTGATTTAGATCTAATAGCCGGAGAGTTGAAACATTGTCTACTTTATAGGCTTGTATATTGCCCGTGTACACTAAATCGGCTGAAGTAGCCGATTTCATCTTGTTTTACATTGAGACATCTTATGATTATGTTAGCTTGCTGTGACTACATCTTTTATAGCATATTTCCATCTAATGCAAGTATAAATCATTGAATTCTTGTTTGAATCGGTTAACTTGAGTTATAATGCATGTTTCGCTACAATCGGTTCATAACATAACGGAATCGGCTTTCTAGTCGATCTCCCATTACATCGGCTCTTCGAGCCATACAGTTGGAATTACCTGGACACACCGGTTAGTTCCGCCCTGTGATTACTGATTACTATCTTTTTCCTTGTCAATTGCAGGTCAAATTGACTGGCACGCTTGGGTGTTACTGACACTCTCAGACCGGGTCCGAAGCTAGCTGGATCTGCGAGAGCTTTACTGCCTCAAGGGTCGTTTCCGGCTTCGCTGGTGTGTTGGGCTTAGGGAACCACTTTTTGTGCCAACACACTTTTTGGCACGCTCGATGAGACCATTCACTGAAGACCATGGCAAAAGGGAAGGCTGCGGCGGACGGCTCCTCCAGGGATGACGGTGTCCTCAGGGTCATGGTCGAAGATCTCAGCGAGGAGGACGCGGCAGTGCTGAACAAGATTGTTGAGGAATTCGCTGATGCTTGCCTGCTTTCATTCAGCAAGCAGCGTGATGGCTCCATAGTAAAGAAGAATGCATTCCCGAGATGGATCATAGACGGCCATTCTGATAAATCTGAAGAGGAGTGCAAGGCCGACCTCAAACAGATGCTGGAAGAAGCGACCTGGGAGGCCGCCTATTCAGCAGTCGGCCATCACCATAAATCCTTCCTGCAGACATTCTATAACATCATGAAGACCGTTCTCAAGCGGCAGGATTAGGAGTCTCTGGGTCCGGTTTACTTCAACATACCCGCAGAGGATGCAGATCCAAAAGCAGCGGCAAGGACCTCCAATTCCTCATCGCAACAGCCGAGCCAGCCAAAAACACCAGTGCAGGGTGCCACTGCGGCCGGTTCGGCTCAAAAAATAGCAGCTTCTCCCAGATTATACAAAGATCATACTCCGGAGGAGCTCGCCGCTTTCATGCAGGCCACTGGGCAGACGGTAAACTCGATGAACTCATCAGCGGTGAACCCGACGGCGGGAAATACGCCGGCGGAAGACATGGCCAACTGAACTCCTGGATACCATGAGGGGATCACATATCAAGACCTTCAGGCAGCGCCGCATCTGGGGTACGCCCAGACGCCCAACAATCAGCTGCTGGAGCAGATGAGTCCCATGCTTCATGATACGTTCGGTTTACAGCCGAAGACCGGGACTGGAATCAAGTATAGACGTCCTTACCCTGGGTGGTACGACCGAGTGACATTGCCGCCCAGGTATCGCTTACCCGACTTCTCCAAGTTCAGTGGGCAAGACGACATCACCACCATGGAACACATGAGCCGTTACCTAACCCAGCTCGGCGAAGCTTCATATGAGGTAGCTCACAGGGTCCGGCTCTTTCCGCTATTACTGACAGGGCCGGCGTTTAGCTGGTTCGCATCTATGGAGCCTGGCTCGATTCAAGGCTGGGAAGATTTGGAGACTAAATTCCATAATTACTTCTTCTCTGGCACTGGGGAGAAAGACATCACATATCTCACCAACATGCGCCAAAAGCTGAATGAACTTGGATCGGCTTTCATCAAGCGGTTCAGGGAGACCAGGAACATGTGTTACTCTTTGAACCTGAACGACAAGCAGCTCGCCAAGATAGTGGTTAGTGGGTTGCTCCCACACGTCCAAGAGAAGCTTGTGGGCACCAACTTCAACAGCATCAGCTGAAGTGATGCAGAGGGTGGCCGCATTAGAACAGCAGGCCCAGAGTTTCAAGAAGGAATCAAAATACAAGCAGGCCTACGTCTGCAATTCCGACTCAGAGGATGGAGAGAATGAAGAAGTGGCTGCTGTTGAGCTCAAATAGGGGACAAAGCCCATGGCCGTACCGAAAGGTTGGAGCGCGGAAGATCAATACGACTTTGACACGCGTAAGCTGGACAAGCTCTTCGACCTGTTAGTCAGTGCGGGCCACATCACCTTCCCAGCTGATTACGTCAAGCCATCTCCTGAAGATTTGCAGGAAAAACCGTTCTGCCAGTACCACGGCCTCACCTCACACTCTACAAACAACTGCCGTAATTTCAAAGCAGCAATCCAGAATGCTATTAGGCGCGACCTGTTGAAATTTGAGGCCTCTCCTAAGGGGAAGATGAAGATCGATAAATTCCCATTCCTGAAAGGGTAGAACATGGTCCAGATCGCGAATCCTCAGACCAAAGTAAAGGTATTAACCTCCGAACGGGCCAAGAAGAACTCCTCAGTTGATACCGATGCACAAATCACAGCTGAGGAGCTGGCGCTGATCAAAGGAAGGAGGGAGCAGAATCAGAGGTAGCTGGAGCAGGGAGAATCCAGCGGCACCAAGAGCAGAAGGCCCACGCACCAACACCTTCTGAACAAGTGGCGGCGACAGAAAGAGAAAGATCATCAGAGGCGGCTGTAGCGCGAAGAAGAGGAGTATCGCAGGTGGCACCGCGAAGAAGAAGAGGCGCGCTATCACGAATAAAGGGCCCGCCACCAGGAAGGTGAGGAGGATCACTGGCATTGCCCATTCTTCTGACACTGCTGGAACGAAGGCCTGAGACTGCCAACGCTGCGCAACTGCCCAGAATGCAGCGATCAGTACCGAGAGTACAGGCAGTCCCAGGTCAACCGCCGGTCTATGCATCAGAGGCTGGGGAGCCCTCACAGCCCGCAGGATCGGCGTGAAAAGAGGGACTCGCACGATCGGCTTGATGAGGCGGTAGTTGAACGCCGACAGCCGGTTTGGCAAGAGAACCAGTGGTGCCCAGGGGATCTAACTAGGAGCCAAAGGCGCCGGGTGCAGCGGCTCAGAAACAGAGAGCTCCACGCTGAGGGGCGCGCCAAACAGGTATGGCGCGAGAAGCCTCCACAAAATAATGGAAAGGCTGTAGCCGATGCACAGATGGTGTTTGTGCTACCTGCAGAGTTCAGAGCCAAGAAGTATGATACCGATTCTGACTCAGACGATTCGGGATCAGAAGACGGAGTGGCCAAGTTAGTGCTCGCACAGCAAGCTACTTTTGATAAGCCAGCCAAGAATCGACATCTGAAGGCCCTCTATCTCAAAGGTTATGTCGACGGCATGCCCATGACAAAGATGTTGGTGGACGGTGGTGCCATTGTCAATCTCATGTCCTACACTACATTCCGCAAGCTAGGCAAGGGTCCCGATTATAAAATAGAAACCGATCTAATGCTCAAGGATTTCGGGGCAATTCTTCCAACACTCGGGGGGCAATCAACGTCGAGCTAACAGTGGGGAAGAAGACACTGCTTACCACCTTTTTCGTGATCGACAGTAAAGGTGCCTACAGCTTGTTACTCGGACACGACTGGATTCACGCCAACTGCTGCGTACCATCGACCATGCATCAGTGCCTCATTCAGTGGCATGGCGATGAGGTCGAAGTGGTCCCGGCCGATGACTCGGTTAGCGTGGCGACGGCAGATGCCACATACTGGGAAGCTGGGGATCATGATTGTTTCTCTGGCAAGGCTTGGGAAGGAGGCTCCATCAAGGTCAGCGATGAGAGTCAACAGCCGATCAGGGCAATCGGCTCTGAGTCTTTTTATTAAATGGAGAATCCGATCGACGGCACAGAGGGTAAGTTGGGGCAAGGATTCATGTCGGCCGACAAGCTCGAAGAAGTGGATGTTGGACCCAGTGACAGGCCAAGGCCGACGTTTATTGCTGCCAATTTAGACCCGGAGTTCAGGCAGGAGCTGATTCAACTGCTGAAGGAGTACAAAGATTGCTTCGCCTGGGAATATTATGAGATGCCTGGATTGGACAAATCTATTGTTGAGCACAGGCTACCTATCAAGCCAGGGTTTCGGCCACACAAGCAGCCTCCACGTCGTTTTAGAGAGGATGCTCTACCCGACATTAAGGCCAAAATCACGAGGCTGTTAGAAGCCAAGTTCATTCGAGCTTGCCGATATGCCGAGTGGATATCGAACATCGTCCCCGTGTATAAGAAAAATGGTAAATTGCGAGTCTGTATTGACTTCAGAGATTTAAATAGAGCTACAACGATGGATGGCTACCCTATGCCAATAGCCGATATGTTGGTAGACTCGGCTGCTGGGCACCAAGTTATTAGCTTCATGGATGGCAATGCTGGTTATAATCAAATTTTTATGGCTGATAAAGACATCCCGAAGACCACCTTCAGGTGCCCTGGTGCGCTTGGTTTGTTTGAATGGGTGGTCATGACGTTTGGTTTGAGGAATGCCGGTGCAACTTATCAGAGAGTTATGAATTATATATTTCACAAGTTGATCGGCAAAGTCGTTGAAATTTATATAGATGATGTGGTGGTGAAATCCAAGAGCAATAAAGATCACCTGGCCGATTTGAGGGCCACTTTGGAGTGCACAAGGCGACATGGTCTGAAGATGAATCCTAACAAGTGTGCGTTTGGCGTGTCAGCTGGCGAATTTCTGGGATTCATGGTCCACCGCAAAGGGATAGAAATCGGCAGCAAGAGTAGGAAGGCGATCGATGAACTCGTACCTCCAACCAACAAGAAGGAATTGCAGTCTTTGCTTGGTAAGGTTAACTTTATCAGAAGGTTTATTGCCAACTTATCAGAGAAGGTGCTGCCGTTCTCACCATTGTTGAAGCTCAAGAATGATCAAAAGTTCAAATGGGGTGACATGCAACAGAAGGCTTTTGACGAAATCAGAGAATACATGAAGACTCCCCCTGTTTTAGTACCGCCACGGACAGGGAGGCCTTTTAAGTTGTACGTGATGGCCGAAAGCCATACCATTGGATCGGCCCTTTTTTAAGAGTTTGAAGGGAAGGAGAGAGCGGTTTTCTACCTGAGCAGGCGGCTCCTTGACCCTGAGACAAGATACACACCGACCGAGAAGTTGTGCTTGTGCCTGTTCTATTCATGCACCAAGTTGAGGCACTACCTGCTTGCCTCAGAGTGTGTGGTGGTGTCCAAGGAGGATGTCATCAAGCACATTCTTTCGATGCCTATTTTAAATGGTCGGATCGGGAAATGGATCCTGGCGCTTTCAGAGTTTGACTTGAGGTTCGAATCGGCTAAGGCGGTCAAAGGTCAGGCGATAGCCAATTTCATTACACAGCATCACGGAGAATCGGTTAATATATCGGATATAGCGCCATGGACTATGTTTTTCGACGGTTCTTCGTGCAAGCAAGGTGGTGGCGCCGGAGTAGTACTCATTTCACCGTGGGGTGTGCGTTTTGAGTATGCTTTCCAGATAGGGCCGATTGTCACAAACAATCAGGCTGAATATGAAGCCGCGTGGAAAGGTTTTCTGCTTCTGCATGAAGCAAAAGCCGATGCAGTTGAAGTATTTGGTGATTCACAACTAGTCATCAACCAATTGCTCGGCTTGTATGAATGTAAAGACAAGATACTTAGAGGCTACTATGATCAGTGTCAGGCTCTCATCAAGAAGTTCATGATGGTATCTCTCTGTCACATCCCCAGGGCCCAGAACTAGGAAGCTAATCGGCTGGCGCAGAACGCGTCGGGTTATCGGCCGATGCAGGAGATTTGTAACAGCGAGCAATCAGCTGATGACTGGAGGGGCGAGATAGCAGGTTACCTGACAAATCCTTCACAACGGGTCAGCAGAAAGTTAAGGTACAAAGCCACCAAGTACGTGTTGTTGGATGGTCAGTTGTATTACAAGACTGTTGAAGGAGTGCTGCTCAAATGCCTGGGGGTAGAGGAATCAGTAAAGCTGATGAGCGAAGTACACGATGGAGTCTGCGGTGCACATCAATCAGCTCACAAGATGAAGTGGATCATCAGGAGGACTGGTTACTATTGGCCTACGATGCTGGAAGATTGTTTCAAATATTATAAAGGGTGTCAAGAATGCCAAAAGTTTGGAAATATACAAAAGTCTACAGCCTCTGCTATGAATCCTATAATTAAACCATGGCCGTTTAGGGGATGGGGTATTGATCTAATCGGCCAAATCTACCCACCATCGAGCAAGGGTCACAAATGGATCTTGGTGGCGACTGATTACTTCACCAAGTGGGTAGAAGCCGTTCCTTTGTGGAACGCCACTTCAGCTGACGTGATCGAATTTGTAAAGGAGCATATCATTTACAGGTTTGGCATACCTCAGACGATCACAACCGATCAGGGGACAATGTTCACTTCAGAGGAGTTTATGACCTTTGCTGACGACATGTGCATCAAGATTTATAATTCATCGCCGTATTACACCCAAGCCAACGGACAAGCAGAAGCCTCTAATAAAATTTTAATCAAGGTCATCAAGAAAAAGATTAAGCAGAACCCTATAAAATGGTATTTGCATTTGAGCGAAGCATTATGGGCATATCGCGTGGCACAACATGGATCGATCAAGGCTTCACCTTATGAGCTAGTCTATGGACACGCTGCTGTCTTGCCATGGGAGATTCAGTCTGAGACACGGCGTGTCACGTTGCAAAACAAGCTTACAGCCGGTGAATACAAGGACATTATGATGGACAGTTTAGAAGATTTGCACTGTCATCGGCTTAGGGCTTTGGAATACATTGAAAAGAATAAGGTACGGGTGGCCAAGTATTACAACACCAAGGTAAAAAGCAAGAGCTTCACCGAATCAGAGCTAGTATGGAAAGTCATTCTACCTATTGGTACCAAAGATAGCCGATTCGGTAAATGGTCGCCAAACTGGGAAGACCCGTATCGTGTGGTGGAATGCGCTCCGGGTAATGCTTATATCCTTGAAGAGTTGGAAGGGCAGAGACTCGCCAGAGCCATCAACGGGAAGCATCTGAAGAAATATTACCCTAACATCCCAGTTGGGGGGTGATAGCCGATTCATGTGAATCTGGCTCTAACAGCCGATGCCGTGCAAGCGAGTCGCCTTCAGGACAAAAATGGCCGACATCGTAGTAACGAGTCGCCCTTAGCACAAAAATGAAATACCCTCGATGGGGTGTAACAGCCGATGCGATAAGCATCGCCTTTAGAGTAAAAAATAAAAACAAAATATACAGCCTTGCAGATTGGATTGTTTCGGGCATAACGAGTTCAGAAGTATCATATACATCAAAATGCCTAATACAGTCTAGTTTGAATTATTGACGCCATCCCGGAGGGAGACGAAGTGCAGCCATCAATGGTCGCACACCGATCGGCTTTTTGGGTCAGGCTGTTTAGCCGATCCTATTGTGAGTACCCACAAGCCGATTCGTAGTGAATCTAGCTGAGGGGTTAATTCTAAGGGAAAATAGAACGAAGCCGATGCTAAGAAACAGGCCCGAAAGCCGATTCGTATGTAGAACGGATCAGGCTGAGTAATCGGCTATCGATTCTAAGGTATAATGCAAGCCTGAGAGCCGATTCGCATGCAGCAAAAAGTCGTCAACATCTTTATCGGCCTAGAATGAAGGGACGTACATACAGATGCGAAGAAATAATGGCGAATAAGACCTTTAAGGAGGACACACACGGCGTCTCAAGATCCTGCATCAGCTATGCCTTGGGGGCTTGGACTCGCCGCATGCACACGTTGCACGACATCGAGCGATCCATCACGAAGACGGACAAGACGAGTGACTTTCATTGGCTCCTACATCTTCAACGATGGTATGCACAACTCTACTCTCACAGTTTCGAAGTTTATAGTTGGAAATGTTTAAAGGCAAAACTTTGAAATCTTAAGGGTAATTCCACTCTACAAATATGTGATATAAATGTTTTAGTTTGTCCATTGTTGAAATCATTAATAGATGCTCTGTTTCATGTCTCACCCGTGTCTAGTTTATAATTTTGATTTCTTTAAGGTTTGAGTTTCTTGGTCTGATACTTGTCTTGAAGTCTTGACAACCTGTGGGTTGCGTAAAGTTTGAACTTTGTCTAAAAGTGGCTGTACAATGTGAATGGAAATGGAATTTGCTATGACATTATTCTGAGAGATACTTGAAATCCGGAGAGTTTTATAAAATGATTAATAAAGATTAATTGATTTCATATTGAGCCTTATCAAATTATTGTGACCACTAGTGAGATTATAGTCATGCTCCTAAGATCAAGATTCACGTACACGTTATAAATTAATAAAATTCCTTGATGAGCCATGGACATTCTCTCTTTGATTAAGATAAGATATGAGGCTATTCTATAAACTCAGAAATAAAAACGACGGACACGTGTCCGCCAGAACTGAGAAGAGAAAAATAAAAAATGACGATCGCGTGATCGCCAAATAAAAATGAAAGATGGCCAAAGACCCAATAGCCTTATAGTTTAGAATGAGCAAAGAGAGTGGCATATGCACAGGGAAAATAAAAATACAAAAAATATTCACTTGCACTTCTTGATCTAAGTATATGACTTTTATCTCCTTAAGGTTCGGTTTTTTGACTTTGCAATATTATGTGATACAATTTATAAAAAGATAATAATAAAACTCCGGAAGAAAAGTGTTCAAGGGATAACAGATAAGCAGTTCTGTAGCTGTTCTATTTTGCAGTTGCTTGAGGACTTAGTGAAAAGTAAAAGCCCCATGGTTGAAGAGATAGATGGATGAGTAAAGTACCATTTTATTCAAATTTAAAAGAAATCTTGGTTACAAATATGATACTCTTGAGATGTAATCGACATTGTAGCATCTTCTGATCAACAATATCTAAGAATGGATAAAACTATAATATTTATACACATATGCATTTACTACTAATCTATTTCCACATGTGTTGGAGGATTATTGTTTTACAGGACTTGCATACAGAGGTGTGGAAATATGGTGAGAACATGCTTATATTTCAAGGGTTAAAGGAAGAAAACTTAGACGCACTATGGCTGCTAGTGAGTTTCTCGGCACAAGGAAGACCATCGGATCATAGTTCGAAGCATGAAGAAATCATACTCCGAACTAGGGGGGCCTGTGTTTACACCAAAATTTGGTAAATTTGCCCCAGAAAGGAAAGAGCTGGCCGATAGTATAGAAGCAAAGAAATACACAAAATTTTGGGCTAGGAGCCGATAGCCGATACCAGAGGAAGATAGCCGATTTCGGAAGCAGACTCCGTCTAGCGGAAGGAAGGAAATAGCCGATTGCACGGTGAATCGGTTATCGGGCCAAGGTGACAGGAGGCGCGCAGCGTCGGTATTAATGACGTCATCCAGAGTCCGCGCCGCCAGGATGCGATCACGATCGGAGTCCGTTATGGAAAGGGAAGGTGGGACTCCAAGTTACCTTAGATATAGGATAGTTTGTTAGTTTCCTTATCTATTGATGAGTTGTAATTCGATTAGGACTCTATCTACGCTCAGGGTATAAATATAAGCCCTCAGCCGTTGAACACAACAACAACATCAATACAACACAACTTTCGGCTCTGGCCAACAAACCCTAGAGTCAGTCGAGTCCGGCGAGTTACTTCATCCAGGCTAGGTGTCATCCGGTGGACGCAGGCTTGCTTGTAAGTATCGTCAACCCCCTGTTAAACTATGTCCTTTTAGCGTCATCCGGTGGACGTGGAAGCATGGCGGACCAGGATCCTTGCTAAGCTCTGTTTCTTTGGCGTCATCCGGTGGACGTGGGAAGCATAGTGAGTCAAGGATGATTCACGCTGGTTTACCCGATCAATCTGTGTTAACCGTCATCCGGTGGACGAGAAGCAGATTAGGACGGTTTTCACGCACGGATTATTTATTGATTCGTGTTTGTGCGACGGCTGCCCAATCCACTCGCATGTGGTACTCGTCGCAGAAAGCCAGAAATTTCTTTCTGGTGAACTGCGTGCCGTTGTCAGTGATAATGGAGTTCGGGACGCCAAACCGGTGGACGATGTCGGTGAAGAATAACACCGCTTGAGCCGAGCTGATTTGGGCGATCGGCCGAACCTCGATCCACTTCAAGAACTTGTCGATGCCGACAAGCAAGTGGGTGAAGCCCCCGGGCGCCTTCTGGAGGGGCCCGACAAGGTCTAGTCCCCAAACAGCGAACGACCAAGTGAGCGGGATCGTCTGGAGGGCTTGAGCCGGCAAGTGAGTCTGCCGAGCATAGTACTGGCTCCCTTCGCAGGAGCGTACCACCTCAGTAGCATCGGCCACGGCGGTTGGCCAGTGGAAGCCTTGTCAAAAGGTGTTATCGACCAAGGTTCTCGACGCTGCGTGGTGACCGCAGGCTCCGGCGTGTATCTCTTCGAGCAGGCGTTTGCCCTGATTGAAAGGAATACAGCGCTGAAGCACGCCAGAGGGACTCTGCCGGTAGAGGCTACCGTCGATCATAGCGAAAGACTTGGCTTTGCGAGCCAGTCGTCGTGCTCTGGTCTTGTCCGGGGGCAAAATGCCTCGGACTAGCCAGCTGACCAGCGGCTCACACCAGTCTGGGTCGTCGTCGTCCATCTCGACTTCAATCTCTATTGCCTCGGCTTCGTCGCCGTCCTCAGCCATGGTCTCGGGTGACTCGCCTTTGCCGGAAGGGTCGGCAGCCCCCGAGGGGCTTGCGTGGCTTGGGGGCGGTCCGGGTTCTCCCGGGGGCTCAGGGGTCTTCTTCTTCCCCTCAGCCCCCGAGGGATCGGCATTGACCGAGGGATTGTGGAGGTCATTGGCGAATACGCCCGTCGGGACCGTGGCCCTTTCGGATGCAATTTTTGCCAACTCGTCGGCCTCCTCGTTGTACCGACGCGCAATGTGGTTGAGCTCGAGGCCGTTGAATTTTTCCTCGAGCAACCACACCAGCTTGCAGTAGGCGGCCATTCTGGGGTTCTGGCACGTCGACTCCTTCATGACCTGATCCACGACGAGCTGGGAGTCGCCTCGGACCTCGAGGCGTCGGATCCCGAGCTCGATGGCGATGTGGAGACCGTTGACCAGAGCCTCGTATTCGGCCACGTTGTTGGAAGCCGTGAAGTGTAGCCGCAGTAGGTACTTGAGCCGGACCCCGAGGGGTGAGATGAAGACGATGCCTGCGCCAGCACCAGTCTTCATCATTGACCTGTCGAAGTTCATGACCCAATATTCCTCTTGGGTCGGGAGTGGCAGTAGCTGTGTCTCGGTCCACTCTACCATGAAGTCCTCAAGCACCTGGGACTTGATGGCTTTGCGTGGCGCGTAGGTGATGCCGTCACCCATGAGCTCGATGGCGCACTTGGCGATCCTCCCAGTCGTTTCCCGATTTTGGATCACCTCCCCGAGGGGGAAGGATGACACCACAGTCACGGGATGGGATTCGAAGTAGTGCCGCAACTTGCGTCGAGCAAGAACGATCGTGTACACTAGCTTCTGGATCTGAGGGTAGCGTGTCTTGGTCTCGGACAAGACTTCACTGATGAAGTAGACCGGCCGCTGTACCGGTAAGGCGTGTCCTTCTTCTTGCCGCTCTACAACGATCGCTGCACTCACAACCTGGTTGGTAGCAGCGACATATAGCAAGAAATTCTCCTCCTTCGTAGGAGGCACAAGAACCGGCGCTTTTGAAGATAGAGTCTTAAGCCTTTCGAGGTAAAGTGCTCGTTTTTCTTAAGCAACCGATACAAGGGAAGACCCTTTTCGCCGAGCCTTGAGCTGAATCGACTCAAGGCCGCGAGACACCCCATGAGCTTCTGCACGCCCTTGAGGTTTCGGATTGGACCCATCTGTGTGATGGCCGATATCTTTTCCGGGTTGGCTTCGATGCCACGCTCGGAAACGATGAACCCGAGGAGCATGCCCCGAGGGACCCCGAAAACGCACTTCTCGGGGTTTAGCTTTATATTTTCTTCTTGAGGCAGTCGAATGCCTTTTCTAGGTCGGCTACTAAGTTGCTGGTCTTCCTAGATTTTATTACTATATCGTCTACGTACGCCTCAACGGTCCACCCGATGAGGTCCCCAAAAACTTTGAGCATGCAGCGCTGGTAAGTTGCGCCCGCGTTTTTGAGGCCAAATGGCATAGTTACGTAACAATATGTGCCGAAAGGAGTAATGAAAGAAGTCGCTAATTCGTCGGACTCTTTCATACGAATCTGATGGTAACCGGAATATGCATCAAGAAAGCAAAGTCGCTCACAGCCAGCAGTGGAGTCAACTATTTGGTCAATGCGAGGTAATGGAAATGGATACTTAGGACAAGATTTATTTAAACTAGTGTAATCAACACACATTCTCCATTTTTCATTTTTCTTTTTAACCAAAACAGGATTTGCTAACCACTCTGGATGGAAGACCTCCTTGATGAATCCGGCCGCCAAAAGCTTCTGCACCTCCTCCCCGATGGCCCGGCGCTTCTCCTCGTCGAATCGGCGCAGGCACTGCTTCACCGGCTTGGACCCGGCCCGGATGTCCAAGGAGTGCTCGGCGACCTCCCTCGGGATGCCTGGCATATCCGAGGGACTCCATGCAAACATGTCGGCATGCTTGCGGAGGAAGTCGACGAGCACTGCCTCCTATTTCGGGTCGAGGGTGGCGCTGATTTTCAGCACCCTGCCGTTGGGGGAGCTCGTATCGAGGAGCACCTCCTTCACCCCCTCAGCGGACTTAAAGGTGCTCGTGGCCTTCTTGGGGTCGGGGACCTCTTTTTCCAACCTGTCGAGGTCGGTCATGAGGGCCTCTGACTCTACCAGCGCGCCGGCGTACTCGCAGCACTCGATGTCGCACTGGTACGCGTGCTGGTAGGAGGCGCTGATGGTAATCACCCCTTTTGGCCCTGGCATCTTGAGCTTGAGGTAGGCGTAGTTCGGGACTACCATGAACTTGGCGTAACATGGCCTCCCGAGGATGGCGTGGTACGTGCCGTGGAAGCCTACCACTTCAAATGTCAGGGGCTCCTTCCTGAAGTTGTCAGGAGTCCCGAAGTAGACGGGTAGATCGATCTGCCCGAGGGGTTGCACGCTCTTTCCGGGCACTATCCCGTGGAACGGGGATGTCGTGGCCCGGAGGAGTGAGCGACTGATCCCCATCAAGTCGAGGGTCTCAGCATAGAGAATGTTGAGGCCGCTGCCTCCGTCCATGAGGACTTTGGAGAGCCTCGTGTTGCCGACGACGGGGTCGACAACAAGTGGGTAGCGTCCCAGTGATGGGACGTAGTTTGGGTGGTCGTGCCGGCTGAAGGTGATAGCGTCGTGTGACTAGTCAAGGAAGCATGGTGTCGCTGGTCCGACGGAGTAGACCTCCCTGCGCTCGCGCTTTCACTGCCGCGGCGTAGGGGCGGTCCCGGGCCCGCCGAAGATCATGAGGCATTTGTCGATGGGCGGGAACTCATCGTCCTTCCCGCCCTTGTCCTCCTGATCCTTGGCGGGCTTCTTGCCGGCGTCGTCCTTGAACGACTGCTGGCTGTAGTGCTTCTTGAGCATCACACACTGTCCGAGTGTGTGATGTACTGGACCCTGGTGATAAGGGCACGGCTTGCTGAGCATGTCGTCGAAGCGGCCTCGAGGGGGTCGTTCCCTCTTGGGTTCGGTGGCCGCCACGAGGGAGTCATCGCGGAGTGGGGCCTTTCCCTTCCCCATCTTCTTCTTGTTGTTCGGGCCTCGGGAAGAGGTGCCCTCGGGGGCCTTCTCCTTCCGTTTGCCCTTGGGGTCGGAGAAGAGGGCTCCTACCACCTCATCCCCCAGGGCGAAGCTGGTAACGATCTTCATGAGCTCGGAGACACTGGTGGGTGTCTGGCGTCCGAGCTCATGAACAAGCTCTTTGCAGGAGGTTCCCGCGGCAAATGCTCCGACGACGTCGGAGTCGGCGACCTGGGGCAGCTCGTTGTACTTGTTGGAGAAGCGCCGGATGTAGTCCCGGAGGGACTCGCCCGGTTTCTGCTTGCAGCTGCGGAGGTCTCAGGAGTTACCAGGGCGCACGTACGTGCCCTGGAAGTTTCCTACGAAGATCTTGACCAGATCGCTCCAGTCAAAGATCTTCCGCGGGGGAAGGTGTTCCAGCCAAGCTCTTGTAGAGTCGGCGTGGAACAGGGGGAGGTTGCGGATGATGATGAGGTCATCCTGTGCGCCGCCAAGCTGGCACGCAAGACGGTAGTCCGCTAACCAGAGTTCGGGGTTAGTTTCCCCGAGTACTTGGCTATGTTGGCCGGTTGTCAGAATCGGGATGGGAACTTGGCCCTTTGGATGGCCTCGCTGAAGACGCGTGGTCCTGAGGGCTCGGGTGAGGGTTCATGATCCTCATCCGAGTCGTAGCGCCCGCCCCGATGGACGCTGTAGCCACGCGCGGCTCCGTCAGTCTTTCGCCGACCGCGGGCTTGTAGAATGGCTCGGACGTCGACGTCCTTGCCAAGCCGTTGGTGGACTGGTGGGGCCCTTGGAGCCTCGGGTCAAACCGAGGCTTCGCGCTCGTGACATGCTATGCCGCCACGCTGGTGACTTTCGGCGCCACGGTGTCGCGATGCTGAACTTTCCGCCTGGAGGACGGCTGCATCCTCCAGGAGGTCTTTGAGCTGATTCCTGAGCTGTCGTGCCTCCTCGGTGGAGGGCTCAGGTATGCTCCGGAGTAGCATGGCTGCTTCCGCGAGCTTTCGGCTTGCCCGGGGGCGGCCCCCGGTGTCTCGGCCCCGTCGTCAGCAATGATTAGGGCCTGGACATCTCGGGCTCGACGCCGAGCTGCTCCTCCATCGGTTTGCCGCTCGCCGCGCTCCAGCGTAGCTCGCAGCTGGGTGAGGCGCAAGCGGTCCTTGTCCATCCGTGCCTCAAGCTCCTAGAGCTGCTCTAGCTCTGGGGTTTGAGGTGCGGGGCGAGAGGTTCCTGCCCCCTGATCCAGCGGCGGGGCTAACCGTGCGGGCTGCAGGGCCGCTGGAGGGGGCGTGACTTGTTCGTGCTGGGGTTTTGACGGAGGGGGTATGTCGTCGTTGCCCTCCGAGTGGACATCCTCCACCCGCCCCTCATCAGGGTGCATCAAGTTGTAGCACTCCCGAGAGGGGTCGATGTAGGACTGGTCTGAGTTGGAGATGACGCTCGGTGCGTTCTCCCCTGAGTCGTCGGTGTGGGCGGTGTAGTCCACATTTGCCCAGAATTCGTCATCATCGTCACTGTAGATGCGACGAGACGACGAGGTCTGGTCATAACGATCCTTCCCCTCCGAGTGTTGTCGAGGGGTGAGGTTGATGGTGGTATCTGTTTCCCCACCGCCATCTGTCCTGGCACTTTCCCCAGGGGGTGGCGGTGAGGATGCCACGTGGTCTCCCACGAGGCTGTCCTGGCGCTCGAGGCGCTAGACTGGAGTGTCCGACAGTTCGTGCAATAATGCATGAACTGCACGAACGTGGGCGTCCATGGCGGTCTGGAGCCCAAAGAGGGACGACGGCACCGTTCCCCTCCGCCGGTGAGGGCGGAGAGAAAGATCGGCTGGCGTCGCGTTTCCGCCCTCGCCCGTCCTTCGGGCAGTAAGCGGATACGTGACCGCTGGTGCCGGAGATCCCTGGACCGCGGCCGGTGCAGTATTGGCTTCCCCCGTTGGGGGTGCCTGGTGGGCCGCATCTCCCACGGCGAGAGGCTAGTTGGCGCTACTGCGCCTCCTCCTCCTGATCCGTCGAGAGCGGCGTGCAACGTTTCCCCCGTCCTCTGAGGCGGGTGGAAGCGTTGCGGGGGTCCCATCTCCGGCCGCCTGCGGGGCCGGAGTTGGGACGACAACGACGCGGGGCCCGATCAGGCACAGGTTCATCTCGAGCCCTTGGCCAGTGGCCACAAACTCGAGAGTCCCGAACCGGAGTACCGCGCTAGCGGGAAGCGTGGTGGAGCTGGCTGCCATCCGAAACCTACGTCAACGCGCAAAAGGCCCCTACCTGGCGCACCAACTGTCGGTGCTAGTTTTAGTCGGGGCTAACACCGGCTAGTAAATATGCGTTTTGCGGTTGAGGCTACGGATGGTGTGCAAAGGCAAACACAGAGATTATACTAGTTCAGGCCAGGCAAGCCCTACGTCCAGTGGGGAGGAGATTTGTAACACCCAAAAAATTGCATTCTTTTAAATAATGGGAATTTATTTAATTGTGCAATTAATTGATCATTCCAATATGGGGAAATAATAATTTTTCTCAAATATAAAATCAAACCTAGGTCATACACATGTATGATGCATTCATGCTGGAGCATTTCTTCTTTGTACTATTGTAGCTTATTTGAATTTCTCAAATATTTCAAAACCCAGTTTGAAAATCCTTTTGGAAAATGGAAAAAGGAAATAGAGCAGAGCCCTTCCCCTCTCCTTTCTGGCCCGAGCAGCAGCTTGGCCTGTTTTCCACTCCCTGGCCCCAGCAGGCTCAGGTCGGATGGCCCGAGTACAGCTTGGCCGACCTGTTCCCTCCCTTCTCCTTACCCCCTCTGACTGTCGAGCGGGACCCACGGGTCAGCCCTTCCTTCTCCACCTCCCTCGCCGCGCGAACAGAGACGCCGCTGCCGTGTTCATCCGCCGCGGCCGAGCACGCGCGCGCGAAGCGTCCCTCTGCCGTGACTGCCAGCCCGACCCCGCGCACGGTGCTACCGACCAGTGGGACCCCCAGGACAGCGCCTCCCCTGTTTCCCTCTGCTGCTCGCCGAGAGTCCGACGCGGGCAAGAAAGAAAACGGCCGAAGCCGAGTTCGTCGCCGCGCCGAGAGTCCGAAGCAGAGAAGAAACGGCCGAAGCCGATTTCTCCGCTATTCAAGTTCGTTTCAATCTCCGAGATTGTCGTCACACCTCGGGAGTATATAAGCAGCACCACCCCCCCCGGTAGCCGTCACCTAACCCTAGCCGCCTCTTCTCGCTGCCATTGCCGAGCTCCCGCGAGAACCGAGCAGCCGCCGCCGCGAGCAATTAGCTCGATTCGCCGCCAATTTCCTCTCGGTAAGCCTTTGAGGAGCTTCGCTGTGATCTTGTGAAGTTCCCGAGCACTTTCCCCCTTCGATTTGTGCACTGACACACCTCCGCCGCCGTTGCAGAGATCCACCGTCCACCGGATCACGCCGCGAGCTATCTCCGAGTCGATTTCCAACCTTCCCATCACCCTAGGTGAGCTTGCGATGCTCTTCCCGATCTATGGGTACCCTTCCCGACCTATTTCATGCATCGAAGGCCGAGTTCGCCTTCTCCGGCGGCCCTCCGGCCATGGCGTTGCCGTCGGCCTCTGTTTTCCGGCCGAGAGCACCGCCACCCCTCCTCTCTTTTAATCTGATCCGCCGATTTTGAATCGGACGGCCGAAGAGCAGCCCATACCGATTCGGCCAGCGTATAACCCCCTGCAGTTTTTAATGCTAAACCCGTGATCCCTTAGCGTATTCTGTGATTTGCGCTTTTCAATTTTGAAAACGTGTTTTCTCCCGGTGTTTAGAAAATGTGTTTTCTATTATTTACAGATTTGCCACTAAACTTCCTTTGATCATAATTTACTTGTTCAAATCCGATTTGAACGATTCAAATTGCGTTAGATTCGTAATTTCATAATCTATCAGATGGTACCACTGTTTCATATATTTTCAACTTTGAAAATTCGAGATTATATTTAATCTATTATTATTCTATTATAAACCTTGTAAAATTCATATCTTCCTCGTTTTAAATCCGATTTGCGCAAACTTTATATCGATGTGATCGTAGCAACGTGTAGATTTGTTTTATAACCTTTTTAATTTATTTTCTCTCTGTTGTGTACTATTCTAATGAAAACTCTTGTTTGTATGCATGATTGCCCCTGTATGCGTGTGTGTTGTTATGATGGATCGAGTATAGACGGTGAGCTTTACGTGGGTGATCAAGATCAGTACTGCGACAACCCGGATCACCAGGAGTTTGCTGACCAAGGCAAGTATTAGTATGGATCATTCTTGTTGTCCTATTCACCAAATAAATAAATGCATTTGCATGTGTCTTCCTTGTTAACCATAGTTATTTCCTAGCATTGTTACCCTGTTCCTTGCCACCTATGGGATTATGCATATTGTAAATGTTGCTAGTGCGCTTTTGGGAATCATGATCATGTAAACTTGATTAATTGATTATGCAATATGATTAAAAGATGCCTTTTTAGCAATAGGGAACTAGGGGATTCGAGCATAGTTTTGTGATGCTCAAAATCCTTCACCTTTGATAATGATCTATAAGTATGACACCGGGATTGACAGTGCAACTATGAGGGCTACATGGCTCTGGTTTTAGTCAAGTATGTACACTTTTTCTAGCTTGTTAGAGTTACCGAAAGGCGTGATGGGACCTGCCGACTCGGGTATAGTGCGGCTCCTGTCCGAGTGTGTATTATCTGCGTGACCTTGTGCCACGAAGAAGGGGGGGCTCTACATCTGCTTGCCGGGTTCCTAGCGGCCCTAACTTGTTAGGCGAAGTTCTTTGAAAGACTTCATAGTGAAACCCTGCTCACTCACCTTGGTAGTGTTATGGGAGTAATTAACCCGAGCAAATGGGAATCACGGCTCATAGTGAAAGTGTACAACCTCTGCAGAGTGTAAAACTGGTATACTAGCCGAGCTCACGGTCAAGAGCGGCCTTGGACGTCTTACGGAGTAGATATCTTTTGGGGTGATGCTTACTTATTGCTAAATCTATTTATTGTTACTCATTAATTATGTTTACTATGATCATGAGAATGGGCTTATTCATTTGTTGCTATCCAACTGCATAAAAGGATGATTAATTAAAAGCAACCTGCTGTTAAAACCGTGTCAACCTTTTGAGCCTCATTAACCCATGCTAGTCTTGTTGAGTACGACATGTACTTAGGCTTGTTTATTTTTCAATACTCGGTTAAAAATCCTAGATGGGTAATAGATGGTGATAGTGATGAGGACTACCCAGAGGACTACTAGACTTGTGCTTCACCAGTCGACGTCCCTGTGCTATGGAGCTACCGCGAGAGTTATCTTTATTTTTCCGCTGTGTAATGACTTTGATATTATTCGCTATGTATTAAACATTGGTTATGATACAATTTATGTAATTTGTTGGCTTATGTGTGTGACTGATCTCTGGGCGCACATAAGATTATGCATCCCATTTTATCCTTAAAATTGGGTGTGACAAGATTCGTGTTGCCTTGCACCGGAGTGCTTATAGTAGGGGGTTACAAGCTAGGCGAGAGAGGGAAGTGTCCCCAGGTCTCTTGTGAGTGTCTAAATGTGTGCAAGTCGTTTTCTATGAGTGTGTATGTGTGGGTGAGAACTTAGAACTTCCGGTCCCCCTAAAGCTGGCCTCTGCTCTCCCTTTTATAGCCGCAAAGGAGAGGCAAGGGCAGTGCTTACAATGCTACGTATGTTACAGCGTCGAGTTGCTGTTCCCCGTTTGACATCACCGGTGCCTTGGATGCCTTTGTGAGATTGTGCTCGAGGGGGATGGAGAAGCTCGGGCAAATCGGAGAATGGACGCCGGGGATGCCGCTCTCCCGAGCTCTCCCGGGGAGGCTCGGGCGAATCGGAGATTTGGGCGCCGAGGGTGCCGCTCTCCCGAACTCTCCCGGGAGGCTCGGGCGAATCGGAGATTTGGGCGCCGAGGGTGCCGCTCTCCCGAACTCTCCCGGGAGGCTCCGGCGAATCGGAGATTTAGGCGCCGAGGGTGCCGCTCTCCCGAGCTCTCCCGGGGAGGCTCGGGCGAATCGGAGATTTAGGCGCCAATGGTGCCGCTCTCCCGAGCTCTTCCGGGGAGGCTTGGGCGAATCGGAGAATTAGCTATCATTGGTGCAATGATGTCATGGGCCTCCATAGATGCGGCCTTCCTTGGCTTCGGGCGGGGCCTTCGTGGACTTCCACTGGCCTTACTTGGGCCGGGCTGCGTTGGGAATGATCGTTTATGCGTTGAAGCTGGGTACCCCAAACTTTGGTACCCGACACAAGGCAAGGCTCGTGGCAAAAGGGTTCTCTCAAGTTGAAGGCTTGGATTTTGGGGAGACTTTTGCCCCAGTGGTAAGATTAGAGGCCATTCGTATCCTACTTGCATATGCATCTAATCACAACCTAAAAGTATTTCAAATGGATGTGAAAAGTGCATTTTTAAATGGCTTCATAAATGAACTTGTCTATGTTTCCCAACCACCGGGTTTTGAAGACTCTAGATATCCAAACTACGTTTATAGGTTGTCCAAGGCGCTATATGGCTTGAATCAAGCCCCACGGGCTTGGTATGAGCGCCTCCACGACTTCTTCTTCAACAAGGGTTTCAAAATCGGCTTGGTTGATACCACACTATTCACCAAGAAGCATAAAGGGCATATCTTCATTTGTCAAGTTTATGTTGATGATATCATTTTTGGTTCGACTAATGAAGATTTTTGTAAGAAATTTGGTGAAATGATGTCCAAGGAGTTTGAGATGTCCATGATTGGTGAGCTCACATTCTTCCTCGGCTTTCAAGTTAAGCAAATGAGGGAGGGGACTTTCGTGTCGTGTAACAGAACCGCCTAAATCACGTGGCCCACAGGCACCCGTCATCGTCACTAATGACCTCAGACAGCTGGGCCCGTGTTCCAGATGACCTAGGCATGCTCTGCCGTGCTACATAAGCACCCGTTCCTCCGACAGGATCCCATTGCGAAGCCATTACAAAATTACAATGTTTCATAATAAAATACATCAGAGTAAAGTGCGGAAGATTAGTAGTACTTATATTACAAAATAGTTGTTCAAATAGAATTCAGATATGTTTATTATAGACCATACTTAAATAGGGTAGCAGTACAGTGAAACCATAATACAACATACATCGGACCCTGCCCACGGGTCCAATTCTCTCGTCCTCGCTTCCTTCTTGAACAACGGTCACACAGCAGGGAGCGAGACAGACCTCTGGTTGCCGACTTCCTGCAACATGGGTTAACAAACCCTGAGTACTGGGGTACTCCGCAAGACTTACCCGACTAAAGTGTAAGATTAGACTCAGGAATGCAGGCCGAGGGGAGTCAAGGTAACGCTTGAGCAAGAATCAAGAATTTTGCAGAAAAGCATTACTGTCCTAACTCAATGTTTTATCTCAATATTATCTTAATCATATCCAGCTCTCACATTCGTTCTCATATGTCACATGCTTTCCATTTCTTAATCATTCTCATATTCAACCTAGTTCCGAACCACTTTTCGGGGTAGGGCAGTGGATCAAGTCTCCATTGACCGAGGAGCAACGTCGATTCGAATCCAGAAAATACCCAGCTAGGGATCCCTATCCACACTGCATATGTAGCACTTAAACTTGCATATGCCAACCCCGTCTACCACGGCTTTTCTATCCCTGAATCGGTCCTGCGCCACCTGAGAGCACAGTACTCCTCTCGTCTCCAGGCACGCCGGCCACGAGGGTACATGCTACTCTCGCCATCTCTCCACTCCCAGTGCGTGGTCGTCGGTTCAAGCAATAGAGCCACCGGAGATAGGGCTTTCCGTAGTATGTGGCTAGTTGCAAAGTCTCGATCCAGCAAGCCTACAATGAACGGTCCCCAATTCCTTTTCGTCAGCAATCATGCATTGGGACTCTAACCCAAGTACAAGGTTACCCAACGGTTTTTAATTACATGCCTGTCGGATGATAAGACATGGGAGCGCCGCCCTATGTGCACAGCACCCGAGCGAAACATTTCTTTTTACCAACCGGTTCCAAACTATTCCGAAGGCAACATTACATTGGGACTCTAACCCAAGTGCAAGTCGACCAGCAGATAACAAGTTCTTCACCAATCTTCATTTTTGATTCATAACATATAATCATAGCACAGAGAATAGCATTTTATGCAAAGCTAGTATTTATTTAGCGGGGCTAAGCATTTTGCAAATATTTTATTTTAAATCAGGTTCGGGAATGATATCAAGGTAGGTCATGCAGCAAATTAGGTGACAATCAACTCCTATCAACCTAATGCAATAATTTAACTCAAGGTGATAATTTTTTTAAAAAAAATCACAAGAAGGGGCTAATGCACCGGGGCTTGCCTTGAATTGCGTAGAGTGTCGGGTCAGGGTCAGTCCCGCAAATGTCCAACTCTTGATCAACCTCGGGAATCACCTCCTCAGTAGCAGCCTCAACTTCTACTTCGTCGTTGCCGGGCACTACACGTATGCAATGATTCATGCTTAATAAGATGCAACATGAAATGAAAAATGAAAATTCAACAATAAATAATACCTCGCGTAAGCACAACAATACTCCATAACCTATTTATATCAAATCTAGATAAAGGTGCTCCAGGTCTTTAGGGTGTTTGACCTAGAACCACAATCAATTTAAAATTTACATCCAACCCTAGTCCCAATCTTTTCTATTTATTTTATTAACCCATTAACCAGGCATTTAAGGAATAAATAATTACACTATTTTCATTTGAGGTCAAACTTTACCAGCAGCTAGATCTTGACCCAAAACAGTACCACATAAAATTTCACAATTTTTGGAATTACAGAGATTTAATTAAAATTTATCAAAGTTATATTTGTTATTTAATCTACTGATTTTTAGCTCTTGCAGAAAATGTTCAAAACTTATATTTAATATTTTTATAAAATATTAAATACTACATAGAGCATCCAAAAATATTTCAATGATTTTTGGGACAGCACATTAATTCCTATGAAATTCACAAACTGCATCACTATTCACTTTAAATAAAAATGGAAAAAGCTCTTTAAATTCCGCGGGAAAAAGAAAACCGAAAACCAGCCCGCAGCGGCCCAGAAAAGCGCAGGCCAGCCCAGCACAGCCCGCGCACACTTCCCCTCTCTCAGTATCGCTGACAGGCGGTCCACGCCTGGCAGCCTCTCCCTCCCTCAATCTGCTTCTCTGCGCACCCAGGCGCACACGCGCAGACGGTGACCCGCCACGGCGCTCGCCGCCGGCGAACCCCGAGACGAGACCGAGCATACTCCTAGCGCCTCCAAACAAACCTATCCAGGGCTTAGAGTATGCTAAGGGCTTGGGCACGAGCTCACCGGCGGCCATGGCAGCACGGCGGCACTGCTCGCGTCGGCGGACATCATTCCGGCCAAACAACACGAAAATGCACAGGAGGAGGAGACTACGGGGTTTAGGAGCTCACCAAGGGTCTATGGTTCGAGTCGGTTGGGATGGAGACCGCACAGACGACGGGGCTCGACGTAGACCGAGGCACCGGCGGCGCGCTCCGGTGACGAGGACCCTGTTCCGGCGAACCTAAGGCACAGGCGGTCAAGCGATCAAGGTCACAAGAATCCACGGACTAAAGTGAGTCTAGAACACTAAGAAGAGAAGACGATGACCCACCACACTGCCCTTGTGTAGGGTCGAGAGGGCGGACTAGAGGGGGGGTGAATAGTCCTTTATAACAACTAATCGCAGCGGAATAAAACCTAATCGGTCCTAGCGACAATTCACCCCTCTAACTAAGACTCTAAACACCTTGCCAAAGATCCTAGCGAGAAGCAAAGGTGCAAGTCTAGCTTGAGCTTCCCTAAACCGTTCTAGCGCAAGATCACACAAACCTAAGCGCTAGTACTTTAAGCACCGGGGAAACTTCTATTAACTAGCAAGCAAAAACGCACTAAGCACCTAAGCTCACTACTTGCTCAATGACAAGGATACACAATCCAAATCAAAGAGCGCAACTCACTTTAGCTACACAAACTAAGTGAGAACTACTTCTAAGCTACACAAGCTAAGAAGGTGAGTGGCAAGCTACACAAGCTAACCGGTCTCACAAGAGCAACTACAACTACACAAATAAAGTAATGCACAATATAAATAACTTGTGTAGAAGGGAGCAAACCACCGCGAAGGATGGGAAGATGTTGACGCGGTGATTTATTTCCCGGAGGTTCACTTGTCGCCACAAGCTACGTCCTCCGTTGAGACAAGCTCCAAGGTTGCCGCCGGTCCTCTTGCTAGTGGTGACCCGCAAGTCACACTCTCCCACGTGGAGTGCTTACCACAAGCTCTAGCACTTGACTCGGCCGGACCACTTGTCGCTCTTCACGTCTCGCTCTACTAGCGATGCTCTTTGCGATCTCCCGCGGGGTGAGCTCCAACCCCTCACAAAGCTTCTCCGGAGCTAAGCACAATCTTCTTGCTTGCTTCCACGGAGCCTCTCGCCACCAAGCCGTCTAGGAGGTGGCGACCTCCAAGAGTAACAAGCACCACCGGCTTGCAACTCGATCACCTAGTGCCACACGATGCAATCTCTCAATGCAACGCACTATCGATCGATCACTCACTCCTCGATTGTGAATTCTATGAGCACAAGTGAGTTGGAGAGCACTAAGCCATGCACAAACAAGGGAGACACATTCCCAAGGTGCAAGACACCTCTCACAGCCGGCCACACACTCCTATAAATAGCCCTCAAGCCAAAGGAGCCGTTATCAACTCAAACCGGCCGTCGGACCGAGCGTCGGACCGTCAACCGCGCAACCGTCGGACTAATTCTCACGGTCCGACGCCTTGGATAAGCGCCACGTGTCACTAGCCGTTTGAATCCAACCGTTACCGCACTCTAACGGCTCTCTGGGAGCGTCGGACCGTGGAGCGTCGGACCAATTCTTAGGGTCCGACGGTCTACAGACAAGTTTCCCGAGAGCTAAATAGCGTCGGACTGTAGCGTCGGACTGTCCCGGGGTGGGCGTCGGACTATACCTCAAAGGTCCGACGCTTTAGGCCCTTCGAACGGCTATTTTCAGGGCGTCGGACTGAACCGTCGGACTGGTCCGACGCTTAGCGTCGGACTATAGTTTCCCAGGGTCCGACGCCTGCCCCCGTTCGGTAAAACGGCGATATCTCTTAGCTCCGAACTCCGATTTCGATGATCTAGGACATTTTGGAAAGCTTATTCAGAGGGCTACACAACCCATATGATTGCTTGATCCAAAACTCAAAGGATAAAAACAGTTTATCCATCCAAGATCTAACTAAGCTTCCTGCGAGCTCGAAACTTCCACCCTTTTGCAAATGTGCCAACTCCAAAGTGTTCTACAACCTTGTGCATGTGAATTAGCATTTTCACAAATATTTTCCAAAGGGTTTTTTTTTCACTCTTTCTTGCCACGCCACTCGATCCTAGCAATGCAAAGTTAGATCACTCCGAGTGGCACTAGATGACCGATATACAAACAAGTTTGCCCCTCTTGATAGTACGGCCATCTATCCTAAATCCGGTCAAGCACTTCTCTACTCAACCTTAGACCGGTGAAATGGAAATGCCCTAGGTTATACCTTTGCCTTGCGCTTTCCATTTCTATCACCGTCTTCATCACCGTCTCCGACACCATCGATGCCGGTGCAACACATGCACCAACACCTCATGAATAATATGATCCACTTCATATCATCACGTGGCTTTTGGTTCATCGATCCTTGACTTGCTTGCTCTTCACCGTTGCGTTGGTCCATCGGCGCCAAGCCATCACCCGACTTGCCCTTCACACTTGCAACCGGTCCATCGACGCGAAGCCTTGTCTTGATCTTCTTCACCTAGCCACATGACTCCATGTCATGTCTCATGCGTTTAGTTCCTTCATACCATATGTGTGAGCTAAGCATCATCTCCAAGCCATTTTCACCTCCATGGCATAGATGCTCACACACATGTACCTGTGGACTAATCACCTGTGTAATCAACACTTAAACACATATTAGTCCACATAAGTTGTCACTCAATTACCAAAACCAAACAAGGACCTTTCACCTTGCCACGGCGTGAGAAAGCACGGTGGTGCACTCGCCGGAGCCGAGGAAGAAGAATGAGTCGCGCGTGGAGCTTCGGCGAACAACAGCTGCGCAGACCGGCTCAATCGCTGCGCAAAAGGGTTAACTAGGTGGCTGCAAGATGGAGCGGGTGGTGATGGAAGGAACACGGCGAATTTTGCCGAGAACCGAGGTGAACTCGTCGGCGACCAGCGGGAGAGAGAGCGAACGGAGACGGTGTCCATCTACTTAAAGCGGCCGAGAGCGTGAGGATAAGGACCAGGCGTGTGTCCGGGACCCCCAGGAGACGCAGACGCGGTGGCGACACGCCCTGCGCCGGCCGGACGGTGGCAGCGCGCGGTGCGCGCACACGCACGGCGTGCTCTGCCCCTGTAGGGGCCGGTTACTGTAGCGCTGGGGAAAAAGGTCAAACCCAATCATGCCCTATACCATCCGAACTAGGGGAAATGTCCAATACCAAAGTTGTGACAAATTTTGTATAGATCATTTTTGGTTTTTTAATCATTTTCAAATTCGGCTCAGATTTGAAAATATTGCAAAGGGGGTAAAACTTGGGTTTTAAATTTAAACTGTATTTTCAAAATTACTTTTAATTTTTCTAAACAAGTTGAAAATTGGTCAAAATAAAAGTTGTTCTAATCAATGAGCTCTACAACTCTTATTAAGGAAGTTTGCTTAGATTCCTAACATTTTTGAAATAGAAGTTTCAAATTTGAATTTCGATATAGTAATTTGAGTTTAATTTGAATTACTATAATATAACTTCAAAATCTCCAAAAATAAAAGTTGCTCCATTTTAGAAGCTCTACAACTTTTATTAAAGCATCACCTTCAGATTTCTTATAGTTTTTTAATTAGGTTTTTGGGGTCCGATTTGGGGTTTAATTTGATTTTTTTCCTTTTTAATTTCCAAATTAATTTGAATACACAATCAATCACACACTAACAACTCAAATCACTCTACCAATCCCTAAGCACAATCATTTGTAAGAATAAACTCATTCTATTTCATGCATGGTAATTAGGGTTGATGCGGGATGCTTTGCACTAATGATGATGTCATGGCAAGTTTAATTTAGCGTAACACCACAGGTGTTACATGTCGCAAGAGAAGTATACGAAGGACCTCCTCAAGTGCTTCAAGATGGAAGAATGCAAGCCCATCAAGACCCCCATGCCTACCAATGGACACCTCGACCTTGATGCGGGAGGTAAATCGGTTGACCAAACTCTCTATCGTTCTATGATCGGTAGTTTGTTGTACTTGACCGCATCTAGGCCCGATATCATGTTTAGTGTGTGTATGTGTGCACGTTTTCAAGCTAACCCTAAGGAACCTCACTTATTTACGGTGAAAAGAATCCTTAGGTACTTAAAGCACACCCCAAGCATTGGCCTTTGGTATCCCAAAGGAGCTAATTTTACTCTTGTCGGCTATTCCAATTCGGATTATGCCGGTTGCAAGATTGATCAGAAAAGCACATCCAGAGGGTGCCATTTGCTTGGAAGATCACTAGTATCTTGGTCCTCCAAGAAATAAAATAGTGTTGCCTTGTCAACAACCGAAGCGGAATACATTGCCGCGGGTGCTTGTCGTGCACAAATTCTTTACATGAAACAAACCCTACTTGATTATGGAATCAACTTAAAAAGGGTGCCTATGTTGTGTGACAACGAGAGTGCGGTAAAACTTGCCAACAACCCGGTTCAACACTCCCGCACAAAGCACATTGACATCCGTCATCACTTCCTTAGAGATCACGTTGCCAAGGGTGACATTTCCTTTGAGGGAGTGAGAACGGATGATAACTTGGCGAACATTTTCACTAAACCATTGGATGAGGCATGCTTTTGTACTCTAAGGAATGAACTTAATTGCCTTAATCTAAGCAACTTCACTAAAAGATGATCTTGTGTTGTCATGTGCATTGCATTGTAACATAAAACATGTCTAACATTGAATTCACGTAGGGCTTGTCTAACTCGGCTAAGATAACCGGCCAAAAGCGTGTGAAGAAGCTTATCCGACGACAAACTTGACAAGCAACTAGTTTACTTCATGCAAATCTGCATTGCATATGCATGGTTGTTATTTTGTCATTTTGTTCTTGGAGCTTATTGCCTATTTTCACAAAATTCACATATGCCTCAGGCAAAATATTTGAGAAATTGAGCGTTTGAGAGAGGACATCTCATACTAGTTCCCACTGGTGTTTATTTGACACTTATTGAGGTTGGAACTTAGTTGGAAAAAATCGGCGCGAAGATTCTTGGAAGAAAGCAGGTTTTAGGGCATCGGACTGTAGCGTCGGACGCTGGTTTTCCCAGCGTTGGACCATTGACTACAGTCCGACGGTCCCCGAACCTGTTCATGAATGCGTCGGACGGAGGCGTCGGACGGAGATTTTTTTGGGCGTCGGACTATCGGAAAAAGGAGTTCACGCCGTGTCGCGCCGCGTTCACGGCGTCGGACCGAAGTTTATAGACCGACGAGGAGCGTCGAACTAAGTCCGACGGGTGCTAGAGCTTACTGGAAGCGTCGGACCCTGCAGAGCTTGGTCCAACGCTTGCTACAGTCATCGTCCGACGGTCGGTTCGAAAGCGAGATGAGGTTTCTTTTCTTTCTCTGTCGCGTGGGACCCGCTTGTCATCCCTTTCATTCGGCACTGCAGGGCGTCGATCCTCCCATGCCCTACCCGCCACCGCCGCTCTACGCCCTAGCTCCCCCTGCGCAGCCGCGCCTGCTCACCAGCGCCCTCGCCACCGACGAGCACCTCCCTCGCTCGCGCGCCTCTCGCCGCGCACCCTCGACGCTCGGTGCAGCGGAGCCCGCTGCGATGCAGCCGCTCACCGCCGTTGCCGTGCCCTAACTGCCGCCGCCGCTCCGCGCCTACCCGCCTGTGAGATCCTCCCTCGCGCGCGAGCCCCTCATCACCTCTGCCGATCGCCGTTGCTTGCCGGTGCCCTAGCCATCGACGTCCTCCTCTCTGTGCGCGCGGCCACGCTCAGCAGCGCCGCTTTGCCGCGGTCGTTCTTCCCGAAGAGTTTTTCGGCCTCCACCCCGGCGAGCCGCACTGCTGGACGTCGTTGAAGACTCCATCTTCTTCTTCACCGCGGTGGTGAGCTCCCCTGTCCCTGGACTCGATCCCATTTCTTTCTCCCCTCTTGCTCATGAAGTGTTCGACGAATGTCCTGAACGATGTCTTCTCTTGCAGAAGTTGCTTCTAGGGTAGAGAAGGAGTTCTTATCTCTCGTGCTAGGGTTTGCCAAGACGCTTCTTTACCAGTGTGGTATACTTTTCTGCCTCCTCATCCTAGTTTCCCTCCTGTCATTGCATACACCTATCATTGCTCTCCGTTGTGACTCATGCTCATCTCCATGCAATGATTCACCTTGACTCTGTGGTGCCTCATGTCGACAGAGTCTCTTTACCCTTCGCAGGTTCTTCTTCTCGCAGGTTTCTTGCAATTCCCTTCTTATCTCATTATGCTTGCTTCCGAGGGTCTCTCATCTCTAGCTTATATATCCCTGTCTATCTATCTCTTGCAGCTGTTGTGGTCAGAGGATCTTGGTAGTGGGTCAGTGAATCTAGGGGCCAAGCCCGCGAATACGGAACGAGGCCAAGCCTTTGAGTGTCAGCTCGCAGCTTCAGAGAGACAGTGATCAGTGAGGCAGTATGGTTCGGTGCAAGCAGGCCAGCCGCAGTGAGGGAGGCATAGGTGGAGACGAGAGGCCTCCTCCTCGTCCACCTTTGGACAAGGGGAAGGCCCCTCCTGTCGAGAGCAGCAAGAAAAGGAAGAGACTTACAGCTGAGCAGAGCCAGGCTATCAGGGTAGCACAGGCTGCAGAGAAGGCAGAGCGTGGCAGAGGTATACATATTGGAGGTATTTCTGTCAGTCTATCAGGCAGAGATGAGTCTGAGGAGCAGCCAGCGACAGAGCCGAGGCAGCCAGAGCCGCAGGAGGCAGCTACTCAGGGGGAGAAGGCCCAGGCTCCACCTCCTCGTCGCTCGGGCCGCACTCGACCTTCGGTGCCACCCCGGCCCGCTGGTCAGAGGCGCGGTGACCGAGTCCCCAGGGCGCCTGCTCCCTCCGAGCCTCAGCCGGAGCCTGAGCCGGACGTTCACTAGGACCTGCGGAGGATCTCTGTAGCCCGAGTCAGAGAGCTCCGGTTGACTTCGCTTGCTAGTTGGTTTCCGGATCAGAGAGATCCCAGAGCTTCTGAGGGCTGGTACACCACTCTTCACGAGGACTTCTTCACCGCCCTCATGGCCACAGGAGTTGGACTGCGACAGCACAGGGTATGTCCCCTAGAGGACATAGTCCAGGCAGTAGGAGAGGAGATCAGGCCATACTTAACTTACCTGCCTGGACTAGCAGAGCTTCTTGGTCGTTCAGGCCAGTACGTGGAGTCGTGGGTAAGAGAGTTCTATGCTTCACTATGGATATACCCCGACCACCAGTACCTATAGTACACCTTCGGTGGAGAGCCATACCGACTCTACGCAAAGGCTCTGCGAGAGCTGCTTGGAGTGCCAGAGTCAGCTAGCAGGTTGCACAGCATTTGCTATGCCACGACAGACCCGCCGAGGAGGGCTCACTAAGGACTGGCACCTGGTACTGCTCATATAGTGTAACATCCCGGCCCAAGGCTTAATAGGATTGATAGGATACCCATACCAACAAGTTGCAACTTCTTTTCCGGAAGCCCATCTGCAAAGAACTCCAAGGCTAAGCGAGCTTAGCCCTGGAGCGATGGGTGACCGACCGGGAAGTTCTTCCCGGGTGCGCATGAGTGAGGACAAAGTGCGCAGAAAAGACTGGTGCTGGTCTGTGAGAGCAGTCTATATCCTAGTTAAGCTGCCAAATGTAAGCGGGCCTGGCCTCGGGGAGGCGGGACGTTACAGAATGGTATCGGAGCCGACCCTTACGGTTTCACGGGCGCGTATGTCGCAGTTGCGCAGGCATGGTACGCATGGCTGGTGTGGATCCGGCGTGGTCACACAGCATGGCACATGCGCTGGCACTGGACACACGGACGTGGCCAAGAGGGGACGTTCCTGGCTTGGGATTGATCGACGAGGACGTCGATCTCTTAAGGGGTGAGGATGTAACATCCCGGCCCAGGGCTTAATAGGATTGATAGGATACTCATACCAACAAGTTGCAACTTCTTTTCCGGAAGCCCATCTGCAAAGAACTCCAAGGTTAAGCGAGCTTGGCCCTGGAGCGATGGGTGACCGACCGGGAAGTTCTTCCCGAGTGCGCATGAGTGAGGACAAAGTGCGCAGAAAAGACTGGTGTTGGTCTGTGAGGGCAGTCTATATCCTACTTAAGCTACCAAATGTAAGCGGGCCTGGCCTCAGGGAGGCGGGACGTTACATATAGCAGCGTGCTTTTGACTGCCGTTCGGAGACGGCTCCCGCACAGCTGTGGCTCCTTAGTGCCCTGGTCCAGCAGTCAGAGTTTGACGTTGGAGACTTGATCATAAGTGAGATCGAGGACACCATTGCAGAGGACATCAGGTCTAGACGACAGCTCCCCTACGCTCACTGGATCTCTCACATTCTTGAGCGTAGGTTGCACCGGATTTGGACAGGTATCTCCCGTGAGCTGTGCCAGACTGAGACAGAGTTTCCAGTCTATAGGATGACCTCTCTGATTGACGGACATCGTGGCAGCAGAGCCTTACACAGAGTTCAGCGCCGTCAGACTTCAGGGGCAGACATAGCAGAGATACAGCAGCCGGATGAGGTATGAGGCACGTTGCCCATAGCGAGCTTGAGCAGTTACTTGCAAACGACGACCCCGTTGACACCTCCTCGTCCAGCTCTGACAGGGACTACCGGCCCATCCCTTCGCGTCCACGAGCTCACGACTCAGAGGCCGGTGGGTCCAGCTCCGCTCCATAGACTTCACAGACTGACCCTGCACTGCTTGCTATCCTTCAGAGCTTACAGCAGAGACAGGTAGAGGAGCAGGCCTGGTTTGCCAGGGAGCAGGCTGCAGCTCTCACTCAGATTCAGCTCGGGCAGGATCAGTTCCAGCAGCAGATGCTCCAGATGCAGCTCCAGAGCCAGCAGATACAGCTACAGACCTTTGGATTCATGGAGCACATCATCAGGCACACCGGAGCCCAACCGTACCTAGCCACTGCCTCTCCAGTCTAGCAGGTTGGACCAGCAGCCACTGCAGCCCAGGTGACTCCAGCGATACAGTCCAGTGGACTTCAAAGTCAGGGCACAGCTTCACTCTAGAGTCAGTTCGTCACTCCGACCCAGTAGACTCAGTAGTGGTTCGCCACTCCAGGCACTCAGGGGTTCACCCCTATTCAGACAGGCTTCACTCTAGACCTGGGTGGCCCCTCAGTGACCAGAAGCTTAGGAGCTACCTTCAGTGAGATCACAACCTTGCCTACACCTCCAGAGTTCAGACTGCCTGTTAGTACCTCCATAGCTCCTCCCGCTACCGGCACTACCGAGACCCTACCGTCCTCCGTTGCTTCGTCAGAGCCACTTCAGACTGAGGCAGTAGTGGTCACAGAGACAGCTGAGCAGAACCGGACCGCTTCACCTTCTCGAGCACCGACAGAGGGTCAGTCAGCTCAGAGCTCAGAGTCAGAGGGAGACCCCACTCGGTTTGAGATTCTACCTCATTCCTCCGACCGCAACTCTGCTCCTTCTCCTCCTCCAGAGTCTTAGGTCCTTTGGTGCTTGATGCCAAAGGGGGAGAGAGTATAGATTTAGGGGGAGCGATGTGAGAGGGTTTCGCTCTTATTTTGGTTGTGACATTCTCATGCATATCATGGTTGTTTTTCTTGTAGTTTGTGTATATGTGTGCTTAAGACTTGACTTGTGTGACATGTGGATTGAGATTCATTTTATATATATCATGTCATTTGGTTCTCTTTTGGTTATGCTCATTGTCTTTGCTTCCGCACTTCACTCCGATCTTGAGCATAACACTTGGTACTTGTGGTTATTTCATATCTTATATGTACCTTGTGGTCATGATTTGTATAAGCATGCCTAACCCCTTTGCTCTTATTGTCACATGCTTATATGAATTAAGCCTTTAAAAACCTCACTCTTTCTAAATCTATTTGAGGTTGTTGTCATCAATCACCAAAAAGGGAGAGATTGAAGCATCTAGGCCCTAGTGGTTTCGGTGATTAATGACAACAAGACGGTTATTATGACTAACGTGTGTTTTACAGGATAACCTAGAGGTTAGGTCATAATAACATGCAGGTTCAAGTCCCTAGCAATGGAATTCGATTCGGTTTTCAAAGGATGGAAGACAAGACGGTGATAGGCTAGTGCCAAGTGTCGTTTGGAGTTGAGAGACATTTGGCGTAGTCTTAGGTTTTGTTTTTTCTCTTTGACCGTACTATTAAGAGGGGTTTGGATGGGTAGCTTGACTTAGAGCAAGATTATATAGTGTAGATGTGATGCACACTTGTCCAACATTGCTCTAGACAGCCTAGAGAGACTCTTGAGAGAGAGAGGATCAAACTTCGTTTTGGAAAGTTTTGATTCGGCGAAGTTTTGATCAAAATAGAGGCGTCGGACACTACCTAGCATGGGCGTCGGACCAATAGTGAGAGTCCGACGACACGTGGCAGCCCCTGGACGATTCTCAGCGTACCAGGGAGCGTCGGACCCTGGCTGGATGGTCGTCGGACCATTGGCCAGAGTCCAACGGTGCCTCGGGGTGTTCAAGCGAGCGTCGGACCGCTGTGAGAGTGAACGTCAGACTAAGGTTTCTTAGCGTCCGACGCTTCCAGAGAGGTTCCAACAGTGAAAAAGAGCGTCGGACTTGGTCCGATAGTGTGCGTCGGACCATTGCTCCGCGTTATAGCCGTTGAGAGGCACTGTGCCAGCTGATCCAAAGCGTCGGACGGTGGAGCATCGGACCATCGAGTTCGGTCTGACGCCCCTCTGACACAAGACTGAGCACAGTGCGACTGTGAGAGTCGGACCGTGGCAAATGGTCAGACGGTCGAGCCTCGGCAGCGTTCGACGGTTCGCAGGAAAGTGAGGAACGGGTAGTTTTGGAGAGGGTGAGTATTTATACTCCACCATAGCCTCCATTCTATCACTCTTGCCATTTCTAACAGCTGAAGGAACCTTTGTTGATCTTGTGAGAGAGCAAGAGCCATAGGGAGATTAGTGTGAACTCCATTGCTTGTGAGTTTCTTCCCTAGAGAGATCAAGAGTGACTTGTGTGCATCCATCACCCTCTTTGGCCTTGTTCTTGGTTAAGTGAGAGTCTAAACTTGTTACTGTTGGTGATCGGCATCACCTAGACGGTTTGGTGGCGATCGGTGCCTTGGTGACCGCTTGGAGAGCTTGTGGGCGGCCCAAGTCGAAGTTGTGAGCGGTTGTGGGCGATCCACCACGCCGGAGAGGCAAAGGATCAGCCCGTAGAGAGCACTTGGTCTTTGCGAAGATCAAGGGGGAGCTACATCCTTGTGTGAGTGCTCCAACGAGTACTAGTGGGGAGTGCCGACTCTCCGATACTTCGGGAAAAACCGGATTTGTCATTCTAACTCTTTACATTCCCGCATTTCCTTTGTGTTCTCTACATTCCTAGAGTAGTATACTTATGATAGGACTTGGCTCTAGGTTGCATAACTTGTTTTAGGAATAGAATTGACACAAGCACTTGTGGGGTGACATTGGGCAAATTGCGATAGGTTGAATTGTATTTCGAAAAATTTATTAGTTGCCCAATTCACCCCCCCTCTTGGCCATCCTTGATCCTTTCACGCCCTAGGACACCAGACACACAGACGCCTGTGTTCGGTGAACTACCAGAGAGGTTCTAGAGAGCGCTTTTGCACACCAGAAGCGTCCGGTGTTGCCTCACCGGATGCACCTCAGCGTCCGATGCTCCAACGGTTAGTTTCTAAACTCTGCACAGTTAGCACCGGACGCATGTACAGTGCACGCCTCGCGTCCGGTGCACTCAAACTGGCGTCCGGTGAAATATTCACCGAGCAATCCGAGAGCTCAGGCTCACAACTGACATGTCCGGTATCACACCGGACACATCCGGTGTGGGGTCCGGGGCTGCGTCTGGTGCACAAATGTGCACTCTCTTGAGTTCTTCTCTCCACCCTTTTGCAAACGTGTCAGCTCCAAATTGTTCCACTACCTTATGCATGTGAGTTAGCATTTTCACAATCATTTTCAAAGGGTTTTCACTTACTTCACCGCGCCACTCGATCCTACAACGTCTGCAAAGTTAGATCGCTCAAGTGGCACTAGATTACCGATATGCAAACAAGTTTGTCCCTCTTCATAGTATGACCATCTATCCTAAACCCAGTCAAGCACTTCTCTACTAAACCTTAGACCGGTGAAAAGGAAATGCCCTAGGTTATACCTTTGCCTTGCACTTTCCATTCCAATCACCATTTTCATCTCCAACACCGTCGATTCCGGTGCAACACATGCACCAACACCTCATGAATGATATGTTCCACTTCATATCATCATGCGGCTTTTGGTCCATCGATCCTCGATTTGCTTGCTCTTTACCGTTGCGTTCGTCCATCAGCGCCAAGCCTACTGGCTTGCCTTTCACACTTACAACCGGTCCGTCGTCGTGAAGCCTCGTCTTGATCTTCTCCACCAAGCCACATGACTCCATGTCATGTCCCATGTGCATTAAGCTCCTCCATACCACTTGTGTGAGCTAACCATCATCTCCAAGCCATTTCCACCTCCATGACATAGATGCTCATACACATGTACCTGTGGACTAATCATCTGTGTAATCAACACTTAAACACATAGTAGTCCACCTAAGTTGTCACTCAATTACCAAAACCAAACAAGGACCTTTCACGCGTTTGGTGCCTCCAAAAACAGTGCAGAAGGACTAGTTTTTGAGAGGGTGCTATAAATAGGAGTGTGGCTAGCTTGGGGCAGCTGGCTTGTGCATTTTGATCATCCTAAGCCACTTGTGAGCCTAGCACACTCCCCCCACTCTCTCCTTTTGATTCAACTTGAGGTTTTGATTGAGAGAGAGTGATTCAAGTGTTGTGACCATCATCTTGCATCTTTAGAGCACTTGGTGGCTTGGTGACGGAGTAATTCTTGTTACTCTTGGTGATTGCTGTCACCTAACCGTTTTGGAGGTGGAGAAGGTGTGGAGAACCTTGGTGATTGTGCTTGCTCACACCAGTGATTGTGAGGGGTTCGTGCCTACCCCGAATGGAGTGTTCAAAGGTAACAATAGTGAATTGCTCATGTCGTTGAGCTACTTCCTTCGTAGTAGGTCCTTGTGGCGCCTTGTGTAGGCTCGGTGTGTGATACCGATTAGCCACTGGACCACCGGTTGAAGTCGATACAACGGGGACGTAGAGTGCCAGCAAGCACGTGAACCCCGGGGATAAATCTTAGCGTTATTATTGATTTTCTCACCTTCGAGTGAGTGACTTTGTGATTATCCCGATGATTGGATTCATTTCAAGGCAAAGGTATAACACTCCAAATCTAGTCTCTTTACCTTTGTGTAAAGTAGCTAGCTCTCTTGGTGTTGTTAATGTTGTTTGTGTGCCTTAGTGTGTAGAATTACTAGAATTGAGTAGGTGGCTTGCTTAGTGTAGTTGTAGCCTTTGCATTGCAAATTTGGCTATTTAAAGTACTAATCCTTTCATCTAGTGCTTTGTAGAATTTTTAATTTACCATTCACCCCCTATAGCCAACTTGGACCTTTCACTAGGGTTTCATATGATTATCATCATCATCATCATCATCAGAGAAGGAGTCTTCTTCACCAGAGATTAGGGTTAGATACTCAAAGTTCTAGTTTAGACCTAGCTATCTAGAATTTAGTAGAGTTGAGCTCCGGCTCAGGATTCTGGAGCCATTGTCATTGTTGATGGCTCATAAACACTTGAAATGCCATCAACATATCAGGGTAGAATGGTTAAAATGACGAATAAAATGGAAAAGTTAGGTTGAATTTTACTCGGTTCCACTTGTACTTGGAGAAATTGTGTTGCAGGTGAAAAACAGGTGAAAATTGATCAAAGCAACCACCATTTGGGACATCTCACATGGCAGGGGCCACGCAGGAGCCAAGTGGCAGGGGCCCGCCCTGCCACCAGGGCGCCCGCCCCCTTAAGTGTCAATCTGACACGATGACACGTCACCGATCCAAGGACTCACCTCCAGAAGCATTTCAAGCCGTGGATTAAAAGTCAGTTAGACCAGAAGGTTCAGATGTTCTGCGGACCCACTTGTCATCCGACCACCGACCTTCAACCGACGTGACAACCGCCATACTACGCAAAACCGACTCACAAATTGTCACTGAAGGCAACCGAGGACCGTAGGATCACCATGACGGTGGATCCTAGGACGGCACCCCCTAGGGCACCCGCCGCCTTACTCCCTCCAAACCGACCTCCCTGCCTCCTACAAGTACCACCATAGTCTGATTACATTATAAATAGGTGTAGTTGGTTCATTAGTAGAGGGGATGGAAATGTGAAGCTTCTTTAGCATAGCCAGTGTATCCTTTAGTAGAGAGAGCGAGTGCCTCGCCAGAGGGATTGCCTCTCAGAAGAAGAAGATAGAAGTCTGAGGAGGAGTCGGACTTGTCGGCTACCTCTTCTTCAGTGTACCTCTACACTTCATTTATGGTAATCCAATACCCCGTTTAATTTAAGTTCTTACATTCCAGTTGTTTAATTGTTTCACCGCTCTTATAGAGTGCTCTATTTCTAGGATCTAGATTAGAGTAGTAAACTTATAGATTAAGCGAGGTGCTTAGGCTATTGTTTACCTGTGAATGCGGCTAGACCCACGGATAGTTGTGGTAGGTGCTAGGTGGTGACAGCCCTAGAATTCTCTGTATTCCACCACGTTCGGTCTAGTTCAGTAATTCATGGAGCCACATGTGTTAAGGCTCTCAACTAGTCTTTGGACAAAATTGGGCCCCTTACACACTCACATTAAACAACTTTCATCATCTTTACACCTTTTTGATTACCATACCTTCTATCTATTAGTTATCCTTAAGTTCTACTCCTTTATCACTCACGTTCCCTGTGGATTCGATAACCTTGGACTACTCCCTGGTTGAAAGCTATAATTGACATCTGTGTGCTTGCGGATTATTCTGTATGCCATATCTGGTGTCAACAATCATCTAAAGGCCGGTAATACTGTTGTTCTCCCTCTTGTTATGACTTTATTCTATTTCATTACTATGTTTTTTATTATGTTTCTAGTTTATTCTAATAGTATATTTGATATAGTCATGATTCATAATGAGTTTATGCATGAGATCGCAAAGTGCTTAATTTAGTAGTCAAGTGAGTTAAGTGGTCGACATTATGTAGGCGAGGTGCTTAGATATTGTTTGTGTGTGGATGCACTCTATATGCCAGGCTATGTGGTAAATCGCAGATGTGTGTTGACGGTAGTTGTACCATACTTTTACCCCATCAAAACCATCAACAAGACTTTCTTTCTGGAAGGAAACCACCAAACACATAGTGACTTAGGTACAAATAACTTGGTTCCACATGTACTTGTTATTATTTGGTTGCAGGCACTCAGAACAGGTACTTTTCAGTGTCCGAAAGCTCCATATGTAGGTTGGGCAACCAACCAAGTATGGCCAAATGACAAAATAACTTCACAATCATCAATATCATAGCTTCTGGAGAAAATGTGCAAAAGATGGACACAAGGTAGGGGTCGGCCGACCCCTACTTGCGCATACCAGGGCCTTGCTGCCGGACCATGATCCATGACGCACTCCCAAGAGTCCATTTCCACCTTTGGATCACAAGTGTGTCTCCTCTCAACGGTGAAAAATGAAGTCCCATGGATCCATGAATCCACATCTCTATCATCCGAAGTGATCAAGGGGTCCCACCACTTCATACCCACTCTAAAGGAGGTGGAGAGGGCTCACAAGGAAGGAGGATGGCCCCACTCATCATAGGGGGTCGGCCGACCCCCTTGTGGAGCCATCCAGCCATCCTGTTTTCACAAATCGACACAAGAAGAGGTCCACACTCAAGGGGTTGGTCCCACCTGTCAAAGAGGGGTCGGCCAACCCCCATTTGGTGGCCAATCAGGCTTAGATTTCGCCCACCGACTCGATGCATGGAAGCATGCATGAGCCTCGATACACACCCTTGATTAAATTCGGTTCAAGGTCGGTTCCAATCACGGGCTATGATGGAGAAGCACCTAGATCGCTGACGTGGCATTGGAGTAGCCCCTACTCCACCTCCACTATAAATAGAGGGGTACCCCCTCACTCTCAAGACACCAAGGGAGCTACCAAAGCTAATCATTCCACTTTCCCTTTAGTAGTAGTAGTATCCATCATAGGGAGAGAGTGAGGAGAGTCTAGAGGAAGCCCCGGAGCTGTCGGGAGTCTCCTCCATGCTGTACCTTGACGGATGCGACTTTTTATTAAGTAAGCATCTGAGTTTCTTTTATGGTATTTGATTCTTAGTTCAAGTAAAGTATTTCCTTAAGTTGTTCATTGGTTCACCGCCCTTAACCCGGTACTCTAATCAACTTCATCGGGATCCGGATTAGAGTAGTGTTGACGGTCGCTAACACCCTATTTTACCGTTAACATTCCACCCATAATCAAGGTAAAACCACATGAAATGCAAAGAACTCACTTTGAAACTTACCTACTTCCACATGTCCTTGGAGAAATTTTGTGTATGCAGGAAAAATGGTGAAACAAGGCAAAAATAAAGCATGCCAAGACAGCTTGACACCTCAGCTGCCACATGGGAGCCAGAGGGGGGCGCCCGCCCTACCAAGTAGGGCGCCCGCCCTGTCAAAAGTGCCAAATGGTACTTGCCACCTCACTGATCCGTGTGCCAACCTCCCAAATGGTCTATGGCACGTTGAAACAACATCAACGGCTCAGATACAAGGCACGAGGATCCGGTGGCCCTATCAACAGGGCGCCCGCCCTGTCCAAGTTGAGTGACACGTCCACAATCCGAGAGAAGGTGTCCAGAAGTCATCTACACCATCAAATGAAGTCGGTTTTCATCCAACGGTGATCGAGTGATTTGCCATGGATTGAAGGACCCACATGTCATCCTCCCAGGGGTTGCAAACCGTCATTTCAGGACATCAACCGACTTTGCAACCACCATAGGGGAGGAAGGAGGGCCGTAGGATGCAAGGCGGTGCATCCAAGGGGGCGCCCACCCCCCTAGGAGGGCGTCCGCCCTGCTCCTTCGTGCCACCGACCTCCAGGACTCCTACAAGTATCCCTAGAGCACTCCTACACTATAAATAGGACTTGAATCCTTACTTGTAAGAGAAAAAACACTAGAGAAACACTAGAGAAATCACTAGAGATTCAGCTCATAATCAGTATGTAGCTCCTCTCTCTCTCTAGCGAAACTCTGCTCTTAGGAATAGTGCTAGCTGGAGAGGAGTAGAGTAGGAAGAGAGAAGTCGGGAGAAGGAGAAAAGTCTGTGGAGGAGCCGGGCTTGTCGGCGACCTCTTCTGCGGTGTTCTTCACTATTATCGGTAATAAAGATCCCCTTCCTCATTTACTTATTGTTATACTTTAAACAGTTGCATACTTGCTCATTGCTTGGTTAGAGTGCTCTAATTCTTGAGCTCGAGTTAGAGTAGTAAGTTTTATAGATTAAGCGCGGTGCTTAGGCTATAGCTTACCCTTGAGGGCCGCTAGGCCCACGGATAGTAGTGGTAGGTTCTAGGTGATGACAGCTTTAGAATCTTCTGAATTCTACCACGTTCGGTCTAGTATCCGGTATAAGCGTAGGACTTAGGGACGTACAGTGCCTAATCAGTCGAACCCCGGCGAGTTTAGGACTTTGTGTGTCCCGAGTATAGCAGTCTCTTTGGTATAACAATCATTTGATCTTTTACCGAGATAGAGTTCTCCCCCAGAACTCCAGAGCTACCTAGCGTGTTTCCACCTTAGTTATACTTCATTAATTTATCCTTATTAAGGTTATTACCCCATTTATCTATATCTAGATCCTTGACTATCAGATCCTTGGCATCACAAACTCCGTCTTCCTTTGGGAAAATATAAATTCGACACCTGGTACTCCCAGGTAAAGTGCTACACGATAGCTCTGTGCGCTTGCAGAATCCCAACACCTATCCTATAGAGCTACCCATAGCATTTTTGGCGCAGTTGCTAGAAATAACTTTATTCCTAGTAGCAACGTTAGAAGTGTCAACAATCACATACTTTGAGCATAGGGATTGACAACCCCTGTAATTGCGTTGAGAAGTATTGTTACCACTGCTAGAGGATAGATTTGGCTACATTCTTTTGATAGCGTTAGTTCTGTCAACAAGTAGTAAGATATAGTGTAGATGTGGTGTCTAGGCTATCGCTTACCTATGACTGCAGCTTGTTCGACGGTTTGTTGTGGTATCTGGTAGGTGGTGACAGCCCTATCTAGGCTTTGAATCCACCACATTTGGACAAGTTATTAAAACGTAGGTCTTCTTGTGCTAGGCGGTTTAACACCCTTTTCATTCCTTTCTGTTGTTGAATAGCTTAGTGACCCAAAGTGAACAACCTTTGTATCTGCCTTACCTGACTAGTTTCATAACCATACGAATCCTCTCTACCCTCAATCATATACCCTTGTGTCATAGGACGACCTTGAGCCTAGTTAGTTCACTTCACGTTTCCTATGAAAAATACGATACCTGGAATACTCTCGGTGAAGGCTACATTGACTACCGTACACTTGCGGTATATCCGTTTGCCACTTCTGGTGTCAACAATGTGATACTCCTGTTGAGTCCTTTTTAGTCCATTCCCCGTACTTGATTATGAAGGGAGACTTTCTCTGTTCTTGATCTTCCTGAGTAATGTTCCTTATGTATAGATAAAGAGTTATTATGCTAGACATGATTGTATATTTGTTAGAGTAGATGAAAGACTTAGTAAAGTAGGAATGACATGATTGTATATTTGCTAGAGTAGATGAAAGATTTAGTAAAGTAGGATGACATAAGAATTCAATCTCTTAATTAATCTTCTGTTTAGATTGACTTTAATAATGAGTAGTCCATATCTATCTCTGGAATTATCTAAACCTTTGTTTACCACATTTACCTATATTTTATCATTGGCTTACCTCTGTTCAAGTAAGTGCTATGTGATTGGTTTTATCATAAGTAGTGTATTTGTATCTATCCACTCCTGCCTACTCCATACCTCCTCCCTGTGGTAAAAATATAAATCGACAACCTTATAATACTCGGGTAAAATGCTACAATATTATATATTATCTGTGCGCTTGCAGATACTTTGGATTCATGATTGGTTATATATTATTCTCTCTAGTCACTTGTATTAGTAATAACTGCTTAGTATTATTCTAGGTACTATCCAAACATGTCTCTTATATTCATGTTAGGGATGACAATTTAGTTATTGTAAGAGATATAGGTTTATGAGAGGTGGCTAAATAATTAACCAAGTGACATGTTAAGAAATACCAACAAACATTTTGGTGCCGTTGCTGGGGAGGAGCAATTAAAGCAATTGAGAAAAAGATCAAATACATAGTGATGAAATCATAACTAGTACCTCTGCTTTTACAGGATTAGACTTGTTTTTCTTTGTTTATCTTTTATGCAGAGTATTACGAGATTCACTAAACTTCATTCATCCGAATCAACCCAAAGCAAGAAGAAGCTATCACCAAGTTCCTGAAACCATAGCTAAGAAAACATTGCGTGAGTTCTCTGCACCAAGCACTGAGAACATCCGCACCGGACCAACACTCAACATCAATAATCTAGAGTTCGAGCTCAAGCCAAGCCTCAACGACATGGTCCAAGTTACACCATTCAGTGGAAAGGCACACGAAGATGCAAGTGATCATCTTTAGAATTTCTTGGAGATTGACATCACTATTATCATCAAGGACGTTGCTCAAGACATCGTACTACTCCGTTTATTCCCATTCTTACTCTTGGGTAGAGCGAAGCGGTAATTTTACGCCAACAAAGATCACATCAACACATGGGCAAAGTGTTCCAAGGCCTTTCTAAAAAAGTTTTTCCCTATAGACAAAATTAATGCCTTAGGCTGAAAGATTTCCAATTTCCAACAACAGAAAGAAGAGACCATTTCAGAAGCATGGGAGCGTTCGCCCCAAGTGCCTAAAAGTGTTCCCTATTGTTCTACCACACAAAAGTTTTGCACCCTAACTTTTAGTCCTACTCTAGCATGACATTTCTAAGAAAGTAAAGACATGAAATGAAATGCTCAAATGTAAATTCGAAAAAGTAAAGAGAATAGATGAACAAGCGATGTTTTTCTGAGACATCAGAGAGTCGACACTCCCAACTAGTTCTCATTGGAGCACCTGCGCACGGGTATTGCTCCCCCTTGATCCGCATAAGGATCAAGTGTTCTCTATGGGCTAGTTCTTCACCACTCCGGCAAGGTGAATCACCCACAACCATTCACAAGATGAGTTGGGTCGTCCACAAGCTCCGTCGAATGATTAGTAAGCTCCCAGTCACCACCAATCTGTTTAGGTGATGCCGATCAGCAAGAGTAACATATACAAACTCTTACTTGACCAAACCAAGCCTAATGAGAAGGGTGGATGCACACTTGCTACTCTCTTGACACTAATCCTTAACCTTGGATTAGCAAATCTCAACAATTTCACTAGGCTTTTACTCTCCCTTACATACTGAAACGACCTCGATTCCCACGAAGGGAAATCCACAGGCTCGAATTGTAATTCAACAGATTGCTTGGGACAATCCATGAAATTACCCATATCTCAGTTGACACCAGGATCCATACAACGATAATTAAGTCTTACATAAACATTTATTACATCGCCACACTGGCGGAATCAACATTCAGAGAAGCTTTAGAAGATGCGGAAGCGATTCATCCTTCACGGCCAACTTGAGTGTAGCACGTGACCCTATTCCTCGTCATCATCTCCCTCGAAGTCGTACTCATTCTCGTCACCTGACAGCAAATTTATCAGTACGATTTGTACTGGCCACGGAGCCCACCTATGCAGCATTTGCTTTGTGGAAAGTGGATGCAAGGCTATACAAGCAGACCTATAGGCTGAGGTTTTCCTATGCAGCTGTAATCAATGTTTAATTAGTCAAGTTTTATCACCAGTTAACACCATCATCCCTTTTCCCATCACCACACCTCACATACCCACACCTCACTCTCATTCGACAGGCCCAACTCCCTCTCGGGCCTATCTCAGCGGCACACTACCACAACGGGTACACTGCCGGAAAAATGTCATCCAGGGGGAGAAGATAACACTCACTACACTAGTAGAAGCTTCACAGGAAAGGTCCATAGCCAACAGGTTGGCATATGTATCGATCGATCAACCATACACTCTGCAGAGGTTTCACTACCCACAAGATTAGCCATCATAGGTGTTGCGCAAACACCTAGGCAGAATTCCGGGTGCTTGCTTGCCTAGGTCGATGCCACCCTACCACTCAGCCCTGGGATATTCCGGATCCTACACCGTTATGCTGAGACTGGGAGACACAGTACCGGGCCCATCCAGTGGTACTGTGCATCTAGAACGGAACGGGAACCCATCGACCGTCTCCGCTCACCCTTATCACCTTTCAACCTAGCAGTAGTGGCACCGTCCTACCAAGTAGTCCAGCCGTCTCCCGCCCATCAGAAGCGAGTGAGTAGAAAAGGATTCCCATGAACCTGAAACTAGTCCATCCTAGGTTTGACCAAGCAGGCATCTCCACTTAGGGGATACTCTCCCCGTGCCATCACAGCACCTCCGTCCACGGGCTTCAAACCACCAAGGCTATCCCACCCGGAACCTCCTCAACAACTTTACCCGCCACAGGTATCTCGCTTGGGGATGCCCAGGTTGCACCCCCGGCACGACTTGCCCCATGGGCTCGTCTCACATCCCACTTGGTCGACATCAACCCTTACCACGCACCCAAGACGCACACAGCACTCTCTCCCAGTGGTTATATTCAGTTATACGCCGTCCCAATTCCACCACATAGCATATAGCAAGTAGAAAGTAGTGGGAGAGTAACAGTAAATTATGCAGCAGCTAACCTAGCAGCGGATAGCAGGGTAAAGTCTTATCAAGGCAGGGATTTCAAATATACTACCATGCAACCAATCCATACATAATCATAAAACAATAGCAACAATGTTATTTGCAATGCGTAATTAGGATCTAAGGATTTGGTGGGACGTGGCACCTTCGTAGTCGTCTCCTAGCTCTTGGAAGTACTCGTGGTCGTCTTCCTTAGTCAGATCCTCCTCCGGCTCTGAAATCGAACACGAAATAGTCGCGTCAGCGACTCCTATAGAGTATTTCAGAAAAATCCAATAAAATAAAGAGCCAAATGCACACAAACATAGTCTTAGATTGTAGATCTCATTTTTCTGAGAATTTTGATATATGGTGCGCAATTTTTGGACTTCGTATGAATAAGTTATGAATTTCCGAAGATTATCCTATTTTCTGAAAATGGGAAAACTGGTCGGTTAATCAGGGGCAGCTCGGGATTGGTCCACGTGGCGCGCGGGTCCAGTTGTGCGGCAAGTGGCGCCTCAACAGAACACAGACCCGAGGGTCGCCCACCAGGTGTTCGATGCTGGTTCCCAGAGAGTTGCCGGAGTTGGCGTAGCTCGGCGTGGCTCGGCGGTGGTCGGGGGTAGCTCGGCTGTGGTTGGGGGTTAGCTCGGCGGTGGTCGGGGGTAGCTCGGCGGAGCTCGGTGTAGCTCGGTTTAGCTCGGCGGGGCTCGGGCGAATCGGAGATTCGGGGCGCCGAGGGTGCCGCTCTCCCGAGCTCTCCCGGGGAGGCTCGGGCGAATCGGAGATTTGGTGCGCCCGAGGATGCCGTTCTCCCGAGGTCTCCCGTGGAGGCTCGGGCGAATCGGAAATTTGGGCGCCCGAGGGTGCTGCTCTCCCGAGCTCTCCCGGTGAGGCTCGGGCGAATCGGAAATTTGGGCGCCCGATGGTGCTGTTCTCCCGAGGTCTCCCGCGGAGGCTCGGGCGAATCGGACATTTGGGTGCCGAGGGTGCCGTTCTCCCGAGGTCTCCCGCGGAGGCTCGGGCGAATCGGACATTCGGTGCTAGCAGGGTTCCAGGGCGTCTATTCAAGGCCGCGGTGTCTCTCCGGTGCGGCGGACGATGATAGGGCGGCGATGGCCATATTTCGGCAAGACAGGGCTCGGCTTTCCCCAATTGGCGTGCTCAGGCAGTCGTCCGACCAGATGGTGGCGGATAGAGTCGTGGTATGGCCTCCTTCTCTCCCTCGGCATACGGCGGTTCTCCGACGAGGTGGAGGCGCACGTAGCCAAGGCGACAGTCGTGATTCGGGGCTCGGCTATCTAGCGGCGGTGCCGAGGCAGACTTGGCGAACCTCGGCGGCCTTTCTCCGCAGCGCGAGGCGACCGGGGGTACTCGGAACGGATTTAGGCGAGGCGGAACCTGTCGGCGGCGATGTCGTCGCGACGGTGAGGTTCCGGCGGGGCTAAGGAGGTCTTCTAGGAGATGTATACACGTCCAGGGTCTATGGCGATGGTATACCAACTACCAATTTTGGCTACCGAGCTTTTCAAAGTGCTCGGTTGTGGCGGCGGCGTGTCGCCGACGACGGCGGAAGGCGGCATCGCGGCTACGACCAAGTATTGGTTCAATCGAATGCGGTCTTGTCAAATTGGTGAGGCCAGAGAGGCATACAACACTCTGGTGGCGAACTTTAGCCATGGCATGACCTTCTTTTGGCGACGGCTCGCGGCGGCGCTCCGGTAAGGTCGCGGCGCACGCGGCCAAGGCGATTCAGGCTTCCTCTAGTGCTTAGATCCGCGTAGCTAGCTCGAGGGGGTCGTGGCGGTGCTCCACGACGCTCTAACCTATACGGGTGCTAGTCGGATTGCTCGGAACGGGTGGTTCGGCGTCGGAACGCGTCGGTGGTGAGCGCGCTCCGCCGAGAACGCGTCGTGCTGCGTTCTCGGTCTAGCAAGCTTGTAGTCCGGGGGTTTCGGCCGGTCAAAAGAGTGCATGGTGCAGGTGATCTTCCCGAGCCGGTAAAGGCTCGTGCCTGCGCGTCCCGAGGGTGGAACGCCATGGCAAAAGCAGGGCAAGGTTCGGACATGGCGTGCGGTGGCTCACCGTGGTGTCGGTGAAGCTAGGATGGCGGTGCAGTGGCGAGTCGGAGCCGTGCAGAGCGATCGCAGTGCCGTGCCGCTCCTCGTCCGCAGCTCGGGCTTCTCCTCCGTATCCGGCTCCGGCGTGCTCCGCGGCGGCGGCGCTCCGGCAGCTTCTCCTCCTCTGCTCCGCCCTTCTCCTACGCTCTCTCTCTCGGTTTGGTGCGGTGTGCCGGTCTGTGCTGCGGTGGCGGCGAGGGGAAATGAGGGTAGGGCTTCGGGGTGCTCCAATTTATAGGCGAGCTTGGTAGGTTCCCATGGTGGACGGCCGCGATTGATCTCGGTAGATCAGAGGGCTTCGGCCGCTCGACGCTAGGGCTTCAGGGTGCACGCGGGCTCGCTTGGCGGCCAAGAAAGGAGGGGACAGGAGGGGGACAGCGGGGTCAGGGCTCTGCCATGCTGTCGGCTGTGGGACCCGGGGTCACGCCATTCGCGTGACACCCCCGGCAGGCGCGTCGCCTTCGTGAGGAAGAAGAACAGTGGGGGGCGAGAGCGGCTGACAGGCGGGGCCGGGTTGGCAGCGAGCGCGAGCGCGAGCGCGTGTGTGCCGGTCGTGCGCGTGCGCTGCCGAGCCGCGACGTGGGCCGCGCGCGGTGAGATGAGGAGAGGAAGGTCGGGCTGGCTTGGGCTGGCCCAGCGACCCGGCTGGCCGAAACGAATGGCTGGCCTAACTCTCTTTCTCCTTTTCTATTTTCAATTTAGTGTATATATACATATATTGCCCATTTTAAATATTGAGTAAATACAAACATAAATTGCAATAAATCCCAAATGTGATGCATAAGTTATTATTCTATGTGAATGGAATTAAAATGCAAACTACACTCCTTTATTTACCAATTTCATAATGAAACCTATATGCTTGCACAAGAAAAATGGGTTTTCACAATAAATAAATGAAAAATTTTAATTGGTTGGGATTTTTAGATTGTGTGGATTTTTAGGGTTGTTACACATACCAATGTGTTTCCTCAGCTAAACAAATGGCTAAGAGAGGTATTATAGACGAGTAGGAGAAGTATAAATACCCCCACTTCCAAAACTAGCCATTGGAAACAAATCATGCAAAAATCGCGACCTTCAGTCTTAGACATATGGTCACTCTGGACCATTGCCCAGCGTCCACACTCTCACAACGGTCACTAGGCCTGCAATGTGTCAGAGAGAGCCGTTGGAGCTCCGGATATAAACATTGGTCCAGACCCCCACCTCTGGACGCGTCCTGATCTCTAAAATCATCCCTAGTCCCATTCTATATACCTCTAGACGCGCGAAACCACTAGTCTAGATCATCACTGTTCACTTTGTCCAGAGTACCCTATCACCACGGTCAGCAACCGGACGGAGAGCCATTTGTTTGGATGCCCAAACCCTGAGCGTCCGGAGCTATCCAGCACTTGAGAAGCTCAGTGTGGCTGCCACATACCCTCTAGACATCGTGCAATGGCCTAGAGCTCCCTATCAACCACCGTTCGGAGCTCTTTTCTCCCCTTTCTTCACTCACAATTCAAAAACTTCATGAATAGGTTTGTTCCTTGTGATCTTTGGGCCTTTCCCGAGCCACCTAGAGCCAAATTTGATAAATGTGCGCTACATCTAAATATTAGATCTACCTAGGTCAAGCTACCCGTTCATACCCCTTCATAGTACGACCAAAAGAAAAAAACAAAGTTCTAAACTACTTTAAATGTCTCTCCAGTGTCAAAAGACCCTTAGAACTAGTTCGTCCTTAATCTTGTAGTTCATCGTTTGTAAACTGAAACAAATTCCACTGTAGGGGCATGAAAACCATTTATTATCCAAACAATCATCATTATCGTGACTAACTCAAATTCTCTGCAAGATACACGTCAGTCACACTAATCTTTCGTTATGATTAATGACCGAAAATCACTAAGAAGCGAGCTGCTTTCATAGCAAATGAATTCTCATAAGTCATTAGTCTACTGAAATCTCTATCGCAATCTTAGCCGGTAGCATTGCAACTTGCAAGATTAATAGTTTGACTTATGTTGAAAAAGATAATCAAAACTAGAAGAAAGTTCCCGACATAGTACAGTACATCTTAGCTAGCGACGCTATCACAGCCAGGTCAGTTTCACACCAGCAAAACAAAGCCGTGGCCGGTGGTGACGCAGGCAGCCTGTGGCGAAGAGCCACGCGCCACGCCGAGCTCATCCGTGCCCGCCGCGGTTGGCGACAAAGACGCTGCCGCGGCGAATTTTCTTCTTCTCGACGGCAGGAGCAGGAAGAAAAGAAATTCTCGTTCACGGCAGTCAAAATACCCTTTTTTTATTTGACAACAGGCAGTCAAAATACTCTAGTGTAGTAGGACGAGATAGGGACGGCGAGCAGAGGACACACAGCGAGCAGCGGCCAAACAGCGTCGTGGCGTGTGGACTCATCTCGCGCTGTTGCCCCTGCGTCAGTGGAACTGCAACCCTACCAAAAAAAAAAAAAAAAAAGGAAAGTGGCACTGCAACCGCCATCGCGGGCCCCACGGCGGCAAATCGGCCCGAGCTGGAGAGGCTAGTGGAGCTGGCCGTCTCATTCTCATCCCATTCTCTCTCTCTACTTTCTCTCTCCTCGCCACTGCCAAGTCCTCGCCAGCAGCAGGAAGAAGCACAGTCCGCTTCAGCTTCCTCTCTTCCGCTCCCCCACTCTCGCCCTCACCCATCATCCATCACCCTCGCTGTGCGTGCGCGGGCGCTAGGGGTTTGGAGATCTCTCGCTTGGTTCCCGTGATCCGCGCCGATCCGTTCGCCGCATTCTCCTCCAGCGCGGCGGTTGGGCGCGCCGCCGCCGCCGCACGATCCGCTCTCTTCTGGCGCCGAATCGGGGGACGCCGCCAGCTAACCGGAAGTTCCGGTTCCTCTGCCCGCCCCCGCGCTCGCTGAGCTGAGCAATGGTTCGGAGCGACCGGCGGCGGCGGTGACGATGAGGTGCGTCGCGTGGTGGGCGGTCCTTGTTGCGGCCGCCGCGTGGTTGGTTGGCGCTCGAGGGAACCGCACTCTACCCGCGCTCGCGTTGGCGTCAGAGCCGTGGGACGACGACGGTTTCGCGCTGGTTCCGCTCCAGTTCGGCGGTGACGTTGAGGGGGCGGCGGCGGCGCGCGGGGAGCTCCCGTGCCAGACCTACTCCGCGAACTCGAGGTCCTGCGAGGAATTGAACGGCTCCGGGTCATTCAGCACCACCTGCGTCATAAGCTCCAGCTCTTCGCTGGACGATCATCTGTGCGTATACGGCAACGGGAGCCTGGAGATTCGGCCCGAAGTCAAGATCATCTGCCCCGTCATGGGATGCTACATCACCATCAATGTCTCGGGGAGCATCACGATTGGTGAGCATGTCGAGGTGATTGCAGGGTCGGTAAGCCTGAACGCGGCCAATGTGTCCTTGGATCACCACTCCACCATCAACACCACCGCGCTCGCTGGTGATCCCCCTCCCCAGACTAGTGGGACGCCGCACAGCCTGGAAGGGGCAGGTGGTGGGCATGGTGGGAGGGGTGCATCGTGTAAAGTGTCCAATGACACCAACTGGGGAGGCGATGTGTACGCGTGGTCGACACTGGCTTGGCCTTGGAGCTACGGCAGCATGGGCGGCAGCATGTCTGCTGATCAGCAGTTTGGAGGGTATGGTGGAGGCCGTGTCATGCTTAGGGCAACTGGCTTTCTGAATGTTGATGGACAGGTGCTTGCTGAAGGTGGTGTTGGCAGTCTCAAAGGTGGTGGTGGTTCTGGGGGAAGCATTATAATACAAGCTTTCAAGCTGTAAGATCCATGTCACTCAAACTTCTATCTGTTTTACAATGAGTTACCGATGCATCTAAATTCTTTGGGGAGTTAGAAGCCATGTCCTGTTTATTATTGGGAATTTGGATACTCTACTAACTAAATCTGCAGTCATCAACAGTGTGTACCGTTGCAATCTAAATTCTTTGGGGAGTTAGAAACCATGTTCTGTTTGGGATACTCTACTAACTAATTCTGCAATCATCAACGCTGTGAGAAAAACCACTGCAATCGTTAGGCTTCTGACAATGTCACTCCAAATTTTTGGGGCTCTCCAACTCCAATATATCACTCACCTTGATGTCTAGCTATCTTTGGACCAAATTGGCTTTATTTTTGTTTTTCTTGACCTTATCTTTGATGTTCTCGCTAGTTATGAAATCTTCATTATGGTCACTTTGGCTTGCTTTGTACTGTGCGTTATGTCCTTTATCTTAGCTGGGAGTTTTTCGAGCTTGTTATTACAAGGACAAAACTGTTAACAACTAACTATGAAGAAAAGTTTAGTTTCTAGCTTCTGATCAGAAAATGAAGAACGTGTTCTTTGCATTATCGAGAGAGCCGTATGCTGAGATAGTTCTCTTTCCCTGTCATTGCTCAGAACATGATCTTGTCAGGTGATTGTGCCATGAGTTTGAGTCGCACCCTGGTTGCCTTGATCACATAGTGCCTTGGTGAGGAATACAAAACCACAAGACCAGCAGTTAATTGATGACATAAAACTTTGCGGCCCTAAGAAAAGCAGTGATATACTGGTGACAGCAGCGATTTCACAACATGCTATAGACAGCCATGATTGATTTACATGCCCAAGAACAGAATGCTCTCCATCATTACTGAGTAAATGAAGTTGCAGTAATGATGACACGCATACTCTGCTGTGCACATCTGTGGCATTGTTCTAAACATGTCATTGAATCAAATGGAACCACCTCAGATTATGGGCATGCTCTTTGATATCTAAGGGAACTGTGCCACTTGAAGGTCTGTCAAGGGAGGTAGTGGATAAAGGTAATGGTCTTTTGTCCAACCAATGTCACAAAATGCAGTGGTGGCATGGTATTTTCTAAAGCCAGCCTCAAGCGTTTGTAATGCCAGTTTTCATAGGCTTATGGCTTACCATCGCAGTGGCATTTCTCAAAGTGGTTGATGATTGCAGTGGCATTCACTCATCAAGTATTTCTAATATTCAAATCATTATATGATTTTCTGTCATTTTCTCTGGGGATTGACTAGCCTAGAATTCTATTTACAATAGGTAAATAAATTTGCATCAATTGTTCCTAACAATGCTGGGCAAACCCTCACATGCTGTTTCTTGGTTGTTCCTGCTTTCCATGGAATCAAAGGGGGAAGCTAATACATACCTTAGGAACTCATACCATACTAATCAGGATCAGGCTTATCTTAATGGTTGAATTGCCATGCATAATCAATTTGAGTGTTATCAACCTATTTTTTTCTCCCCTGGAAGGACACCGAAACATTCCCCATAACCTATGTTACACATTTTTGTTGTGACTTGTGAAATCTAATTTTCATTATGGTATGCCATTCTTAGATATGGAAATGGCACAATAAGTGCTGCTGGTGGTAATGGATGGGGTGGCGGTGGCGGTGGGAGGATATCTTTGGACTGTTACAGCATTCAACAAGATTTGGACATAACAGTTCATGGTTAGTATTTTTCTGACCTTAATTTTGATGCAAAGTGCTGTGTTCACTGTCCAAAACAGTAACCGTCATTAGTTAATGACTACAAGGACTGTTTAGGGTGATTTATCTATTGGTAGTATCGTTAGTTATAAAATTTATTATGGGAATTGACTTGAGAATGTCGCATGGTGGCATGCTTTTTGCTGAAATTCTCTGCCGATGAAACTTATAAATTAATTACAATATAATTGTTTGCTTACGTTTAGTTAGTGGTCACAGTATGTAAAATTGCACATTATTTAGAGTATGTTTGTTTGGGTTGTGGCCAAAGTTCAAGAAGGCGCTAGGCGGTCTCTAGGCGGTGACCCACCGCCTAGAGCCTAGGCGCGCCTAGGCGGGATTAGGCGTTTCAAGGCGTTTTTCTAGGCGGTGCAATATAAGACATATACCTTGTCATATACATCATAAATATGTCTAAAAGAAAAGAAAAACAGAGGACTAATGGGCCTTAAGTTGAAAAGGAAGCCCATCAAAGCAGCCCAACTATTCAACAGCCCACCTCCCCACCTTATCCTCTTCCCTGCCTCCTCCTCTCACCTCGCCGCCGCCTGCGCCTGCGCGAGCGCCCGTCGCTGCCCGCACCTGCTCCCGCCGCCACCTGCGCCCGCACCCTCCGCCGCCCAGCACAAGCCCGCGGGAGCTCCCGCCGCCACCCGCTCTCCTCCTCCCCACCGGTGACCTCCGACTAGAGCCTAGTCGAGCCTAGGCGCCGCCTAGGCGCCGCCTTTTTGAACTTTGGTTGTGGCTTTTGAGGAAAAAAAACTGGCTTTCTTGGTTGTTAGTAAAAGCCTGCTTTTGAAAAGCTGTCTCTTTGAGTAAAGCTTTTGGATTAATGAAATATGAAATATATAATAATAAATACAATGCCCCTTGGAACAGCATTCCCAGAAGCCAGCAACAGCCTCTCCAGATCAGCTTCTGGCATTTAGTAGGAACATAGTTTTTGGCAGCCAAATGCCAGCTGCCTGTTGCTTTCAGCTTCGTCTTCCGTGTAGATCTAGCTTGGGACTGTTTTACATATGAATAACTACCTAACACAGTAACATGCATGCACGTAGGTGATAAACATCTATACTGTATAGTATTGTTGTTATATGTCGCTATAAGTTTAAAGGATTTTTTAATTATTATCATACTTCTTTTGCTAGTTAAAATCATTGAGATGAATGTTTTTGAATGATGCAATTTCTAAAACCTTATTTTTGTTCAGCTAAAGCATTAGTTTCCTGTTGCTCGTCTTATGTTGTTGGCAAAATATTGCAACAAATCAAAGTATTTTTGCTACTGAGGTTAAATTCATCATGATTATCTATTTCTGTCGAAGTGTACCCTAATCCACCACTTTCTTTGTATTGGAACTTGAAAGAGATTCGATCCAATTCCTTCAGACAGGGATTGCAGTTAGTTCATTTTCTTCCGAATCCCATGGGATCATTCCCTCAAATACAAATAAACCCTAAGATCTCACTTTTATGACTTCCACCATCCATACTCTGTGTTTGATAAATATGCCTGCTGCAATGTAATTCCTCACTCTTTTCTTATTCTTCAATGATCATTCTGTGAAACACATCAGGTGGCCAGAGTTTCGGGTGTGCTCAGAATTCTGGCGCAGCAGGTACAATATATGATAGTTCATTGCAGACTCTAAAGGTCAGCAATGGGAATTTCACCACACGTACGGAAACTCCATTGCTTGGTTTCCCAATGACTAGACTTTGGTCCAATGTGCTTGTGGAGTGCTATGCAAAAGTGCTGGTTCCCTTGTTGTGGTCCAGAGTACAGGTTTGCTACAAGATCCCTCATTAAGACCGTACTGATGATTTCCCATTATGCCTATGTATTTGTAGATCTCTACGGTTCTTTATTGCAGTACACTGCACTAGTATCCAAATTTTCTTAAATGTTGAGTGGTTCAGCTGTAAGTCATGAAGCTATCTTCTTTTCTAAAACTTGACACATCAAATTTGATATGAATTCATTGCAACAAGCTAATTAGCTTGTAAACTTGTGCCAGATTGGGTGTGGGAAAAATAAATTATTTGGATACTGAGTAAATTCTCATAATCTTTCTTGTCCACCATGACACATCTGCCCTAAGTTTTGTATTACATGGTTCAACGAACAATTATGCATTAAATATACAGAATGGTTTTACTATAATGTTTCCAGGACTGACCTTGCAAATAAACATATAGATATATGAGATTATCAGAGTTATTTAATTGCTATTTTCGAAATCTTATTTAATACCTGATTGCAGTTATTTATTTCTTCCATTTTCTCTTTTGCATACTAGCATTTCCATCACTATTTTCTCATTATCAGGTGACAGGTCAAATTAGACTACTAACCAAGGGTAGTATCTGCTTTGGGTTATCAGAAAATCCAATATCAGAATTTGAGCTGGTTGCTGAAGAACTTTTGATGAGTGACTCTGTTATAAAGGTGCAGCTCATTGCTTTCAGATTTTTCCTTTATTGATGGTTCTCATGAGTAAATAAGTAATTAATCCAATATCAGAATTTGAGATGGTTGCTGAAGAACTTTTAGTGAGTGACTTTTATAAAGGTGCAGCTCATTGCCTTAAGGTCTTTTTTGTTGTTGTTGTTGTTGTTGTTGATGATGATGGTTCATATAAGTAAATAAGTAATTTTCATATGCATACATCATGGCATGTGATAGTGTAATATGGATTTGGAGGCATGGTAATACTCCCTCCATCCCAAATTGTAAGTCATTCCAAGAATATTGGAGAGTCAAAGTATCTCAACTTTCACCAAGTTTATATATTAAGATAATAACATCTACAATATCAACTAAGCATCATTAAATTCTTCAATTAATATATTTTCATAATATATTTATTTGGTGTCATAAATATTTGTATTTTTCTCTATAATTTTGGTCAAACTTGAGATTGTTTGATTATTTTTTCAAGATTCTTAGAATGACTTACAATTTGGAATGAGGGAGTATTTATGTAAGATGTATTTATCAAATATGGACTTGAGACATGACAATATACATGTAAAATGTATTTTCTTCCCATTACATCAATGCAGCATAGACTTGTCATGTTTGTTTCACAGCTGTCCCTTTCTCTACATGTTGCATGCCAGCGATGTAAAGTTGTCCAATCCTAAGTCACTACTCATTGAATATAAGCGCCATTGGTGATTTGATGTGTGCTGTATTTGGCGTCCTTAATGTACTATATGGTTATTTCATATGTGGGTGAAAATGGTATGTATAATTGTTGAACCCAATCTGATCTGCATCTGATTTATAAGGTTACAGAGTGTGGTTTTGATATTCATGAGGATATGGATAACCTGATATCTGACTCGGAGCACATGTGGAATAAGATACAGTTTTGCTATTATCTATCATGCGTCGTATATGGATTATCTGAACTTCTTAGGCAGACTATCCGATGTTACAAATAGCATTATCTGATTTCACTGTACTTATTTCTTTTTTCTTGCTTATCTGCACAATTTTTCAAAAATAAATCATGCTGGCAGTTATTACAATATATAATATGTATATGTTAATTGCATAACAGCACATAGATACATTTTATTACGAATCTTATTCCTTCCGTGTATGTGTATGATTTTTTTAAATCGGCGGCTCTTTTTACATGCATATATTAGCGATTATGTTATCCTTGTTAGATGTATAGATGTTTCTCTATTTTCCTTCTACTTGGAGGGTTCCTTCGCATATGTACTCACATGTATATTGCCCCTTTGGGCCCAGTAATACAACTGGTTGGCCATATTCTAACATGGTATCAAGCTAGGGTTGCAGCAGTCCGTCCAACCCCCCGCCGCCGCACCGTCGCCTGCGCCCGCGCGATTCCCGCACGGCCGCACCCTCGCGCCCGCGCGCGCCCTCGCGGCCTCCTGCGCCGCTTGCGCCCGCCTGTGGCCCCCTGTGCCACGCCTGCACTCCCTCCTGCCGCGTCCTCCCTCTTCCCCTCCCCCCCCTCCTCCCTCTCTCTCCCCCCCTACCAGCAGCAGCGCACTTCCTCCTGCCGCGTCCTCCCCCATCCCTACCAGCAACAGCAGCAGCAGCTCTTGCCTCCTTCCATGGCATCCGCGCCTTCCTCCGCTCGTCCTGGTGCTATACCAGTCCCTCGGTGTCCTGTCATCTTCAATGGCACCAATTGGAATGAGTTTGTCTTGCATATGGAGATCCACATGGATGGCCAGCAGCTGTGGGGCTATCTCACGGGTGAGCGCCCTTGCCCCTCGTGTCCTGTTGTCCCTACACCGCCCACATATCCGCCGGATGCTACCGATGATGCTAAGAGTGCTTTGCTTGACGCATTTGAGGTTGAGATGGAGAACTACCAGTCTGATCTTGGTGTCTATGAGACTTGGCTGCGTGAGGAGAGGAGTGCCAAGGCCATCTTATTTGCGAGCATGGAGGTTGATCTCTCACTATCCCTCAGAGGTCTTGCTACTTCACACCTCATGTGGGATCACCTCTGTTGCAGTTACGAGATCCGTAACGAGACGATATACCTTGCTGTTGTTGAGGAGGCTCAGACGCTTCGTCAGCTTGACTCTACTGTTGAGGACTTCCACCGTCAGATGGTAGCTGTCTGGCATCGCCTAGACGGCCTGGGCGCTGAGTTCTGTGGTGGTGGTACTTGTCGGTGCTGTGACCGTCACCGGGCTCAGAGAGAGACTCTTCGCCTTCACGAGTTTCTTTCTCGGCTTCACCCTGAGTTCGAGACTGTTCGGGCACACTCGTCGTCCACGATCATCGCTACGGGAAGCAATGCCTGAGCTGCGAGCCGAGGAGACTCGTCTTCGAGCTGGGGGTGTGATTCGTGTTTCGTCGCAACTCTCCGTCTTGGCGGCCGCACCTCCCCAGGTCTCCTCACCTCCGTCTCAGTCCTCTCTTGTGGTAGCGGGGGCACCTTCTGGTGTTCCTTCTGGTGTTCAATGTGGCTACTGCAAGCTCTATGGCCACGAGGAGAAGGATTGTCGTAAGAAGCAGCGCGAACGATCGGGACGTCGTAGTAGGCGCTTCTCTCAGGGCTCTGGTGGTTCCTCTACTCAGCAGGGCACTCGTTCTGTGTCTGCTGCCGAGCAGGAGGTTCTTGCCATGTTTCGTCGCCTTACTACTATTGTTGCCTCTGCTCACGGGACTACTGCTCAGGCTTCTAGTTCCGCTCCTCCTCCTTCGTCAGGTATATCATCCCCATGGTTTCTTGACTCCGGTGCTTCTTTCCATATGACACCCCATTCGACACACCTATTGTCTATGTCTTCTCCCGATCCACCTATATTTGTTCGCACCGCAGATGGCACTTCGCTTCCTGTTGCTGGGAGAGGTGTTCTTTCGACCATTTCTTTTGATGTTCCTACTGTTTCACATGTTCCCAAACTCACCATGCAATTGTTGCCTGCGGGTCAAATCACTGATCATGGCTGTCGCATCATCCTTGAGTCTGATTCTTGTTGTGTTCAGGATCTTCGTACGGGCCTTTTGGTGGGAACTGGGCCTAGGCGTCGGGACTCACAACGCCTATGGGAGCTTGATTGGTTGCGTCTTCCACCCGCTTTGACTCCTCCATCACCTAGTTCCCCAGCATTCGCGTTTGCTACTTCATGTACCACTTCTTTTGCGCAGTGGCATCGTCGACTTGGCCACCTCTCTAGTTCTAGATTGTCTACTCTTGTTGGTAGTGGTGTTCTAGGTCCTGTTTCTGGTGACACTACTCTTCATTGTACGGGTTGTAAACTTGGCAAACAGTTGCAACTCCCTTACCCTTCTAGTGAGTCTAAGTCCCAGAGACCTTTTGATCTTGTTTACTCTGATGTATGGGGTCCTGCACCTTTCTCTTCAAAAGGAGGTCAATCATATTATGTTCTGTTCATTGATGACTATTCGAGATCTACATGGATTTATTTGATGTCTTCTCGTGGTCAATTTTATTCTATTTATCAACAATTTGCCACCATGATCCGTACACAATATAGCTCTTCCATTCGAGTTTTTCGTGCTGATTCCGCTGGTGAGTATATATCTACTGCTCATCGCTCCTATCTTGCTGAGCAGGGTACTCCTTGAGACCGCTCGTGCTCTTTTGATCTCTTCTGCGCTTGCTCCTCATTTTTGGGTTGAGGCGGTTTCTACAGCTGTCTTTCTCATAAATCGCCAGCCCTCTACTGTTCATCAGGGTTGCACTCCTTATGAGTGTCTTTTCGGGATCCCTCCTTCCTATAGCCTTCTTCGTTGTTTTGTGTGTGTCTGTTATGTCCTTCCACCCCGTGAACGCACCAAACTCACTGCTCAGTTTGTTGAGTGTGTCTTTCTTGGGTACAGTACGGAGCATAAGGGCTATCGCTGCTACGACCCTGTTGCTCATCGGATGAGGATTTCTCGGGATGTCACCTTTGATGAGTCCCGACCTTACTATCCTCGTTCCGCTGGTCCTTCTAGTACTGCCGAGTCCATCTCATTTCTCTCTTTACCTGAGTGGTATCTTCCGCTGCCATCTCCACCCTCCTTGTCGCCACCTCAGGTATCCTTTTCTCTGCCTTCATCACCTCCTCCTCCTCCACCTCCTCCACGCTCCTCGCCACCTGAGATATCTGTTTCTCCGCCTTCACCATCTCCTCCTCCACCACCGATCTATCCTTCACGTGAGATCACTTACTACTACACTCGTCGTCCGCGACCTGCGCCGCCACTTGACTCTTCCCCGTCCGTCCTTGGACCTCTTCCTGACTCTTCCCCGTCCGTCCTTGGACCTCTTCCTGAGTCTTCACCTCGCTATGCTCTTCGTGACTGCACCACTCTTCGTCGCCCCGAGCGTCTTGGCTTCATTGCTGCTGTCTTGGCCGAGCCTACGACCTATCGTGAGGCTTCTGCTCACCAGGAGTGGCAGCTCGCTATGGCTGAGGAGATTGCTGCCTTGGAGCGTACTGGCACATGGGATCTTGTTCCTTTGCCACCTCATGTCGCCCCTATCACCTGCAAGTGGGTGTACAGGGTCAAGACTCGCTCAGATGGCTCTCTTGAGCGCTACAAGGCTCGCCTTGTGGCACGAGGTTTTCAGCAGGAGTACGGTGTTGACTATGAGGAGACCTTTGCTCCTGTTGCTCACGTGACCACTGTTGTAACCCTTCTTGCTATTGCCTCCGTTCGTCAGTGGTCGATCTCTCAGTTGGATGTCAAGAATGCCTTTCTCAATGGTGAGCTCCGTGAGGAAGTTTAAATGCAGCCGCCTCCCGGGTACTCCGTTCCTAATGGGATGGTTTGTCGGTTGCGTCGGTCCCTCTATGGTCTTAAGCAAGCTCCTCGCACTTGGTTCGAGCGTTTCTCCTATGTTGTCATCGATGCTGGCTTCAAGCCTAGTGACCACGATCCTGCTCTCTTTGTCCACATTTCTCCTCGTGGTCGCACCCTACTTCTCTATGTCGATGACATGATCATCACGGGTGATGACACGCAGTCCATTGATTTTGTGAAGCAGCGTCTCAGTGAGACATTCCTTATGTCTGATTTGGGTCCCCTTCGTTACTTCCTTGGTCTTGAGGTCACCTCCACATCTGATGGTATTTTTCTCTCTCAGGAGAAGTACACTCAGGACCTCTTTTCCCGTGCTGCTCTCACTGATCACCGCACTGTTGATACTCCTATGGAGCTTGGTGTTCACCTACGACCCACTGACGGTGTACCACTTGCTGATCCCACTCGTTACCGTCAGCTTGTTGGGAGTCTTGTCTATCTTGGGATCACCCGTCCTGACATTACGCACTCTGTTCATATCAATTCCTTTTTGATATTTTCTTATAGGCCAGTAACAAATTAGTGTGTGTGTGTGTGCATGTTCTTTATGTATTCCTAATTTCTCTTCTTATGGAAGGTCTATGGAGCTTTCAGAATGTATGTTAAAATACTCTTGATGTGGGATTCAAGTATTCAGATTGATGGTGGTGCTAAGGATGCTGTTCTTGCATCTATGCTTGAGGCAAGAAACCTTGTAGTCCTCAGGGTATGTTGTTCTGAACCTGTATTGCCAAAATCTTTGTTTTAGCAGTGGTGTTCATTTTTTTTTACTGTAACAGCATGGGTCAGTGATATCTTCCAACGCTGATTTAATGGTATATGGACAAGGACTTCTTAACTTGAGTGGCCCTGGTGATGAAATCAAAGCTAAACGACTGTTTCTGTCTCTATTTTACAACATTGAGGTAAGACTATGATATATCCAGTACTTTGTTATTTTAGTGACATGTTACTATGGTGAGTGATTTATCCTAGGAAGTTATTGGAACTATATTAAACACCGATGTTATTGATAGATAAAATATCTGATAATTGGTTCATAATGTATTTGCATAATAATAATAATTTATAGTTAGCTGCAACCTCAATCTTTGTCTGTTTTTCTTTGATAATTTGCTTAGGTCTGTTACTGTAATGCAAGGTTGTGCACGTTTTTCAATGCCTGGCCTCTTGAGGAAGTGAAAATTTTAGAAAACCTTTAAGCTTATATTTACTGAAAAACCTTAAGCTAGGAAATATAGCCACATTGGCCTAAAAGTTCAATGCTGGTTTTATAGTGGCAATGCATGACATAAATGAGATTCAGTGAATAACAATGGAAAACATGGTGTCAAGTATTGTTCTTTGTGCAGAAATAGCATGGGATCGGATCCCACATTGAACTGATTCAGAAGCTTGTTGAATGAAAGGAAAAAACCTTGACCTGCAGGGAATGTTAGAAAGAGTAATTGCATTTCTAGGCTAACCCTAGAAGGGTAGCAATATAGTAGCACATACATGGGCCATATGGGCCTAGCCTCATGGGCCTAATACACACACTCTAACACCCCCCCGCAGTCTGGACTACCGGCGCAGCGGAGTACGAGACTGGACAAGAAAGAAACAAGAACACAGGACCTCCCCGCAGCCACAACCAGCCACTAGTGATGTTGAGGCTGGAGCGAAACTCGGAGAAGGTCGAGGAAGGGAGGCCCTTGGTGAAGATGTCCGCAAACTGGGAGGTGGTCGGGACGTGGAGGACCCGGACGTCGCCGATGGCCACGCGGTCGCGGACGAAGTGCAAGTCGATCTCCACATGCTTGGTCCGCTGGTGCTGCACAGGGTTGGTGGAGAGGTAGACCGCGCTGACGTTGTCGCAGTAGACGAGCGTGCTCCGGGCGAGGGGGCGGTGAAGCTCAGCCAGGAGCTGGCGGAGCCAAGCGGCCTCGGCCACGCCGTTGGCGACGGCGCGGTACTCCGCCTCGGCACTGGAGCGTGAGACCACCGGCTGGCGCTTGGACGACCAGGAGACAAGGTTGCCGCCCAAGAAGACAGTGTAGCCGGAGGTGGACCTGCGGGTGTCTGGGCAGCCCGCCCAGTCAGCATCGGTGTAGACCACAAGCTCGGCAGAGGAGGACCGGCCGAGAAGTAGCCCGTAGCCGATGGTGCCACGGAGGTACCGAAGGAGCCGCTTCATAGCAGCAAGGTGGGGCTCCCGCGGAGCATGCATGTAGAGGCACAGCTGCTGCACGGCGTAGGCGATGTCGGGCCGGGTGAAGGTGAGGTACTGCAGCGCACCCGCAAGGCTCCGGTAGGAGGTGGAGTCCTCGGGTCCAAGCAACGGACCTGCGGCCTCTGACAGCTTGCCCTGAGTGTCGACGGGGGTAGGGCAGGGCTTGCAGTCAGTCATCCCTGCGCGCTCGAGAATGTCACAAGTGAACTGCCGCTGGTGGAGAAACAAGCCTGAAGGTCGGGGCTCAACAGTGACACCGAGGAAGTGATGGAGCACATCCAGATCCTTCATGGCAAACTCCGCCTGGAGAGAGGTAATGATGCGCTGGAGCAGTGACTGGCTCGAGGCGGTGAGAACAATGTCATCCACATAGAGAAGCAGGTAGGCAGTCTCACCCCCACGGTGGTAGATGAACAGCGAGGTGTCAAACTTGGCCTCTGTGAACCCAAGAGTCAGCAGGAAGGTAGCAAACCGAGAGTACCAAGCCCGAGGCGCCTGCTTGAGACCGTAGAGGGACTTGTTGAGCCGGCAGATCAAGTCAGGGCGAGAGGAGTCCACGAAACCGGCCGGCTGGCTGCAGTAGACGGTCTCGGTCAGAGTGCCATGGAGGAAGGCATTCTTGACATCCAGCTGATGCACAGGCCAGGAGCGCTCGATAGCCAGTGAGAGAACCGTGCGGACAGTGGCGGGCTTCACCACTGGACTGAAAGTCTCATCATGGTCAACACCGGGCCGCTGGGTGAAGCCTCGGAGAACCCAACGAGCCTTGTACCGCTCCAGGGAGCCATCTGCGCGACGCTTGTGGGTCCAGATCCACTTGCCGGTGACCACATTGGCACCAGGCGGGCGCGGCACCAGATCCCACGTCTGGTTGGCCAGAAGGGCCGCGTACTCCTCTTCCATCGCACGACGCCAGTGAGGATCCACTAGGGCGTCGCGGACAGAAGAGGGTACAGGAGAGACCTGCGAGTCCCCGGGCGTCGTCGCAAGAGCCCGAGGCCGCAGGACACCAGCCGCGTGCCGCGTCACCATGGGGTGAACGTGACACGGGTGTCGGTGAAGAATCGGCGGATGGTACACCGGCGGCTCTGCACGGGCAGCCGGTAGTGGTGGAGGCAGCGGTGTGGGCGTCGACGGAGGAGAGGCCACCGGAGGGGACTGTGGCAGTGGTGGCACCGGCTCTACGTCGAGCGGCGCCGGCCGCACGCGGCACTGGTAGACGCGCACCGGGTGGGCGAACCGCGCCGGAGTCTCCGAGGTCGGCGCCCCCGTCCCCGTGCCAAGCGCAGAGGCAGGTGGAGCACTAGGGGACGGGGCACCCAGACCATGGTCGGGCACGACCGGACCCGCGGAGGAGGTAGGGTCAGGCGACGCACCGGAAGGCGCCGGTCCGGCGTATGGGGCCGGCGACCCGGTTGGCGGAGTAGGACCTGCAGGAGGAAACGGAAATGGTGGCTGAACCACCGCGTCAGTGGGAGAGAGGAAGGGGAAGGTCGAGGTCGGGGGTGGGAGGAGGGGTGGTGGTGGTGGAGAAAGGGAAGACGGACTCGTCAAACACCACATGACGAGAGATGAGGACCCGGCGAGAGGTGAGGTCATAGCAGCGGTACCCCTTATGATTCAGGGAGTACCCAAGGAAGACACACAGAGTCGAACGGGGAGCCAGCTTGTGAGGGGCAGTGGCAGTGGTGTTAGGGTAACACGCACACCTGAAAAACCGGAGGTGGTCGTAGCGAGGAGGGGTACCGAAGAGAGCGTGGTGTGGTGTGGGAGCAGGACAGGCAGTGGAAGGTAGGCGGTTAAGGAGGTAGGTGGAGGTGTGCAGGCTATCGGCCCAGAAGCGGGCAGGAAGGGAAGCCTGTAGGAGAAGAGTGCGCACGGTGTCATTCGTGGTGCGAATCATGCGCTCAGCCTTGCCATTCTGGGGGGAAGTGTAGGGGCAAGACATGCGCAACTGGACACCGTGAGAGAGAGAAGTCCCGAGAAGTGGAGTTATCGAACTCACGCCCGTTGTCACACTGGACGGCCTTTACGGTAAGGCCGAACTAAGTAGACACCCAGGCGAAGAAGTGACGAAGAGTGGGAAACGCCTCAGACTTAGCACGTAAGGGAAACGTCCAGGAATAATGAGAGAAATCATCAACTATGACAAGATAATATTGATAACCAGAAATGCTCATCACAGGAGATGTCCACAGATCACAGTGTACAAGATCAAAAATGTGGGTCGCATGTGAGGAAGAGGTGGGAAACGGAAGACGAACATGACGACCCAATTGGCACGCATGACACAAGTGCCCATCGTTAGCCCGAGTACATGGTATGTCGGAACTACGACTAAGCTGCATCAAGACATCACGGCCTGGATGTCCGAGTCGGCGGTGCCAAGTAGTAGCAGAAGTAGAAGTGGCGAAAGCAGCGGATGTAGTGGAAGCCGAAGGAGTGGAAGCAGAAGAAGGAAGCCGAAGCGTGTAAAGGGGTCCCGCGCTGTCACATCGGAGAAGAGGACGCCGGGAAGCCAAATCCTTCACAGTAAGACCAGAGGAGTCAAACTCAACAGAACAAGAATTGTCAGCGGTAAAACGACGAATAGAGAGAAGGTTGTGAACCATCGAAGGAGCAACTAGAACATCAGGAAGACGGAAAGAACCAGGTGTGGTGGTGGAACCCACGGATGTGACAGGAATACAGGAACCATTGGCGACCATGATAGAGGAAGGAAGAGATGAAGGAGGGTGGACCGTCGTGAGTATACCAGGGTGGGACGTCGTGTGGTAAGTGGCCCCGGAGTCAGCAACCCAGTCAAGTCCGGTGGGAGGCGTCAGGCCCATGGTGCTGAAGGAGCGGGCCAGAGCTGTCGCATCCCAACCGGCAGGTCCGGGCGGCGACGTGAGAGACGGAGCGCCCCCAGGTGGTGGAGCCCACGGAGTGGCCGGGATAGCACCGGCAAGCATGGCCGCGGGGGTGCGAGGGTCACCACCGGCACCCTGGAACGGCCACATGGAGATGCGCCCTGACCATGGGTTGCTGAAGGATGGCCAGGGTGCACCCTCCCGTGGTGGTGCGGGCGCTGCCCCACGCCCGGAGCCAGCACCACGCCCCCCTCCGCGTCGACGACGGCCACCACGACCCCCTCCCACCCCCGCTCGGCCCGGGGGGAGGAGGACCCAGAAGAGACGACGGTGCCGGTGTGGACGTACGCGGCGGAGTGGCTGCAAGGGCGGTCGAGGACGAGGAGCCCGGCGTGGAGGTGGGAGCAGGCTGGACGCCCTGAGTGAGCTCCTCCATGACAAGATCGTCACGGACCTGCAGGAAGGTGGGGAAGGGCCGCTGCTGTGTGATCCAGGTCCGGAGGTGGCCGTAGCGGTCGCTGAGACCGCGGACGACGTTGAGGACCAAGATCCGGTCCTCCACGGGCCAGCCTAGGTCACTGAGGGAGTCCGCCTTGCCCTTCATCCGGCGGCAGTACTCCCTGACGGAGAGGTCGCCCTGGACGAAGGTGCGGAAGCTGGCGTCAAGGCGCAGAGCCCGGGCCTCGGCGTTGCCCAGAAACTGGCCCTCGAGTGCCAGCCAGGCACGCCGAGCGTCGGGCGTGTTGCGGACGAGGTCGTGGAGGTCGGTAGTGATGGTCCCGAGAATACAGGACATGACGATGTTGTCGAGACGCAGCCACCCGGGGGTCTGAACCGCAGGTGGGGTGTCGAGGAGGACGTGGTCGTCAAGGGCGTAGCGGCGGAGGGTGAGGACGACCATGTCCCGCCAGCGGGCGTAGGAGGACGACTCCGGGTCAAGAACGACCGTGACCAGGTTCCGGATGTTCTGGACACCGCCGGCCTGGTAGTGAAGCTGCGCCACGAGCGGATCCGCCGGATCAGGGACCTGGAGAGGAACGGCCCGCGAGCTGGAGGAGGTGGCGCCGGTGTCGTAGGACGTAGGGTAGCACAGGAGCTGCTCCGCCTCGGCGATTTGACGCGCCAGGGCATCAGCCGCCTCGCGCTCCGCTCCCAAGCGAGAGCAGCCGCACTCACGCGGGCCGCACCTTGGGCGGCGGCAGCCCGGGCGGCGACGAGGGCAGCGGCGAGGTGAGGGTCCGGGCCGGGCGCCTGGAGAGGCAGATGCGGCGTCTGCTGCTGGAAAAACAGCTGCTGGAGCTGCTGCTGCAGGGCCGGCTGCTGCTGCTGGAGAGGCGGCGGCGGCTGCTGCAGCGCAGGTCCGCGTGGAGGCGGCGGCGGCAGCTGGCCAGGAGCCTGGCCCGCGGTGGCCGCGGCCTGGCTCGCGGTGGCCGCGCCCTGGCCAGCGGTGGCTGCGCTGGCGGCGAGGGCGGAGGGAGGAGGGAGGTGGCCCGCGACCTGGGCCGCGCCCCCGGATGCCGCGTCCAGTGGATCCGCGCCCGCGCCATCAGCGCCGGCGGCCATGAAGGCGACGGCGGCGGCGGCGGCGCTGGAGCTGGGAGCAGTGGCGGCGGCGGGGCTGCTGGCCGCCCGCTGCGCACAAGAAGGGGGAAGGGAGGGAGGGAAACGAGTGGAAATAGGAAGGGGAAGGAGGAGGAGGAGCTCGGCCAGCCATGGCGGCGGCGGCGGCGGCAGCCGGCCGGCCGGCGGTGGTGGCTGGCGGCTGGGAGAGGAGAGAGGAAAAAAAACTAAACCCTAGCTTGATACCATGTTAGAAAGAGTAATTGCATTTCTAGGCTAACCCTAGAAGGGTAGCAATATAGTAGCACATACATGGGCCACATGGGCCTAGCCTCATGGGCCTAATACACACACTCTAATAGGGAAAAACTACCCCCATGGCATTGCATTAAGAAGAAACTTCTTGCATGTAGGCCACACATGGCTGTGGTCATGCGCATCTTGCAGAATGCGACCTAGGTGGTTAGAGTGTTTATTAACCCAGGCCTGTTTAAATTCGCTCCCATGGGGAGTCGAACCTTAGGACTAGGACCTGAGGTGCTGCTAAGGTTCCTGCGACTCCTAGGCTAGAGACCTGTTCGCCAGAAGCTTCGTATATCATGCGATATAGTTGTGTTATATGTGTGGCATTCTACACAGTTTAATTGTTTACACATAGTTATGTAATTACCATGCCAGATTTTGAGATAAATACTTGGTATATAGTGACTTCATATTCTGCAATTTTATGTGCTTAATCAGCATCAATACAGTAGTGTTTGTTTTATTGAAGTACTGGTCCTACAATATTTTTTCCTCTTGTTTCAGTTGGTATCAATTAGACCTTATTTATACCACTGGTCAAATTTTTTTGTGGTGTGATTCTCCTAATAAAAGAATAAATTACCAGGCATAAATTTATCACAAGATTGAAGATCCAAACTTGTAGCTTTGATAAACAATTAGACTAACCCCACTACTTATGGGTTTAGTGGTTCAAAAACGATGCCAATAGAATTGTATTTCTGGCTATGATTTTTGCAAGTAGTAACAAGATATTTCAAGAGAGTTGTGGTGGAAGTTCAATTTATAGTACCGTGGCAAGTCAATTCTGCTTTATAAAAAGATCTTAGAGAATATTTTAGGTACCAGGGCTTGTTTTCGAGTTCCTATCGTATTTTCGGGTAAAAGGGAAATAGAAATGGTAAATACGAAACTGGAAACGAAAACAATAAATATGGAAGTGTAAACAAAACAATTTTAGACTTTCTGATTGTTCCAAGCTTTCCAGTATTTCACCAATAATTGCCTAAACCAAATTCCTGTTTTCTCTTAATACATAACCCAACCTACAGTATCCCAACAATAACACTTGGTTACATGCTTTGAATAGAATTTATCTTATGAGGTAATCCATCTGTCCATCAATGTAAAGTGCCTTTTGTTTTGAATAAGGTTTTGAATAAAAATGATTCAGTATTACTATTACAAGTTGTATATCAGCTGATTAATATTCAAACTGTTATTGAGATTGTTTTGATTTTTTTAGCAAGAGATGTTTGAAGAGTTTCTTGTTCAAAAATGTCATATTGATGGATGGACAGAACATTAAATATGTCTTGTGAAATATCGATTGTTCATTTATATGTAGGCTACCTTGCTACAGCTTGGTGTCTCGACTAAGATTAATGGTTTCCGACAGATATAGAGGTGCTTTGATGAGATTGTTATTTTTTTATATTTTCCTGTAACATTGATGTCATGTTCGTTTCCACATTAGAATATTCGATTTGGTTTTCGAGAAAAAGAAATGAAATGGAAACAATTCCCTAACCATTTGGATACACTGGGCGACAAATTCCTTAGTGACATGAAAATTAAATTTGTTTTCCATGGCCATTCTGTGATGTGCTATTGTAGAAACATGAAAATTAGATTTGCTTTTTGTGGCTATTCTGTCATCTGCTATTGTAGATTTATATTCAGTTTCCTTCTGGTGGGCTTATTATCCAGCCAGTTCATATTTTGTTATGTCAAAATTGCATGTGATAGAGTTTTGTTCTAATTTTTTCGGGACTCAACTTTTACCATGGTTATGTGAGCAGGTTGGCCCTGGTTCCCTTGTTCAGGCTCCACTTGACGAGGCTGTTCCAAGCAGCTTGTAAGTTCTTTTATCTCACTGTGAATTAATAATCTTTAGTGCCTTCTAAACAATGTGTTTGATTGAGATTTGTGTTAACCAGGGATGCACTTTCATGCTGTGAAAGTAAAACATGTCCTAGTGAGCTTATTACCCCACCTGATGATTGCCATGTAAATCGTTCCTTGTCATTTACACTGCAAGTAAGGATAATTTATTCTGTCATTCTTCTCTTCTGAAAGATGCAATAAAATTCGCAGCTTCGCATGTGTTTTTCCCCATATAATGAACAAGCTTACTACGATGCTACCAATTGCCACCTTTCTTCAACAGTTAGCTTTTGGGTGAAATGCTTGGTGCATAAAACCCAGGAGGTCTTAACTTTGAACCTGGTAGGTGGGCAAAATTGTCTCATATAGCCATCCTGTATTTCTTAATAGAGGGGAGAACCTCGGGAACAGTTCCCTTACAACTTCTCACACGTGCACAGTATCTCAATACGCCGACACCAGCACATACATCTATGTGGGTGAGGGGAGAGTAGAAAGGTAATGAGGACTGACAGAAGGTGTGATGGTTACATGGTATGCTAACCAGGAGCTGTGACGATTACATGGTATGCTCACCAGGTACACAGCTGAATCCCATGAGTAGGATAAAAAAATCTCGACATGCGGCGGGTAAAACAGGCTCTGGGTATTGCATAGTACCACATTGTCTATCCACATGGAGTGTTAGTACTATGTACTCTATATAATCAGCCCATGACGCCCAATGCAATATAATCCCACCGCTTTCGCACCGCGCGCCCCCGGGGAGAGGTCGATGTCCACCGGGGGCATCCTACTGATCCGGCTGCCATCGTCATTGTCGCGCAGCAGATCGGGATCTCCCTAAAGCCATCGCCGTTGCCACCGCCTCATCCCCGGTGTTAGATATATAGTTTGTATATATCCTAGTGAGTCCTAGTCCTATGTAATTAGGGAGTCCTAGTCCTATGTAATTATGTTTACTTGTACTCCAAGTCATGTATGACTATATATATATAAAACCACCCAACCCCTAAGGGTATGAGGTGTTCCGCTATCCTTCTACATGGTACCAGTGCCTAATTAGATCCTTGCTTCCGCCTAACCCTAGGCCGCCGCCGCCTGCTCAGGCCGCCGCTGCCCTACCCTAGGCCGCCGCCGCCGCCTGCTCACGCCGCCGCCTGCTCAGACCGCCGCTGCCCTACCCTAGGCGGCCCGGCGCCCCCCATTCAGCCACCGCCGCCCCCCTTCACCCCTGCCGCCGCCGCCTACCTAGGCCGCCGCCGCCGCCATGCCTCCGAAGACGGATGACGCCCCGAAGACCGCCGACGCTGATGGTGCCACCGATCCTACACCGCCCGCCGTCCCTGCCTATGCCGCCGTCAACATCAAGAACCACGTCCCCATCACCTTGCAGTTAGCCAACCCTAACTACACCAAGTGGTCCGCGTTCTTCAGGGCGCTCTGCGGCAAGTTCCTCTTCCGTGGCCACATCGATGGCACCACACCCGCCAACCCGCCGATCCGCTGTGGGACGCAGCGGACTGCACTGTACGTGGCTGGCTCTTCGGCTCCGTCTCCGACGACGTCCTCGACCTCGCCATGGCACAAGATTAGGACGCCAAGGCTCTCTGGGATGCCATTGCCGCCCTGTTCCAAGCCAACAAGGTGCCTCGGGCCGTGTTCCTTAGCGAGCAGTTCCACTCCATGACCCAAGGCGACTCCAACATCGACCAGTACTGCCAGCGCATGAAGCAGGCTGCCGACGCCCTTCGGGACGTCGGCTAGACCGTCGAGGAACCCCGGCTTGTCCTTAATCTGCTCCGTGGGCTCAACCCTCGCTTCTCCAGCACGGCCGACGACATCGCCAACCGAGACGTGCTGCCCACCTTCGCCGCCGCCGAGACGTGCTCCTCTAGCCGGCACTGGCCCGTACGGCCAACCTCCCCAGGCGCACACCGCCTACACCTAGCAGCAGCAGGCGTGGGACCCTGCTGCCCTGGTCGCTGCCCTGAACTAGATGTAGCTCACCCAGGGTAGCGCTCCCTGGGTAATGGACACCGGTGCTACCTCACACATGAGCTTCAATGACGGTATACTCCTTTCTCGCTGCCGTCCTTCCTCGGTTGTTGTCGGTAACGGCAGCTCCCTACCGGTCACTTGCCAGGGTGACTCCCAGCTCGCAGTTTCTTCATCCAACTTTGCTTTAAATAAAATTCTGGTGGTTCCACATATTGTTCGCAATCTACTTTCAGTCCGTCAATTCACACGTGATAATCATTGTTCCGTTGAATTTGACGCCTTTGGTTTTTCCATTAAGGATCCTCGGACCGGTCGGGTGATGCTTCGCTGCAATAGCTCCGGTGACCTCTACACCTTTCCCACCGCCGCCACCAGTCTCGCCTTGGCCGCCTCCACCGACGCCGCCAGTTTGTGGCATGCCCGCCTCGGGCATCCTGGTCCTGCCGCCATCACCGGTCTCCAGTCCTTGCTTCCACGTCTTAAGGCTGAGTCTAGTTTGTGCCATGCTTGTCAGTTAGGCAAACATGTTCGCCTACCGTTTCCTAGTTCCACGTCATGTACTACTGCACCCTTCGAGCTTTTGCATTGTGATTTGTGGACATCTCCAGTTTCTTGTGTTTCCGGTCATTCATATTACCTTGCCATATTGGATGATTATACTCATTTTTGCTGGACGTTTCCCATTCGACGCAAATCCGATGTGCATCAACATCTCGTGGATTTATGCGCCTACGCATGCACTCAGTTCAGCCTCCCTATTAAGTGCTTCCAAGCGGATAACGGCACTGAGTTCGTCAACAACGCCACCGTCCGGTTCCTCGCTGCCCATGGCATCCTCCTGCGCCTATCTTGCCCGTACACTTCCGCTCAGAACGGAAAGGCAAAGCGCATCATCCGCACCATTAATAACATCATTCGCACCATGCTTCTTCATGCCTCCATGCCCCCAGCCTATTGGGCTGAAGCACTTAACACAGCCACATACCTTCTCAACCGCCGGCCCTGCTCGGCCGTCGGTGCCGAGATTCCCTTCTCCCGTCTATTCGGCAAGTCTCCCGACCTGTCCCACCTTCGCGTGTTCGGCTGTCTGTGTTACCCGAACCTCTCAGCCACCTCCACCCATAAGCTTGCCTCCCGCTCCGCTGCCTGCGTCTTCCTTGGTTATCCCTCTTCCCACAAGGGATACCGCTGCCTGGACGTCTCCACGCAGCGCATAATCATCTCCCGGCATGTTGTTTTCGATGAGTCGTCTTTTCCGTATGCCACTAACACTGCAGGTTGGACTCCGGCAAGCTCTCTCGACTTCCTCGACGACGACAGCGACTTTCTGCTGTCGCAGCAGGCTCCGCCTGGCGGGCGTGGCCCTGTGCCCCCGTCCGGCGCTCCGATCGACGACCCCGCCGTAATCGCCTGCGGCCCTCTGGTACCGCCAACACCGCCGCCGGGTCGCTTCGGCCGCGTCTACGAGCGGCGCCCTGCTGCCCCGCCGGTCAGCGCAGCATGCCCGCCGCCGCTACCGCCGGGTCGCTTCGGCCGCGTCTACGAGCGGCGCCCTGCTGCCCCGCCGGCCGGCGCAGCATCCCCGGCGCCCTCTGCCCCTGCCCAGGCGCCCAGCAGCCCTGCCCAGGCGCCTAGCAGCCCCGCCCAGGCACCCGGAGGTCCAGCAGCCGCGCCCAGTACTGCTGGGGCGTCCGGCAGCGGTGCAGTACCTCCCTCCGGTACTGTTCGTCCTTCTACTCGGCTCCAGACGGGCGCCATCACACCCGTCGACTACAGCAGTGCCTTCGTCACCACCACCTCACCGCTGCCACGCGATTACCGTAGCGCCCTCGCCGATCCACAGTGGCGTGTGGCCATGGCCGACGAGTACCAGGCGCTCATCGACAACGGCACCTGGCGCCTGGTTCCTCGCCCACCCTGCGCCAACATCGTCACTGGCAAATGGATCTTTCGGCACAAGTTCCATTCTGATGGTACGCTCGCTCGCCACAAGGCGCGCTGGGTGGTTCGCGGGTTCTCCTAGCAGCATGGCATCGACTACGATGAGACGTTCAGTCCAGTCGTCAAGCCGGCCACGATCCGCATCGTCCTCAGCATTGCCGCCTCGCGCTCCTGGTCCCTACATCAGCTTGACGTGAAGAATGCCTTTCTTCATGGTCATCTCGATGAGACGGTCTATTGTCAGCAGCCGCCTGGCTTCGTTGATCACTCGGCACCTGATTACGTCTGTCTGCTACAAAAGTCGCTTTATGGCCTGAAGCAGGCTCCCCGTGCTTGGCACCAGCGCTTCACCGCGCATCTTCGCACACTCGGCTTCCGCCTGTCTGATCCGATGCATCTCTCTTTATTTATAAAGAGACTGATGGTGTCGCCTACCTGCTGCTCTACGTCGACGACATCATCCTGACGGCCTCGTATTCAGCACTTCGTACTCGCATCACAGAGCGTCTGCGCTCTGAGTTTGCGATGACCGACCTCGGCGAGCTCCACCACTTCCTCGGCATCTCCGTCACGCGCTCCTCCGACGGCCTGTTCCTATCTTAGCGTCAGTACGCTGCCGAGTTGCTCCAGCGCGCTGGCATTGCAGAGTGCCACCCTACGTCGACACCAGTGGACTCCAAGGCCAAGCTGTCTGCCTCTGATGGTGCTCCTGTCGCCGCCTCGCTGGTGCTCTCCAGTACTTGACTTTGACTCGACCGGATCTGGCTTATGCTGTTCAGCAGGCATGCCTCTTCATGCATGATCCCCGCGAGCCATATCTCGCGCTGGTCAAGCGGATTCTTCGGTATGTCAAGGGCACCCTCTCCACCGGGCTTCACATTGGGACCGGCCCTGTCCAGTCCATCACCGCGTATTCCGACGCTGATTGGGCCGGGTGTCCCGATTCTCGGCGTTCTACTTCTGGCTACTGCGTCTTTCTCGGCGACAACCTGGTGTCATGGTCCTCCAAGCGGCAGTCTACAGTTTCTCGCTCCAGTGCTGAAGCGGAATACCGCGCTGTTGCCCACGCCGTCGCCGAGTGTTGCTGGGTGCGCCAGTTACTTCAGGAGTTGCATCTGCCGCTATCCTCTGCTACTGTTGTCTTCTGCGACAACGTCAGTGCTGTGTATATGACAGCTAACCCTGTCCATCACCGACGGACAAAGCACATTGACATCGACATTCACTTCGTCCGCGAGAAGGTTGCGCTTGGTGAATTTCGCGTGCTACATGTGCCATCCTCCCATCAGTTCGCTGACATCATGACTAAGGGCCTGCTTGTACAGTTGTTTACTGAGTTTAGGTCCAGTCTATGCGTCCGTGATACTCCCGCTTCGACTGCGGAGGGATGTTAGATATATAGTTTGTATATATCCTAGGGAGTCCTAGTCCTATGTAATTAGGGAGTCCTAGTCCTATGTAATTATGTTTACTTGTACTCCAAGTCATGAATGACTATATATATATAAAGCCACCCAACCCCTGAGGGTATGAGGTGTTCCGCTATCCTTCTACACCCGGGCTCGTCGCAAAGCTGTTGCCGTCAACACCTTTCAGATCTTCTTCGCATGGAGGCAGATGGATCTCGCCCCGTCCCTCGCCACCGTGGCGGCAACCAGGCCCGGCTACACGCCCTGATCCCGAGCTACCATGGAGGCAGACAGATCTAGCGTGTCGCTACTGTCGGGCGGATCTAACCATCTCCACCACGTCAATCTGCGTTGGCGCCTTTGATCCCCCACGCCCGCGGCCCGCCTTGAATTGCCTGATCGGGTCGCATCACCGTCGTCGTGCCGTCTCGTTGGGTGCACCCGATCCCTTGCTATTGTATCTTTTTGGTTTGCCCGATCACTGATGGGGATTGCGTCGCCCACCGCCTGTTGACCTTGCGAATACTACAGCATCGGTGTCGACTTCACCGGCATCTACATCTTTGACTGGGCAGCTTGGCTGGGGCATGCGATGCTAAGGGGAAGCCTTCTAGCGCCGCTTCTCGGTCATTCAATCTACATGTTTACATTGTCGGTTCGTCATTGCCACCATAGATCGTCACTGCACATCGAGCGTACTCGGTCCGTACAACCGATTATGCGTGGTCTACCTCATTCCCATGATGTCCATCGCCGAGTCCTACACGCATCTCTCTGAGCAACAGGGCTGTTGGCTTGCTGCTGTGTCACCTCGTCAGGCGCAGATCGCCGCCTGTGTGTCCGCGTCGTTGCATTACTGTCCCCTGTGCATCAACGACTGTGCCGCGCAATCTATGCCAAGCCATTCGTCCGCACAAGGTCTTTGTCCTGCTGATTGGGTCTTGCACAAGTTCTTTGTCCTGCTGATCAGGTCTTTATCATCGACCTGTCACTACCCGCGCCGTTGCTGAGGTGCTCGTCGGTCGCCGCCTCACGTTGTCACTAAGCACTGCTCGCTGACTTGTCTGCACCCGCACTGCTGCTTCTTAAAGCACAGCCATGTCGTCAAACGCTAATGCATGATTGGGGCCCTCTACCTTGTACGTGGGGTATTGGCAACACGGACGCGTGCTTTTGCCCCCAATACATTGCTGGATTTGGCAAATTCAGCCCACGCCTCGTCGCTCAGGCGACTTGACTGCATTGATTTCGGCATCGACCCTCCTATTCTCATCCCGTCTTCCTCGATTGCGTCGTCGCCTTTATTCTATGTCCATGACGGCCATGACTGTGTCGACTTTGGCATCGCCGCCTCCCCAAACGTCTGCCTCAACGCGTCTCCGTCATCACCATAGTGCCCTTGTGCGTCTGAAGCTCCATTGACACGGCAACCCGACCACAACTACGTTGACCTGAACCACCTTCAGCATAGTTTCTTCGACCATGGCTACTGCTCCCTCACCCTCACACTCGGCTACCTTGACATCGGCACAAGCGGCTATTGCCTTGCATGAGGACTCATTGACTGTTATGACTACGGGGGGATGTTAGCTTGTTAGCTTCTTCTCCAGTCTCACCGTCTGGGGTGCTCCCACCCACTGTGACTGCGGGGGGTTGTTGAGTAAATAGGAATATACCAGTATACCACATTGTTACGTACTCTATATAATGAGCCCATGAGGCCCAATGCAATATAATCCAATGTTCCACCAATTCTATTCTCCTTCAAGCGGCACCGTAGCCCATGTGAGAACCACAATGACCGGGGGCTGGCCCTTAGACCTGTGCTTTGGCATGGAACAGACGAGGTGAGTTTTTTAACACTAGCCCGAAATCTGCTCCCACGGGGAGAGGAGTGCTACACAAGCCACCTAACCAACTCAGCTAGAGTCCCTTTCACCCCATGAGTGGGATAGGCTCGACCAAATGTCTGAGGGTGGACCCAATCTGAGGGTATCTCATCAACTCGATGAACTCGGTGCGTAGGAGCAGCCAACTGATCAGCCAATCTGGATCCTCATCCTGCTTACTGTGAACTGATCCCCAGGAGAAGTACACGAATATAGTATCAACACTGCACTAGAACAGGCTACAGTGCAGGCCATGCCAATGCTGTATGGTGCCGCTCATGCTGTGCATTATTAAAGCACTGTTCTACCTAACCGGTATGGTCTGCAATATACTCCTGTCCTCCAGGGTACAATCAATGCGGGAGGATATGACCGCATACAGTGGACACAGTGGTGGAGCCAAGATTCAACATCAGGGTATTCTAAGAACATTTTATTCCAAAACAACAAGAACTGAGGACATCGATATAACTAGATATTTAGCAATACATACTCCTTGTCGTACAGAAAGCATGGGTATTCCAAGGAATACGTAAGAATTCCCCTGGCTCCGCCCTTGAGTGGACACCACACAGGAATTACAGTAACCTCAGTAGGAAACAATCGGTTGGATGTGATCGTAAATAGATAGGCAGTAGTATGGTTGGCTGTCAGACTCAGTTTATAATCTTACCCCCCTCCCCCCTTCCTATATAAGGCGGAGTAGGGAGCCCCCCTGAAGACGACTAGGACGACTGAACATAGACGAGCACACATTTGGGCCACCCCCCCCCCCCCCCCCCCCCCCCCCCCGCGGAGTTGACAGTGAACAAATAGTTGTTGGCTGGCCTCGCATCTGCTTGTCATTGTTGCTGCCTAAAGCCCGTGAACAAGTGGTCGAGCTCCTGTTGGATGGACAACAGCTGGTCCCTATAAACTACTAAATCCGTTCCAATTTACAAGTCGTTTGACTTTTTTGACTCCAAGTTTGACCACTCGTCTTATTCAAAAATTTGTGCAAAATATCACTTCTTTTGTTATGGCTGCTTTGATAATAAAAGTTCTTCAAGAATAATTTAAATTTAATTCTTTTTGTGCAAATATTTTGAATAAGACGAGTGGTCAAAGTTAGGGTTGAAAAAGTCAAATAATTTAATTCTTTGTTTTATAAATTGGGAGGGAGTATATTCTATGAAGTATGAATCTTAACTTGATTTTGGGAAATATTTCATCCCCTGCTGATGCAAAAACGATACTTAGTTCACCTTTTATCATACTTATGTGTCTGTGAAATCTGAAATGTGTCAAGATACTTTGCTGTTAACTTGTTTTCTAACCATTGTTCTAAGATTTTTGTTTTCACATTTTGCAGATTTGTCGTGTTGAAGACATAACTGTCAGTGGCATAGTTAGGGGAAGTATAATTCATATTCATAGAGCAAGGACTGTGACTATTGTAAAGAATGGCACAATTAGTGCCTCAGAGTTAGGTGATTCTATGTTATGGTTTAATAGCTAATATTTGATAAAGGTGCTGAAATATGCTATTTTAGTGACATGACTATTTAACCGTGTAATTTGGATTCTTTGATAGGTTGCAAGGAAGGCATTGGAAAAGGAAAATTTCTCAAGTATGGAGCTGGTGGTGGTGCTGGGCATGGAGGCCGAGGTGGCACAGGGATTTACAATGGAATGAGAAGTGAAGGAGGCCTAGTATATGACAATGCTGATCTTCCATGTGAGCTAGGAAGTGGTAGTGGTGATTCTGCTTTGTCAGCAGATAACACTGCTGGTGGGGGATTAATTGGTTGGTTCCATCTTATCCCAAAAATTCTGTCCAGTCTTTTATATTGCATTTGGCTTCCTTTGTTTTTTATTGTTCATTTTTCCCTCATGATGCCTCCTACCATCCTGAGTTCCCTTTTCAATGCAGTTTCTTATCCTTTACTTGGTGCTTGATATGCATCGTGCTCCACACTGAGCTAATATTCTTTTTTTTATTTATCTTTTTATTTCTTGAATTCAGTACATTTGGTGTCAGACTGACTCAGTTTTCTGCTCTAATTGTTGATCATTTTCACTTCCAGTCATTGGATCCATGAAATGGCCACTTTCAAGGTTGGTAGTTCATGGCTCTCTGAACTCTGATGGGGAAAGCCATAGAGGCACATCAGGAAATTCGAATGGGACTTTTAAAGGTGGAGTTGGTGGTGGTTCTGGAGGATCAATTCTTTTATTTCTTCAATGGCTTCTGCTAGAGAAAAGCTCCTCATTATCGGCATCTGGTGGCAATGGAGGTGTCTATGGTGGTGGTGGTGGCGGTGGTGGTAGAATACATTTCCATTGGTCGGATATTGCTACTGGAGATGAATATGTTCAGATTGCTTCTGTCAATGGTACAATAGCATCAAGGTACACAATTCATGTCTAATGGTGGTTGCTTATTTGTCATGGCTTAGAGAATTAGGAAACACCTCACACCCGTATGGGGAGGGGTGACTTTCATATATACAGTCAGGATACAACTTGGAGTACAAGTAAAATACATACATATCTCTAGACTATACACATATCTCTAGACTATACATATCTCTAATAATTGCACTTTACATGAGCGTGCTATTTTGTAACTTGTGGGATTGGCTATTTTACTAGGGTTACATGGCGTGATCTTTTGTTGAGTCGTGCACTTATCTGCAGTGGATTTCTTTGTATAACATGGACATGCAGAAAGGGCCCATATAGCAATTGACAGCTTTTCATCTTTTATTACTTCTGGATAGTACTGGGAAAAAAATCGACACACAGTCCATTTCTGCAGAACTATGTTTAATGAGGGCTTGTTCTGTTGCAATTCGAGCTAACAGTTTCAGTATTTTGCTATTTGATGGCATTTATGTAATCAGTAATCACTGCCATTTTTTTGGGAAATTCGTGTTGGTTACTTTCATTGTCAATCTTTCCCCCATTTTAAATTACAATGGCATGCATTCAATAAAACTTTCAGCATTTTTAGTACTAATATAAAGTAATGAGGTATATCTTAATCACACCGAAGTCCCAACACAATATTGGAAAACAATGTCATAGTGAATTATAATGATATTACCTTTTGCTTACTTGATCGGTGATATTTATGATAAAATTAAAAAACATTCTCTCTTTATGTTTGGTACAAGATAAATTCCAGACACCTTGTGGCAACAAATTCCAAGATGTATGTATTCTTTACCAATGCAACTTTTCCCATCTTTGTGCTTCGTGACACAAGTCCTATCTTTCAATTATTGCTGGTATTCCAAGGGTTAGCCAAATATGTGTTTGTCAGGAACTTATGCACTATCTTGAGTTGAAGTGTTGGCTAACTAATACATGTTTCTGACAATCCATATTGCCTTTTCTTTTATAGTGGTGGATCTGGTAAGAATGATGGACATTTTGGAGAAGATGGAACAGTAACAGGAAAGCAATGCCCCATGGGCCTATATGGAACATTTTGCACTGTATGGACACTGAACACTTAATTTGACATATGTGACATATCATATGCTTTTTTTTCAGTAACAAACCATAGGACAAATATATTTTTAAGTGCATATATTTAGTTGCATGTTCCTTTCGTTGAAGTTGTTAGAGTGTATGTATTAGGCCCATGAGGCTAAGCCCATGAGGCCCATGTATAGTACTGCTATATAGCTACCCTTATAGGGTTAGCCAAATAATCTAATCATTCACTTTAGCATGGTATCAAAGCTAGGGTTCTCTCTTCCCTCCCTCTCCTCCCCTCCCCTCCCCTCCCTCCCTGCAGCCGCCGCCGCCGCCTTCTCCGGCCATGGCCGGCGGCCGGCCGCCTCCCCCTCCCTCCCCCACCTACTTCTCCACTTTCCCTCCTCTCCCCTTCTCCCCCTGGGCACACAGCCCCCCTAGCGGGCAGTCGCCGGCGGCCATCCTAGCCGCCGCTACTGGCGCAACCGCCGCTACTGGCGCCGCTGTGGGGGCCGGTGCACCCCCGCAGGGTGGCTTGCCACCACCCCCGCGCCCTCCCGCCCCGGCCCCTGCTGCGCCCGGCGCGGGGGGGGCCGTCTCCGGCCGTCCCAGGCGCTGGGGGCCCGCCACCGCCGCCGCCGGCCCCTGCCTTGGCCACGCAGGGCCCGCCGCCGCCGTTGGCCCCTGCCCACGCCGCGCTGGGTGCCGAGGACTCCCCACTGGTGGCCCCTGCCCCGCCCCCACCCGCGCCGACCCAACCCATGGCCACGACCGGTTCCCTGGTCGGTGCGGCTGGGGCCCCGGGTCCGCCGTTCCTCCACGCCGCTCTCTTCTCCGATCCCCACCACGCCGCCGCTCTCATCTCCGCCCGGGCTGCCGCCGCGGAAGGTGCGGCGCGCGTGAGCGCAGCTGCTCTAGCCTTGGAGCGGGAACGCGAGGCGGCCGCTGCCTTGGCCTGTCAGCTCGCCGAGGCGGAGCAGCTACTCGGCCACCCGGGGTACTACGACTCCACCGCCGCCTCCTCCGACTCGCGCGCCGTCCGCATGTCGCCTCTCCAGATCCCAGATCCGGCGGATCCGCTCGTGGCGCAGCTCCACTACCAGGCCGGTGGTGTCCAGAACATCCGGAACCTGGTCACGGTCGTCCTCGACCCGGAGTCGTCCTCCTACGCCCGCTGGCGGGACATGGTCGTCCTTACCCTCCGCCGCTACGCCCTTGACGACCACGTCCTCCTCGACGCCCCGCTTGCGGCTCAGACCCCCGGGTGGCATCGTCACGACAGCATTGTCCTCTCCTAGATCCTCGAGACCATCACCACCGACCTCCATGACCTCGTCCGCAACACACCCGACGCTCATCGTGCCTGGCTGGCGCTTGAGGGCCACTTCCTGGGCAATGCCGAGACCTGGGCTCTACGTCTCGACGCCAGCTTCCGCACCTTCGTCCAGGGCGACCTCTCCGTCGGCGAGTACTGCCGCCGGATGAAGGGCATGGCGGACTCCCTTGGTGACCTTGGCTGGCCCGTGGAGGACCGGATCTTGGTCCTCAACGTCCCCCACGGCCTCAGCGACCGCTACAGCCACCTCCGGACCTGAATCACCCGGCAGCAGCCCTTCCCCTCCTTCCTGCAGGTCCGTGACGACCTCGTCATGGAGGAGCTCACTCAGGGCGTCCAGCCTGCTTCCCTCTCTGCGCTGGGCTCCTCGTCCTCCTCGACTGCCCTTGCCGCCGCTCCTTCGCCGCGTACGTCCACACCGGCACCGTCGTCTCTTCTTGGTCCTCCTCCCTCCGGGCCGAGCGGGGGTGGGGGGGCCGTGGCGGTCGTCGTCGACGCGGAGGAGGGCGTGGTGCTGGCTCTGGTCGTAGGGCTACGCCCGCGCCACCACCGGGGGGGGGGGAGGTGCACCCTGGCCATCCTTCAGCAACCCATGGTCCGGGCGCATCTCCATGTGGCCTTTCCAGGGTGCCGGTGGTGATCCTCGTACCCCGGCGGCCATGCTCGCTGGTGCCGTCCCCCACGCTCTGTGGGCTCCACCACCTGGGGGCACGTCGCCGTGGGCCCTGCCTTCCCAGTCGCTGCCAGGGCCTGCCGGTTGGGATGCGACGGCTCTGGCCCGCTTCTTCAGCACCATGGGCCTGACACCTCCCACCGGCCTTGACTGGGTCGCCGACTCGGGTGCCACCTACCACACTACATCCGACCCCGGTATACTCACAGCTGTCCACCCTCCTTCGTCTCTTCCTTCCTCCATCATGGTCGCAAATGGTTCTTGTATTCCTGTCACATTCGTGGGTTCCGCTACCACTCCTGGCTCTTTTCGTCTTCCTGATGTCCTTGTTGCTCCTTCTATGGTTCACAACCTTCTCTCTATTCGTCGTTTTACTGTTGACAATTCTTGTTCTGTTGAGTTTGACTCCTCTGGTCTTACTGTGAAGGATTTGGCTTCCCGGCGTCCACTCCTCCGATGTGACAGCACGGGACCCCTTTACACGCTTCGGCTTCCTCCGTCTGCTCCTACTTCCGGCTTCCGCTTCGTCCGCTGCTTTCGCCGCATCCACTTCCTCTACTACTTGGCACCGCAGTCTCGGACATCCTGGTCGTGATGTTTTGATGCAGCTTAGTCGTAGTTCCGACATACCATGTACTCGGGCTCACGATGGGAATTTGTGTCATGCGTGCCAATTGGGTCGACATGTTCGTCTTTCATTTCCCACCTCTTCTTCACATGCGACCCACATTTTTGATCTTGTACACTGTGACCTGTGGACTTCTGTGATGAGCATTTCTGGATATAAATACTATCTTGTCGTGGTTGATGATTTTTCTCATTATTCTTGGACTTTTCCCCTGCGTGCTAAATCTGAGGCGTTTCCCACGCTCCGTCACTTCTTTGCCTGGGTGTCTACTCAGTTTGGCCTTATCATCAAGGTTGTACAGTGTGACAATGGGTGTGAGTTAGATAACTCCACCTCTCGGGATTTCTTCCTCTCTCACGGTGTCCAGTTGCGCATGTCTTGCCCCTACACCTCCTCCCAGAATGGCAAGGCTGAGCGCATGATTCGCACTACAAATGACACCATGTGCACTCTTCTCCTCAGACTTCCCTTCCCGCCCGCTTCTGGGCCGAGAGTCTGCACACCTCCACCTTTCTCCTTAACCGTCTACCTTCCACTGCCTGTCCAGCTCCCACACCCCACCACGCTCTCTTCGGTACCCCTCCTCGCTACGATCACCTCCGTGTCTTCGGGTGTGCGTGTTACCCTAACACCACTGCCACTGCTCCTCACAAGCTGGCTCCCCGTTCGACCCTGTGTGTCTTCCTCGGGTACTCCCCGGATCACAAGGGGTACCGCTGCTATGACCTCACCCCACGCCGGGTCCTCATCTCTCGCCATGTGGTGTTTGATGAGTCCGTCTTCCCATTCTCCACCACCTCCACACCTCCTTCCACTTCCGACCTTGACCTCTGCTCTCCGTCTCCCACTGACGCGGTGGTTCAGCCACCATTTTCGTTTTGTCCTACATGTCTTGCTCCGCCCCTCGCGTCGTCGGCCCCATGCGCCGGCCCGGCGCCCTCCGGTGTGGCGCCTGACCCTGCGTCCCCTGCGGGTCCGGCTGCGCCTGACCCTGTGCCCTGGACGGGTCCGGCGGCCACGCCCTCTGGTGCCCTGTCTGACCCTGCGCCCTGCGCGGGGCCAGAGGCGCCGTCCTCGACGACTCCGGCGTGGTTCGCCCACCCGGTGCGCGTCTACCAGCGCCGAGTGCGGCCGGCCCCGCTAGACACGGTGCCGGTGCCACCACCGCCCTCGCTGCCACGGTCACCTACGGTGGCACCTTCTCCGTCGACGCCCACGCCGCCGTCTCCACCACTACCAGCTGCTCGTGTCAAGCCGCTGGTGTACCACCCGCCGCTTCTTCACCGACACCCGCGTCATGTTCACCCCATGGTGATGCGGCACGCGGCCGGTGTCCTGTGGCCCCGGGCCCTTGCAGCGATGCCCGGGGACCCGCAGGTCTCTCCTGTACCCTCTTCTGTCCGCGACGCCTTGGCGGATCCTCATTGGCGTCGTGCGATGGAAGAGGAGTACGCGGCCCTTCTGGCCAACCAGACGTGGGACCTGGTGCTGCGCCCGCCTGGTGCCAATGTTGTCACTGGCAAGTGGATCTGGACGCACAAGCGCCGAGCCGATTGCTCCCTGGAGCGGTACAAGGCTCGTTGGGTTGTCCGGGGCTTCACTCAGCGGCCCGGTGTTGACTATGATGAGACTTTCAGTCCAGTGGTGAAGCCAGCTACCATCCGCACAGTTCTCTCCCTGGCTCTCGAGCGCTCCTGGCCTGTGCATCAACTGGATGTCAAGAATGCCTTCCTCCATGGCACTCTGACCGAGACCGTCTACTGGCAGGTTTTGTGGATTCCTCTCGCCCTGACTTGGTCTGCCGGCTCAACAAGTCTCTCTACGGGCTCAAGCAGGCACCTCGGGCTTGGTACTCTCGGTTTGCTACCTTCCTGCTGACTCTTGGGTTCACGGAGGCCAAGTCTGACACCTCGTTGTTCATATACCACCATGGGGGCGAAACTGCTTACCTGCTCCTCTATGTGGATGACATCGTTCTCACCGCCTCCAGCCAGTCTCTGCTCTAGCGCATCATTGCCTCTCTCCAGGCGGAGTTTGCCATGAAGGATCTGCGTGTGCTCCATCACTTCCTCGGCATCACTGTTGAGCTCCGACCTTCTGGCTTGTTCCTCTACCAGCGGCAGTTCACTCGTGACATTCTGGAGCGAGCAGGGATGACTGACTGCAAGCCCTGTTCCACCCCAGTCGACACTCAGGGCAAGCTGTCAGAGGCCACGGGTTCGTTGCTTGGACCCGCGGACTCTACCGCCTACCGGAGTCTTGTGGCGCGCTCCAGTACCTCACCTTCACCCGACCTGACATCTCCTACGCCGTGCAGCAGCTGTGCCTCTACATGCATGCTCCACGGGAGCCCCACCTTGCTGCTATGAAGCGGCTTCTCCGGTACCTACGTGGCACCCTCGCCTATGGGCTGCTCCTCGGGCGATCCTCCTCTGCTGAGCTGGTTGTCTACACCGACGCTGATTGGGCGGGCTGCCCGGACACCCGCCGGTCCACCTCCGGCTGTGCTGTCTTCTTGGGCAGCAACCTTGTCTCTTGGTCGTCCAAGCGCCAGCCGGTGGTCTCACGCTCCAGTGCCGAGGCGGAGTACCGTGCCGTGGCCAACGGTGTGGCCGAGGCTGCTTGGCTCCGCCAGCTCCTGGCTGAGCTTCACCGCCCCCTCGCCAGGAGCACGCTCGTCTACTGCGACAACGTCAGCGCGGTCTACCTCTCCACCAACCTTGTGCAGCACCAGAGGACCAAGCATGTGGAGATTGACCTTCACTTCGTCCACGACGGTGTGGCCATCGGCGACGTCCGAGTCCTTCACGTCCCGACCACCTCCCAGTTTGCGGATATCTTCACCAAGGGCCTCCCTTCCTCGACCTTCTCCGAGTTTCGCTCCAGCCTCAACATCACCAGTGGCTAGTTGCGGCTGCGGGGGGGATCCTGTGTATTGTGCTTGTTTTCTTTCTTGTCCAGTCTTGTACTCCGCTGCGCCGGTATTCCAGACTGCGGGGAGGTGTTAGAGTGTATGTATTAGGCCCATGAGGCTAAGCCCATGAGGCCCATGTATGTACTGCTATATAGCTACCCTTCTAGGGTTAGCCAAATAATCTAATCACTCACTTTAGCAGAAGTTGTATATAGTATGGCATGTGGAACAGTTGTGGGATTTTCTACTTCTAAGGCCTGTTGTTTGAGAACTCATGTCCTAGAGTATACTTATGTTTTTGTTAGCACTGCCATCTTTTTGCTCATTTCAGTTAATTGGTATATTATTAATTATTAATTTGGATGCTCGAAAACATTGCTGATCATCAATTGTTCCAAAAAGTACTAGGCGCTTGGCAGTTAGTCAGGCTCAGCCTAGAGCTAGTGTTGCCTAGGCATTGCTTAGGTAGTTATACTTTTTTTCCTGATGGTTCGTGTTCCTTGTTCACTAGAAGGGATATGGCATATTAAGAGAAAGAATTTGACATTATCACACATGTGCACATGTGTTCCATGGCTCTAGCTCATCTTCCTCCATCTCCATTTTTCACATTTTTATTCATAGATCAAGTCCTAAACTACTTGCAAGGTGATGCTGCTCCGCCTTGCCTTGCTTTTTGAAAGAGCTGACAATAGTCCATTTCAGGAATGCCCAGTTGGTACATATAAAAACGTTATTGGGTCCAATTCATCTCTGTGCAGCCCTTGTTCTGTGGATAGTCTTCCAAACCGCGCTGATTTCATATATGTAAGAGGTAGGTCCTTAACTTGCTTGGTGGTTTATAATTTATCATTGATGTTTCCTTCAATATCGATGCTAGAAACCAGCATTAATTTTTTCTTTTGCTAGGTGGTGTTACCGAGTCGCCATGTCCGTATAGGTGCATATCTGATAAGTACAAGATGCCAAACTGTTACACACCACTTGAGGAACTTATGTATACTTTTGGTGGTCCTTGGTCTTTTTCAATTATCCTTTCTTTAACAATTATTCTTTTGGCACTTGTCTTAAGTGCTCTAAGAATTAAGATTGGTGAGAGTGATATCACCTACCGGGCAACAAATGCAATCCACAATGATGGCTGTTCTTCTTTCCCCTTTTTGCTTTCTTTGGCCGAGGTATAGTTTTTATTTTCATTCATCACATTTAATATTTAATTTATTAAAAGCTATTGCAGAACAACTGAATCTGGTGTATTGAGCAACTCCATAGACAGAAATGTATTCCTTATTTTGAGAGTAGCTATTGACTACAACTCTCGTATTTGTAAAATTCATGAGGACCACTTGCCTTCAAACTTGAAAGTTGATCATTGATGGAGAGAATGAAATGAATTTGTCAAGAAATATAACTTTGAGGGTGCTTGGTTTCCAGGAGCTAGGGGTCTTACCCTGCTCTCTGCCCTGGGAGGGGTTTAGTTAGTTGTTTTTCTGTTTTGGTCGCTTTTTCTAGTGTCAAAGGTGATTAGATCTTAAGCTTTCTTGGGTGTGTGTGTTGGGTGTGCTCGGGTCTATGTACGACTCTTTTCTTCTTCTATTAATACAATGATACGCAGCTCTCCTACGTGTTCGAGAAAAAAAGGGTGCTTGGTTTCCAGGCAAGCCGCCTCACCTCGCTCAGCGAGAATTGGCGTTTCGTAGGGATAGAAACCCTTGCTTTTGCCAAGCAAGCTCGCCGACCCTGGCAATGATATCCTGGCCCACCCAGGAGAGCTGATTTGTCTGTCCGTCTTGAGCAAGATTTTCTCATCCGCTTGTGCGAGCTCGCGGCCAACAACTTAGTGCCATTGAATCAAGCTTGGATCAACCCAGTTGCAGCTAAATTGAGTTCCTCGTCCCCAAATCGAGCTCACTATTCTCGGATTGAACATCCGACTCAAGAATCAAGCGAATGTTTCTCCAAATCTGTGTGCGTATTCCAAAGTCAAGTCTGAATGGATTTCTTCTGTTGTGGATCACGACAGCGGCCATCCATCCATATACTTATCAATTTGTTCTTATGTTGTTCCTAGCTTGCTTGTTGGATGGATCTGATTGTTTCTCTATCATCTATGTGAATGGATTTTTTTTTCCTTTTTTAGTTTGGCCTGCCAACAGATACAGATTCAGCGCCAAGTAATAGAGAGAAGAGGATGGCATGACCAATTGACAAGAGAACTAAACGCATTCCCCTTTCTTTCTATGCCTATCTTTCCTGAGGCTAGGCAAGCCTTAGAAAAGATCCAAGCAGGACCTTTATGTGTACCTCGATATGCAGCCATGGATAGCGTCAATAATTATACCGAAAATGTGTTTCTGAAAATAGTAAAATTTCCTGAATGACTAAAAACCAAACATAATTTATAGTGTGCCTAGAAAGAAAGGCATTTATAGCCCTTTTCTTTATGAACTCTTGCATGTTGTGTTTGTACTGATAAATGGTGTGCTTCTCTTTGTTTGTAGGTACCTGGGGCAAGCAGGGCTGAAGAAACTCAGAGCCATGTCCACAGAATGTACTTCATGGGACCTAATACTTTCCGAGAGCCCTGGCATCTCCCCTACTCACCTCCTGATGCAATAATTGGAATTGTGTAAGATTTTCCATCTTAGAAATATAGAGTAGCTAAGTGTCATTGGACATTCGTGTCACTGTTATTGAATGTGATTCAAAAAAAAGTTAATTGTCAGTAAAAGGATTACATCAATTTTGATTTCATTTACTTGTTAATGTTTACTAAGAGATTAACCATTTGCATGAACTCGATGTAGGATGTTTTTCCCCTTGAGTGAGTTCTGTCCTACCATCATTCCAGCATGGTTGTTACATTGTTCAACGGGATTGATCTATTCTAACTTGAGAAATGAATTGTTTTCCTAATTACAGCATGGCTTCTGAGAGGTCCATAAACATCTGAACTAAGGTTTGTTTTCCTTTCAGTTATGAAGATGCTTTCAACCGTTTTATTGATGAGATCAATTTGGTGGCTGCATATGAGTGGTGGGAAGGATCTATACATAGTATACTTTCTGTTCTTGCGTATCCTTGTGCCTGGTCTTGGAAGCAATGGCGCAGAAGAAAGAAAACCCATCGCCTTCAAGATTATGTTAAATCTGAATACGATCATTCATGCCTCCGCTCCTGCAGGTCACGGGCTCTCTATAAAGGCTTGAAGGTCAGTAGTCATGGTGTGCTATCATCTATAAAAATAAATGCATTTTATATAAGAATGAGCAGTATCGCTCCTAATCTCCTGAAAATTTGGAAGATTAGCAGCTGTACGATGGAGTGCAGGTGCATGTAGCATTAAGCAAGTTATCTACTAGTTGGTTAGCTATGCAAGTCGAAAGAGTTGGTTTAGTTATGATATATTTAGAGAGGCAATGCTGATGACGGTGCGGTGGCGCGCAGGGGCGACGTGCAGCCTGCGCGGGCAGAGGGGTGGGGGGGAGGCGGCGTGCTAGGGCAAGCCGCGGAGGGGAGAGGGCAGCGGCGTGCTAGGGCAGACTGCTGCGGGGAGATGGCTGGCGCCGTGCTAGGGCAAGCCGTCAGGAGGGGAGAGGGGGGCAGCGGGAGAGAGGAGGAAACCCTAATCGGGCCCGGTCTCTGATACCATGTAGAGAGGCAATGCACCGCACACCCATACTGGGGGGGGGGGGGGGGGGGGCATTGATATATATAGTGCCAATAGGCTTGGAGTACAAGTACAATACGTACAAGGAAACCTATGCAAGTCTATATATATCTCTATTAATATAACATTAGTCTTGTTTAGTTAGGCTCCTAAGCTATAAAAGCATTAATTATAATCCTGGTTGATGTCAATCAGGAAAGCAAATACAAAAGTTAATGGTCCCTGCATATGACCTGAGTATCTCACCTTATCCTAGTCAGGTCTTTACCTACATGAATTAGCTCACTACTTATCCAGTTCTTGTGGATTATCTCTTTGATTAAACCCCAAGGTGGACAAAGGAACATTGTTGCCAGAACTCATTAGTCATTAAAGGAAGAGCATGGAGCTGGGCTGATATTTTGTAAAGTTTGCTGTACTCTGTGTGTATTTGTATTGTTTTTGTGTTAGTGTGTTGTGTGCGTTTGTAAGGGTTCTCACCCCTTTTCTTCTCTTTAATGCAAAGAAACACAGCTTTCATGCGTTTCTGAGGAAAAAAAAGTTGGGTGGATATCTACTGAGTTTCATTTTTAAAAATGAATATTGATAACTCATTTAGCTTATAGATTGGGTGGTAACAAAATTTTACTACCACTATTTTGAATGATTTTTTGTTTGCTCGTTAACCTGCACGGCCACTAGTGTATTGTGAGTCTAGCTAAAACACAATATTGACTTTTTATTGTACATATATGAACAAAGGTATATATAGTGCACAGCTAATTATTTGAACTTGGCAGGTTGGTTCAACTCCAGACTTGATGGTTGCGTACATAGATTTCTTTCTCGGAGGTGATGAGAAACGGCTTGATGTAGCATCCACCATTCAGAAGAGGTTTCCTATGTGTCTAATTTTTGGTGGTGATGGAAGCTATATGTCCCCATACTATCTACATAGTGATACATTGCTATCAAATCTTCTTGGCCAGGTAAATTCAGATTTTGCTGCAATGTTAATACCATTTATTGTTTACCACCATAATCAGGTTCCACATTCCATTTATGTTTCCATTCTCTTGTACATAAACAGTATATATTAGACCTCTGGTGTGTGATAATGATGATTGAATTGCCCAAAGCATAACCTAAACAGCATATATTAGACCTCTGGTGTGTGATAATGATGATTGAATTGCCCAAAGCATAACGTAGTACCCAAGCAAACCAAACCACATCCTGATGCACAGTGTGTGGTTCTAATGTTTTTTGTTGGCCACTGATGCACACTAGATTTCCTAGTGTATTATTGCATGAGGACTCAATATCGTGTCCCATATCTAGGTGGAGAATGTGGTTGATCAGAATGATACTTGTTTGGTGGGTAGGGGTGGGCACTAAGGGTTCAAAAGCCTTGCAGTATTTTTTAGAAAATTTAATTGGCTTGTTCACGTATTCATTCTTGAGCTTGTATGCTACTGATATCATTATATATTTTGGTGTTGTGCTTAAAAATGTGTAAAATGACTTGTTTTCTTTTTAAATAGTATGTATCGACTGCGATCTGGAATAGATTAGTCGCTGGTTTGAATGCTCAATTAAGGACAGTAAGACAAGGAAGCATCCGTTCTACTTTGGGCCCTGTTGTTTCTTGGATCAACAGTCATGCGAATCCCCAACTTGAGAGAAATGGTGTTCGAGTGGAGCTAGGATGGTTCCAGTCCACTGCTTCTGGATATTACCAGTTAGGTATTGTTGTAGCTGTGAATGAGAACTTTTACAAGAGTCTCCACCATGAGCATGCCACAGAATTTTTTGATCGCTCGAGGTTTGAAAAGGAAATACCTGCTGCAGTATCATTTTCTAATTCCTATAGAATTGTTTAGTCATTATATAACTGGAGTGCTTTCAATTCTGCAGGAAGAACATTGCAGTTACACTTCAGGATTTCAGTCAGGCAAATCAGGATCTACCTTGCACAAGCTATACTGTTTCTAGAAAACGATTGACAGGTGGAGTGAATGGCGGGATCATAAATGAGGGAACGCTCAAGTCACTACACTATAAAAGAGACTATCTCTTCCCATTCTCATTGTTATTGCAAAATTCCAAGCCTCTAGGCTATGCGGTAACTACTGGACCCATATTTTAAGCGCAAAACATGCACATGCTGAATATGAGATAACCTTGACTGAAACCTTGCTATAATATTGCAGGAAACATTGCAATTGCTCATTTGTATTTTACTTTTGGGTGATTTCTCCATCACCCTGCTCATGCTTGTACAGTATTATTGGATATCAGTCGGAGCTTTCCTTGCCATACTGCTCATCCCCCCTCTTGCTTTGCTTTCACCTTTTCTTGCTGGTCTCAATGCACTTTTTAGCCGAGGACTAAAGCGATCTTCAGTGACCCGCATTTTTGCACTTTGGAACATTACTTCTGTTGTAAACATTGTAAGTCTTTCTGACTTGTTTGTCCACGAACTATCTTGTTTAGTAACATGTTCGTATTTCTGTTAGTTCTAGTTGCAATCAGTCGGAATTCTGTTATAATATATAAGAGAATTTCTTACTGCGTGTTGTTGCAAGTCTCTTATTGTCAGCAATGTGTTCTTGTTGACCGGGCATAGCTCTTTGGGAATTAAATTCCTGTTTGGTACTACATGCGGGGTGCATCTGATGGTAAATTTCGTGCTACATGAGGGTAAACCTTGAATCTTTTTAGACATGTGCCAGGGGAGCACCATGTGTGGGTGTGAGTCGGACCTGCATTCAAAAACAAAAAGTTTGTCTATCACATATCTTGCAGAATCACAAGCCATGGTAGTTTTAACCATGATAGTTTTATGCAGATTGTAGCAATCATATACGGCTCTTTGTCTTTTTGGCTCTCTTCTTTGGCGGTGTCCTCAGTTCATCAAGTATACAACACAAAAAGGTTTGATTCTTTCTATTCCTGCATGGTGATATTGGAACAGGATACCAAGTATTCACTTTCCAAATAAGAAGAGCAGTAGGGTCATGCTGTGCTTGTTGTGCTTTCTATGCTACAATATGGAATCTAGTAGTTAAATAAGTCTACTAATTGTATACTAATTGTATTGATGTTTTTGCTGTGGATCCAAAAAATGAAATTGTTCAGATTAAAGCAATAAGTGTGTTCAAAAGTGAGTGCTTTAGAAGTCACAGGATAAATGGAGCTTTCTAGATACGGCATTAGTGTAGTGTATTGTGAGTTATGGACTTTCTTTCAGGGATGTGTAATTGATACCTTTTTTTTTTTACGTCACCTGTGCAGCTTCAAGAGTAGAGAAGACAATGGATGGTGGATCCTACCTACTATCCTTTTTCTCATAAAATCATTGCAAGCTGGACTAGTTAACTGGCACGTTGCGAATTTGGAGATCCAGGACTATTCATTATTTAGCCCTGACCCTGATAGATTCTGGGCAATGTAGTCGCCTGCAGCAAGCTAAGAATTGCAGAAAGTATGGTTGGTTGATCGCAAGAATGGCAAAATCAATTATTAGATGCTGAATATCTGTGTTTTGTCTCCTGCATCATGATCAGCCCAATGCAATCTCTGAATCTGAAGGGGTCTAACATGCTGGACCTGGAACTTCCTTCTATTTCTGGGAACTCTCCAGGGTATTGCAGATGTTCATTTTTTTTTTCTCACAATTTTGTGTCTTGGTCGTGTGCCTAGAATAGGTCTATCGCCCGGTGGGAATTAGATTTGTGCATTTCCTTTGGTTATAATTAAATCGTTGATTCGAGTGTACAGCAAGAAACTACTGAGATTGGCGTTCTAGTATGTATATCATTGTAAGTAATAGTAGAACCGAGAAAAAAAAAACTGTAAACAGTTCTCTAGGAAAAGTATGATTCTTTCTGTTGTGTTTTCCCTTGACCTTGCCATTATCACCAAGTGTAATACTTTCATAATCACCTTACCTTTGTCACTTAGTATCAATTCAGTTGAATATTCTTTGATCTCGAGACACCCCCACTATCAAGCGCGTCTTTTACCGGCCTTGAAATTCACCTATAAGAAGGGTTTTTTTTTTTTTTATAGGTACCCAAGCTTGCTTGGGTCATCCAGGTTAGTGCTTGCTTTTGGCACCCAAAGTGGCTTTTTTCTTTAAACCCACAATTGACCAATGAACTACACCCTTGGAAAATAAATAACAAGAACAAAACTTAATTGAGGATTGAACACCATTAAAACCTTGGAAAATAAATAACAAGAACCAAACTTAATTGAGGTTATGGTCGTATTCTTGTTCTTGAAATTTCTCTTCAAATGTCCCAGTTGCTTGCACTTGTTGCAACATGTCTCATTACCCCTACCATATTGAGTCTTGTGAGAAGTAATTACATTTTGTCGTTCTTTCGGACATATTTTAAGCCCTCTTTGTTAAGAGAGAATCTTTGACTACTTAGCCACTCGAGCAAGCAGGCATCTCCACCATGCCTTCCAAAGTGCATAGGTGAGCTCATTAATCTCGTTCTTTAATGTCACATTCTCAACAATGAAAGTGCTATAAGAGGGGTTAGTAGGAGCTACAACAATATGAGGTATAAAATGGTTCAATTTCAATAGGCTCCTTCCTTTTAGCAAGGAGAAAGGTGTGAGCTTTCTTCAACTTCTCATGAGTTTCAATGAGAGCCTCCTTGAATAGCTAAGTGCTCATCAAAGCCTTGCTTAAGAGCTTTGTGTCTCTTCCGCAATCCCTTGAATTTTTCTCATCTTGTTCATCAGAGAATTGAGTCCCTTGCAATAGCTCAATGAGTTCCTTCTTGGAGGGCTCCTCATCATCACCCTCATCATCACTCTCACTCTCACTCTCATTCTCACTATCGCTCTATCGCACTCATAGCACCTTCTTTCTTCCTTGATCTCCTTTATCCCTGCATTGTAGCCTCCTTGTTCATGAACTTGCCAAACCGGTGCACATAGAGAGCCATCTCCTCATCCTCCACGCTTGAGCTTGAGCTTACGTTTTCATCATCACTTGATTCTTCTTTTTTCTTGATCTTTCCCTTTGGTTATATGGTGGCCTTGAATGCCACACTCTTTCTCATCTTCCTTTTCCACCTCCACCCTTTTCTTGTGATGTCTCCTGTGTTACCACATCATTTAGTAATTGGGTAGAGGTGACTCCATTCATGCCACCTCTCATAGTTATAGTTCGGGATGAAAACGGTACAGATATTTTCCAACCGTATTCGAGACCGAATCTGTTTAGAGGAGTTTTTATCCGTCCGTATCCGAGTCCGGAAATTCAACATCCGATGTCGTATCCGTATCGAATGCTCAAATTGCATATTTATGATGTCGATATCCAATCATATCTTATCTGACATAGCTGATACTATTCTTATTCGAATCTGAATTCGGGTAAAAATGTGAAAACAAATATAATATCAGTGATATCCGTCCATATCCGATCCGTTTTCATCACTAGTTACAGTCAACAATGTGTCAAATCTTGGACTCCGCTACCATTTGATGGGGACGAGGGTTTTCCCGATCTTTCGTTAGGTCCAGAGTAACTATAGATTTGGTGGAGAGTAACACAGTGACCTGGCTTCAGATCACAAAGACTAAAACCCTGCAAACTTAGCACCATGCCTTCTCTGGTTATCAACTGTGTTAGAATCCCGTTGACCACGGCAAGAAGGCTAATCCTTGTTGTGAATCGAAGAACACAATCAAGAACAAGATAATGCACAACTCAAGTATAGTGATAATTATAGATATATGATTAAGCACTCAACTGTGGGATTTCACAGATCAATAACAATGACTCTTCAAAAATAGATTGATCTAAAGCAAAAATTTAAAACCTAATGTGAGAGGCGGCTACTGATTATATATAATCTAAGGGGTATCTAAGAACCCTTATTCGCGCCCTAAGGGGTCTCAACACATTGGAAGGCTCAAATGGCCTTAAAGACAGTGACACAACGCCTTGAAAGATTATGAATGTCGTTCGTCGTTGTTGGCCGTCGTTTGGTAGGCATTTGTTCTCAGGCTATTTGCCGAGTGTTTGCCTGTACGGTCATCCACACTGCAAAGCATCAAATATGTTAGGTTTTGAGTTGCGTTATTCACAGCGTGGGTATTTTTCTGTGATTCAGAGTGTGGTTGTAACGAATTGATTTACCCAACTATCATATAATATAATTCTTCTTATGTCGCAAAAAAAAAGATTATGAATGTCGACTTATTTCAATGATTGCCATTGATTCCAAATGAATTTTGATGTGGGACTAGTTTCATTAGTTAGCTTATCCAATTTTCTTTCCATCCAATGTAGTCTGTATGCGACTTGGGCACATCCGTTTTACTGGAGAATGCTCTTGAAGTCCGAGATGGACTTGAACTTGAAATGGATTAGGCATCCAATTTGACTTGGACACAGCTAGACTCCTAAGGAGGTGGCAAGGGGAGGGGGACGTTCAAGAGATTTTTCTCTCTCCTCGGGGCGTGTTCCGACTTCGGCTAGGGTCTCAAGAGTGAATAAATATTCACGACGACGTCATAGCCAACTACAACAACAGCAACAACGAGAGGATGGAGACGCCAAGTGCGGAGCAGATGAGAGGAGATGCTAGACCGGCGGCTATGTGCCTGCGCAAGATGATGACGAATGAGCGAGGCTCTGTGCGGTGCCTAGGGGCCAGGGGTTGCGGAAGCGTTCATGGCCGAGGGTATTTGATGTAGGTTTTTACCTATGTACCATTATAAAAGATGACGTTCTTCTGCATACCATTAAAAAATTAGAGCACACCTATGTACGCTATTTTTTTTTTTGTCTCATAGGTCATTCTGTCCAGTTTGCCATCCAACATTGTTAAACTAGGTTAGAAAAAGTCACAAATACCCTTGGCCCGGCGCCATAGAACAGGGGAGGCGAGCAGGTCAGCTTCGCCCTGGCCACCGCGAACGAGTGCGGCCGAGCTCCCCCGGCCACCGCGACAGAGTGAGGGCAAGCCCCCCAGCCACCGAGGGCGGCGCGAGGGAACCCAACGACGCGCGGTCGAGCTCTGCCCTGGCCACCGCGACGGCGTGCGGGCGAGCTTTGCGTCGGCCACCCCGGGTGAGTCCGCCACCGCCACCAGCTCTGTCGCCGCGAACTCCCTGGCCTAAGCATCATCCAACGCCACGACGAGGACCACACGGTCGTCCCCGACGCCGGCAGCAATCCTCCGCGAAGTGCTCACGGCGAGCTGGCCAGACACCGCGTCCACGGCCACAAGTACGAATGCGGCATCAACGGCAACGAGGACATGTTACTCGAACAGAAGCGCCGGAGGGGCATGAGCGCGCGGGCGCCCCGGCAGCCGCGGGAGCGTGCGTGGGCGAGCTCCGCCTCCACTGGGAGCACACTGCACACGCACCGCTTCCTCCGCAGCGAGGAACTGCCTCCGCTCATAGTGCTGCCACTGCACATCTAGCTAGCAGCCGCTGGGCGCCGCGCCGTCGTGCGCGTGCCACAGGAGAGGTTCGGGGAGTTCCGAGCCGAGCACATGGCGCGCGTGGTGCATGGAGCCATGCGGGACGCGCGTGAGGCCGAGCTCCGCCCGATCACCGCGGGCGCGAACGTGGGCGAGCTCCGCCCCAGCCACAGCGTGTGCGCGCGCGTGGGAGCTCCGCCCCGGCCTCCCTCTGGTTCGACGCGCAGTTGAACCACGCGTCGTACGCCAAACCGCCATGCCACAGCAGACCCTACAGAGACCGGACTTGACGCTGGACTCGCAGCCACCGCCGCCGTCATGTTCCTCCTCCATCATCTCAGCCGCCTCCAGCTGGTGCCCGCTGAACGCCTCAGCAGGGTCCTTCTCGTGGTGGTGCTACTGGCTTGGTTTGTTGGTTGGAGCACTAGTGTGCGTGCATTGCAGGGGGAGGCATGGTGTCGTATATGGAGATGGAGAGACCCGCGACGATAGGAGACGGCTCGGTGGTGGCACTGCCTGCAGGGAGACAGCATACCAGCAGCTGGGTCACTTACAGCTAGGCCATGCCAGGTAGAGACACAGAGAAGGGAGATGATAAGGTTAAGAGAGAAGGGTATCGTGGACATCTGACTGGTTGGGCCCACATGTCAGCGCTAGCTAACAGTGAAAAGGTAACAGAAGATTGATGGAATGGCCTGAGAGGAAAAAAATCTAACGTGGATGGCACCTGGGTACGCACCAACTTTTTAGTGGTACGTAGAAGAATATCATCTTTTTATAATGGTACATAGGTAAAATCCTCTATTTGATAGACTATTGTTGTATGTTGGTCTATGGCCGCGAGACAAAAGCATCGGCTAGTTTGGCTCCTGAGCTACTCATGAGCTAGCTTATTACAAGGCTCGAGCCAAAATCTTAGTATCAGCTCATTATAAATTTCAATGATTTGAGCTCCTAAAGAGTCGAGTCAAGCAAATTAGCGAGCCACGAGCTTTTCGTGCAGCCCTAGTTAGTCCGGGGCTCCCGTAGAAAGTGTTTCCCAAGGGGTAGCGACTCTATTTGCTTGTAAGGCTATAAATAGACCTTGTGGCTAGCCTTGGCCACTCTCTTGCACCCTCTAACAGCTGAGAAAACATATTGGGAGCACTCCACAATTCACTCACTTGTTCACTTGTGATCACATTTGAGAGTGATATTGAGAGACTCTACTGCATTGCTTAGTGTTCTTGCATCTTGTGGCACCCGTTTGGTGTGTTTGGCTGGTTGGATTTCTTGTTACTCTTGGTATTTGCCAACACCTAGCCGGCCTAGAGCTTGTGGGGCATTGGCACCAGTCGGTGATTATTCATGCCTGTCTCCTGTTGTGATTATGAGGGGTTCTTATGCTTGTCCCTGGCAGAGAGCCAAAAGCAACTCTAGTGGATTGCTCATAGCGTTGAGTATTCCCATCGTTGTGCGGTACCCATTGCGGACTAGGCATATGATGCCTATGAGCGTGTTGTTGGTATATTTTAGACGCACACGGATAAATCCGCAAACGCACGGATACTGTTGTAGCTTTCACCTAAAAGATTTTAAATATCGTATCCATAGGAAAACGGGTGAAGTTAACTACGATCTAACTTAACTAAACGTAATGAATAAGTAAACGTAAAAATTAACTTGAGATGCAGCTTAAAAGTAACAATCAATCTTAAAGATAAAAGTAGTATAGCAATCAAGAGTGTAGATAATAAGAGGGTAGAGAGGATAACTAAGGTTCTCTAATTCTATTTTGGACAAGCTATGTCTTCTACTGTTCATCTAAAGACATTACTTAACGAGTAAACGCCAACAAAGAATGTTATTTTTAACAATAAGATCCTACTAGTCCTACAAACGAGAGGTGAACCACAAAAGATTCAACGGTGCCATATAGAGTTCAATATAGAACTTATATAAAACTTATGTCACAACCGTGAGCTACCACCGATCAGAAAAGTAGGATACATCTACGAAATACCGAGTCTAAGCACCACGCTTACACTACGAATATTACTCTAATCTAAGCCAGATAGATTAAAGTACTCAAAAGAGACTCGTAAACTAGAAAAACAATAAAGATAAACTTATTACTTGAATCAGAAGTTGATTACTTGAGACATCCCAGGAGCCAGCTCAAACAGAGCCGGATCCCGTCGAAGTACAAGCCATAGAGAGGGCACCGACAGGTCGGCACCCTCGCTCTCCATCTCACTACTATCTAGGGCTAGATCCTAATGAGAGATCATCCTTTCATGGGACACCTTTCAATTAGGGTTTACTTTATATGTAAATGGTCTGAACATTTGGAGAGACATTTTTATTTGAACTAGTGGACATGCACGTGCGTCACGCACGTGCCACATGTATGTATGTGTTTTATTAAGTACTATTTATACTCAGATGGTAAAATATTAATAAAATTTATTTAGAGCTAGATATGTTTTTTTTTCCAACTATAAAATTGGACACTCCCTATTGGTATACATCAGAATCTAATATATAAATAGTTGTCTTAATATAATGTCGCTATGCTTATATTTTGTGGCATTTGCTGAGAACAAGAGAGGTCTTGTCAAACAGTAAATGATGTCAACCTTGAAAGCAACTCTTTAATTTCTTCGTCGATGTTCTCTCTGCATTCATTCCATTTGTATTTCAGTATATTGATGAGGAAATTAATCCTGAGTAGTTTTGTATCCTGTAAATAAATTGTAATAATGATTATTTTAGAGTACACCAATGATGATATTTTAAATACCTTGTCTAGTTTAATATGTTGTTAAATAGTAGCTCTTACCGTGTACACGTTTGAAACAAATCCTCGACCATTCCACGCTTGCATGAAGTTTAGTATCAAATATCCCGTTGATTTCCTGCATATATGATAGAGCTTAGTAACAAGTAATTTTGAATATATAATTATTAAATAGTTGTTTGCATATTATACAATGTTTAGAATAGACTTACTTGTCTATTGTTTTTGGAATATAGCCTGGAAATAAAGTAGTCCAATCATAAACATCGTCGTTCCATTTGTCATCTAATAATTCCATGGCTTTATCAAAAAAATTTCCAATTTTTTGTATTCTTTTGTTATGTTTAATGGGTATTACTCTATCTGTTGCTGGATCCATAATTGTTATTGTTCTTTTTTTCATATCAAATGAATATAGGTTGTATTCTTCTTTGTAATGAAAAGGCACCAGTATCCAAGAAGATGAATTAGCTTCCTTTAGATTACAGTTTTGAAATATGCTTTGCAATTCATCAGGTTTGGCTTTGACACGACATGTATGACTCACTTCGTAATTACTAATTTCCTGCATCAAAGAAGATAAGTTAATATATGAAGATAAGGATACAAAATTTGTAATATTATAATTTATTTGATGAGAGACATACACTGAGTTTCAAGTCTATCAAGTGGCAATATGGTTGGCTTTTTTCATCGAGATTTGTCATCCGCACCCCTAGGTTGAAACAATCAATATCCATAGGGCTATTTAGATCAAGAATTTTTCTAATTTTAGCTAGTGTTATTGTTATTTTGTGTGGAGCAGAGCTTCGCACCCATTCTTTCCTGTAGAACATATATATTTCATTAGGCACTTGAATGTCAATTATGGTTAACAAAACATGGATGTAGGCATAATATTAAATTTTGGTGTGTGACATACCTTAAATTTTCCTCGTCATTTGTACACAGCAAATATTCCACCAATGAACAAGTTATGTCTTCATAGGTCATGTTTTGAAATTTATTGTTTGGTATAGGTGATAGTGACTCATGCTCCTCCTGCGTGGGTGCGTCTATTATCACACAGTCATTTAGATCTCCTCCTTTTCCTTCTTCTTCTTTTGGTTTTTGTTCCTTGTATTTGCATATGTTAAATGGAGAATCCAATAATATTGCTGCTAACTTAAATCTGAACTTTTCCATGTCTTCCTGTGAAGAAGTATAGTTATGTTAATATTTATTTGATATTTTATCTATATAATCATGCATTTATATTTTTTTGATATATACCTGAGTGACGGAGTTTGTCAGTCGTTCTCCTGTCCAATACTCCATGTAGTTTAATACAAAAAGACCACATGAAGAACTGCAGGAACAGATTTTTGGGGTCAGTTTTTTTAAATAATGTATTTATATGTAAATAAAACTTCACCTGTCTTTTTGTGTTGCTGTTTTGAATATTTCAACTTGTTGCCATGATGCAACCTTGAGGTCCTTCCATTTGCAGTTTTCAAAATTTGTTATTTGCAATGCTATTTCAATTTGGCGTTGCACTCCTTGTACCTGTATTTAAAACAATGATTCGATTGTCTATGTGATTATTTTATATTGGTTTTTGAAAATTTGAATAAGCAATGTTACAAATACTCACAACATAGGTTAGATCTCTTCTGTTCATTGATCCAAGGGAGTCTAGAACTTGTATCTGTCTTTTTTGAGCATTGATAACTCCAAGGTACCAGTGGCATTTTTTAATGTTAATTGCGATAAATACCTGTGTTTAAGAATATATTATCTATATGTTAAACAAGGAACATTTGCATATGGTTCATTGTACACAGGGGTTTAGTATTTACCAGATCATGGCTTGTATATTGTTTCATCCTTTGTACAATATGGTCATCTCTAGTACTTGGTTTATTTTCTCCCCAATACTTTCCATCACGATGGAGGATTGACGTTCCGAGTGTAGTCTCTAGGTAAATAGTTGTTCCTTCTTTGCATAATAGTTCTTGTTCGGCTTTAATGAGGCCGATGTATGCATCCATGACCTGCAGTTTTAAGTGTAATACTTAAGGATGTTTATTATTATTAGATATGTAAAAAGGTCAACTGGATAATATATTTGAACTTACGTCATCATATAAGTGGGCAGCAGGGTCCAATAAACATTTAAATAGGAAGAAATTAAGGAATATGTCATCCCCCATTCTCACTACCATCTTGTTGTCTTGGGAATATCTAATTGATTCTATAATTTTGTCATCTTGTTCGTCACAAATATAGTCTGTAATTTTGGAAAATTAGTAATTAGTAATAATAATAATAACAACATATAAAAGATGACATAGGTTTAGATGGTACGTACCTTTTGAAACCGTTAAATCAGATCTACATTTTGTTGGTTTATTATGCCGAGAAGGTTCTAGCTTGTCTTTTTTATAGAGCTCTGCAAATTTCGTATTATGTAATTCTTCAGTGGTGATGGAATTAGATATTTGGTTGTGCTTCCTCTTTTTCTGATTTTCTGGTGAAGCTCGAATGTCTTTAGTTTGTGCTTTACATTCATCTAAATCTGAATGAATGGTCTCTTTTGCATTTCTGGGTTCCTGCAACATAATTATTTATATGAAAATAAATATTGAGTTATCATGGTGTTTTTAATTTTAGGTAAGGATACTTTTTATTTTTAGTATGAAAATGTATGTGCATTTAGTTTTAATAGTTACAGGAAATATGGGAGTTAGCTTTGGTTTTATAAATTTAGATAGTTTACTAACACTAAGTAAACAAGGTACCTGGAGTTGAATGTGTGCAGCAGCCTGTCGATGTGAGCGTGGTCGGCAAGGGTGCTGATTTTCCGTGCTAATCAAAGTCTGTGATGATACATTATCTACAATGTTTATGAAGGAAAAAAGTAATCTAATAACATGGTAGCTAGTATTACTCGGGTTGCATGCATTGCTGAAAGGTCTTTCTTTATATATGATATATGACAAAACAATAAACAGTGAGTTATCTATGTAATCATGTTTGAGGCATATTATCATCTTGGGGTACGTAGTGGCAACATCAAACACCTTGAAGTTATGGAGCCTCAAATCCATAATCTAGAACAGATTCAGACCGAGAGCAGTATGCCTATATGTTTGATTGCTGTGTAAAATATTAAATCCATGCTAAAACAGCTATATATTGAGTTATCGGAATCAGGGAATCCATTTCAACTCCTATGAACTCAAAACACCAGGTACATAATCTGGTGTATAGTAGCCTAATTAGATCTTTTTAGTATCCTACGTTGTTTGCACTGTAATCCCAACATGGCAAAATATATTATAAGCATTTGTAACCCTTCACAAATACGATAAATTATACTGACGTTGTAATTCTCAGTACAAAGTTGTTCCAAGAGCACATAACAATGTGATATTTGATGAGTAAATTCTAATTAAGTAGATGCTGGATGAAGGCCATGATTAGTGGATAAAACAATATGGATCAGGTGCAGAGAATTTAATTAGAAGATCACATGACGTACATGAAACTGATCGTGTGCAGCAGCCCGTCCATGTGTTCGTGGTCGGCGAGGGCGCTGATTCCCCGTGTCCTCTGTTTCTTCATGTTTGGTCGGTGTGGCCATTGATTCATCGCATCGTTTGTCGCTGCACACAGTCGATGATGGCGCTGAATTCTTGCGTCGTCCATTGCGGCGTGAGTGGTCGGTGAGCGCACTTCTACGCGGCGTCTTTTTCCCGGACATGGTCTTTCGTGTGGCTTTGTGCCCACGGCCGGTGGCCTTGTCCTCACGGCAGTCGGACCGGCGTGACTTGTTGCCTGCAACCAGCGGAGGTGGCCTGCAGGTCCTCATGGCGGCGACTGCGTGGCTGCCGTGCTTGAACTCGACGGAAGACGCCGCCGGTGCGTTTGTGGCAGTTGTTACGGCGGCTGGGCACGCACGCAGGCCACGCACTCGCGGCCGTTGCACTTGCTTGGCGGGCATGTGGCGCGAGCGCGACCGGCTGCCTGTGGCTGGCGGAGTCGCTTGGCTGCTTCCCAAAACATCGACCGAGAGGCCAATGCCCGCGGCAGTTGCTTTGGCAGTCGGTATGCACGTAGGGCTTGCACTCGCGTCCGTTGGCTTCGCGCGGTCGTTGCGCCCGGGGCGGATGTTCTTGCGGTTGGGCATGCACGAGCGAAGTTTAGGAGACAGGCAGACAGGACAGGGAGCGAGTTGTGGCGTCCGTCTGTACGGGGTTCAGGATGGCGTGAAGGAAAGTTTTTTTTTCTTTTTTTATAAAAGGAAGTGAAGGGGTGGAATCGGCAGTTTTGTTTGGAAAGTAGTCTTTTTCCTTATGTAATGTTCATCTTTTTGTTTCAGGTTGTCAGAGAAATTCAGAAAAAGTGTCACAGTTGCATAAGCTATCAGAGGTTGCAATACTGTTCATCTTCTTGTTTCAGGTTGTCAGGAAAATGCAGATAAGGTGTCACAATGGCATAAGCCATAAGAAGTTGCAGTATCAGATACTATCGGTGCAGCGCAATGCCATCTCTCCTTTCTTAAGAAAAAAAAAAACCAAGAAGAAGAAACAAGTAACCCACGAGAGGAGATAGGTAAAAAACAACAGCCCTTCTGGTACTCCTCCATTGCCGGCGACGAGCTACTAATAATGTTTTGACCGAGGCGTTCTTGCTGTGGCAGGAGGGGTAGTGGAGTTTCCACTGGGGGCATTGTGCGAGAATATGTAGGAGCTGGAGCCTGGAGGGTAGCCTATCCGCATCCGCACCGGCCCGTCTGTAAACGCGGACGGTAAAAGGCGCAGCCCCACTCAATAGAAACGGCATCCAGGAGAGGAGCTGCTGTGTGCCTCCCTGCATCGCGCAAGGTGAAAAGAGTAGGGCCCACTTCGGCGGCGGGATTTGAGGCGTCGATCGCACGGGCCGGAGGCCCCGAGCGAGGCGGCGGCGCGGCCTTCCTGGAAGCCTTCCTCCCCGACTGCACGACATGGAGGTGGCCTGCACCGAGCTCGCCCACCGGCCATGGAGGCGCCCCGTGCGAAGCTCGCCCGTCGGCCTTGGAGGCGCGTGCTCCCGGCGACGCTGGCACGTTTCCTGGAGGCGCGGCGCAGGCAACCGGCGGCTCCACTCTCATCTCCTCCTTCCCGGCGCGACGACCCGTCCTCCGCGGCTTCCTCTCCGGCGCGCCTCCTCCCTCCGTTGGGTTGCGTTTTTTTTTATATATTTTTTTCCAAAATTAGAAAAAACTCTCTCCCCATTGTAGATATACTAAAATTTTGTGATCACTATCTTTATATTTTTATTTTTATTCATCAATTTTAATTTTCTATCTTTATATTTTTATTCATCAATTTTAATTTTCTTATCTGAAAAGCCACATGTTTCAAGCTAGTACAGTTACTGAATTTGGTTCAGCTTTTTGAACAGAACTATATGCTGCAAGAGAGAAAAATGGTGTTTTTATTCTAAGGGAACAATACTTGGCAGATGAAGTTGAAAAGAAGGTACTTACCACTTATGAGATATTAGATTGTGCATATTCTAAAATAACATGACGGAGGAATTCTTCAGGCCATGTCAGAGAAACTGGATCATTTGGAGCTTATTTTGGAATCAAAAGATAAGGTATGCCTTTAGTTCAGTTAGAGTATCTGTAGCTTGCTGAAAAAATAATTATATAATTCGGAATCTGTAACTGTGCCAGCAATTAGAAGAGCTTGAAGGACTCTATGATTCTCAGAAAGTTCTGAGTGCAGTTCTAAGTGATCAACTTCAGACATTACAGGTGTGTGTTGTATACTTGTATTGTCATATTTCTGTCATATAATTGATTACGTTTGTATTTACAACTTCTCATCCTTTTTTTTTTGCAGAAAAGAATTAAGGAAACAGAGTGCACCCTAGATCTTGAAGCGAGATACATCAAGGCAAATAATACTATTAAATCAGGTTAGATTTGCCCCTACAAAGCATATCATAATGAAAACTTCATTGATTTCTATTTGAGTTTCCATATGAAATGTGTTGCATAGGCTTAAATTTGATATTTTGGAAAGTTAAATATATGTTACTTGGAGATGATCTCTTTTTTGGTAGTTTTCACGGGAACTACATGTCACTTGTTTATACTTGTGTAAACGTAATGACATCCTGATACTGCATGCCGGCTATTGATCTAATGGCCGACCGGTGCTTCATGTTAGTCGTCGGTCAGCATTTGTGCTTCAATTTTCTTGTATTTCCTGCAAGGAACATTTCTATGTACAATTAATATATTTTCTTCTAGTATATATCATTGGAGCTGTAATTGGATTAAATAAAACTATTGACTGTACCTGTGTCACATTTCTAACACATCTCTGTAGACAATATTTTTTGTGCTCTTTCCAGTTGGGTCAATATCCTTGTTTGTGTTGGTTAAAACCCATGTACTCTTACGAGAAACACCTCTTGACAGTGCCACATACAACTGGCCATGAGAAAAAACAGGTACAGGGAGATAAACGCCAACATTTGGAATTGTTTGACCCTGGGCTTTATTTATTGTCATTGCAAAACTCAATCTTATTGGGAACTGCTTTCGCTTAAACTTGAATGGCAATGAAAGGTCTTCAGATGGGGACATGGGAATCCTGGGTATGAACACTCTCGTTCCTGCATGCTGCCCATTTACTATTTCAGCATCAATTGAATTGCTTTGAAATCCTCTAATGATCAACCTAGTGCCATTGCAAAGACCATTGTGAGGATCAAGATTACGCAGTAGGATAACTGGGCAGTCTTTTTTAACTTTAAGTTCATGGGGAGGCAAGCCATTAGGTGTAATAGAATTTAGAAAATCAGGAGGGTAATTATTCCTTGTGTCATCATCCACAGAGTCAAAACTGTAGTATACTTTCTCATTTCCAGGAAATCTCTCGATCATTATTGCGTTCACTGCATCGACATGCTCATTTGTTGTAGAAAGGATCGCACGTTCGCGCATATAATCAGCAGAGGTGTAATTTGCTTGAAGATTGGGAAACACCAGTTCGAGAAGGCTGTCAATTAAATTATCTTTTGAACCATCTTTTTTTGCATTCTTACTTGAATCTTGGCTCCATTCCACGACGATATCATCTGGAAAATGAACATAATCATCATCAAATGTTTTTTCAGTTCCATTGCCAATTCTTAATAGGTACTTCGCGAACCAATTATCATTTTTAGCTCGCATGTTTTGGGTAAGCCGGATCCTTTGAACACTGTCCCAAATATATGACTTCAGTAGAGTAGCATCTGTGATTTGAGCTCTTGTACCTCGTGTGACCACGGGAAGAACTTGCCTAAAGTCACCTCCAAACAACATGACCTTACCACCAAAAGGTTGATTGCAACCTGTTGTATCTTGCAATGTTCTGTCAAGTGTTTCAACTGCTTGTCTCTTTGTCATGGCTACTTCATCCCATATTACCAAGGCAGCCCTTCGAAGTAATTCGGCAGTACCACTCTCCTTGGTAAAGTTGCACAGAGTTTTATTATCTAGCTTGATTGGAATCTTGAAGCGGGAGTGTGCAGTGCGTCCTCCAGGCATTATACTTGCTGCAATACCAGATGTGGCTGTAGCAACTGCTATAAGATTCATGGAGCGCACCTTTGCAAGCAAAGCCTTATACAGATATGTCTTGCCGGTTCCTCCTGGTCCATCAACGAAAAATACCTTACCAACTTTTTTCTCCACATGATTCATAATCAAATTGAACCCAATTCTCTGTTCATTATTCAGGGTTTCTATCATTTTCAGATGTTCCTCTTCAAATCCAATTTTCAGTTCTTCTGTAAGCTCTCTGTAATGGTCCCTTGACACCTCATCTAATCAAACGATTAATTAATAAATAGACACAATATTTTTTAAAAATATTTAGGGACATCAAATTGTTGTTAATAATGTTAAGGTAATTACAATTTTTAGGAACATAAAAGGAAAGACTTTGCAAATATTTATATTTATCAATTTACCTGAGGCATCTAGTTCAGGAAGTCCATACTTTGTAATGTCCTTACCCATATCTTCAACATATGTATATATATCTTTAAGCACCATTTGCTCAACCCTTTTGGAGCAGCCGTTTAAGCGACTATAATCCTCAGACATTGACTCAATGTGTTTATCCCATAGTGCACGGACATTAGCACACTCACAGAAAACAATGATAGTTGCAAATAGCCTCCTTAGAGCACAAGGCATCTTAAATTGTGCAGATTCAGTGAGGCAGTCATCTAGGCTATTGTCAGTATCCACATAGCCCAAGGCCTCACAAGTTTCTCTAAATGTTGCATATGTAGTTCCATGTCGACTTCTAAGATGCTTGAAGGAAGTAGCACCCCTCACATGATTTAGAAGTACACGGAGATAGTATCGCTCACCTTCAGCAGGATGGGCATACACCAGTCTTCCAATCTGGCTACCTTTTTGTCTAGGCTTCCAAATTTTTTTGACTTTATCCAAGTGAAGTGCCCAGGGAACTCTCTATATAAATACTTTTGAGCATCAGGATTATACATGTTTGTGCTGAAATACTCTGTAAGCATGGACCTTTGAGAGTTAGGATTTCGCACAACATTGTTCATATCATCCGTAGCTTTGTAGGCAACCATATGCAGTCCTGGAAGGTGAACTTGCATCTGTAACACAGAAGGTGACATATCATACAAAGGAAAACCGTATAAACTATAGATTGCCTCTATGGCTGTTATACACCTTCCATCTCTATACTGCTTAATCTCATTAATAACTTGTGGTTGCCCATCAATATTTGCTTGAGGCTGGTTTAGCAAAAAGGAAACACGGTCGTGGCCCTTAAAGACATATTTGTATAAATATTTACAACACTTTATGCTGCAGCAAACCTCTATATTTATATGACAATTATACCTCGTGAGGAGGATTGGATTATATGGCACAACCCATCTGTTGTCCAACCATTCCCTTCTTATTTTCACTTTTTGCCCATCATCTCTCCTTCTATAAATTGGATATGAGTTCTGTCCTTGCTTTGTGGTTTCACAAAAGTCACGGGGATAATGAAAGCGACATTTACCATCTATCATACATGGGCATCTACGGTTGAGGACACCACATGGTCCATGCATCATATGTTTGCACACAAGTCTATGCAATTCTGGATATTTCTTTTGGTCAGGAAGCTCTGCTGATATATATTTGTCATAATCATCAGTACTACGTACTTTGCTTTCTTCTTTCATAACCAAAAGGAAGTGTTCATGTGGTAATCCCCTTTTCTGAAACTCAGTGACATGTGCCCATGCAGCGACCCTGCCCAAATGATGTTTTTTAAGAAGGAAATCTTGGAGGTCTCGCAGCTTTGCTCTATAAACTCTTGCCACTATATCTGGACGATCTTGTGGCGTTTGACCTTGTAATAATTGTTCTACTATCTCATCCCAGTATGGATTGCATGTCATTGTCACAAAAAAATCTGGCTTTCCATATCGTGTAACCAGTGCCATGGCATCCATATATCTAGAATGCACATCACGATCACTTCCTGGAAAATCTTTTGATAGTACGATTCTACGACCAGTCTGTGACGCACGGGCTTCTCCAGCTTCGAGAGTGTCTAGAAGGCCCTAGTGGAAATGAGTTAAAATATTTTCAGTATTTTATGGGTTTGAAAATAGAAAAAGGAAACTTTAAACTTAAATGCATGTAACCTGGTATAGATCAGCACGAATTAGATCTTGGTGTGCCGGTTTTGAGTACCAGTCTAAACGCATTGACTCCACCTTGATATACATGTCAACAGCCCACTGCTGGAAAAGCCTCCCGCCATGAAACATGATGTTAAATTCTCCTTCACGAATCTGTAGCCTAAAACATACATATTCCCTAGCAGTGACGTATCGCCGTGATTCTGGAATTTTTATTCAAAACAACCAATGAAACTTATTTCATGATGTTTTTAGTTTATTTAATGTTTGAAAAATATTATACCTTGTCCATCATTTTCACCTTCATTGTCATCATCATTGTCGTCCCTTTGAACAGTTCCTACCAAAGTTAGCATTACCATGTTAATAAGGTACAATAATATATTTTAAAAAAAATTAAGAAGAAACAACATATTTTAAATAGGTAAATTTTGCAAAGATAATAACCTTTCTTTCGTGTACATTTGTCTTAACATCATGATGTTGAGAAGAAATAATAGTTATAATATTTCATTTTGATTAAAATTTTGTAAAGAAAATAACCTTCTTCTCCATGTACATTTGTCTCTGAGACATCATGGAATTTAACAAGCGTTGGGCCTATATAAAACAAAGAAAATTAGTATTTGGTTGTTAACAAGATTTTGGGTTAACAAATTTGTTTATGCAAATAACAAATAAAATTACCTTTCAGTACACGTTTAGTATATTTTCTCTTCGGTTTTGATGGAGGTGCGTCTTGATATAAAATCTTCTTATCCTCCCAACCACTTTCACCTTTAGGATTAAACATAGGATATGCTAATGGATCATAACATCCATAGTACGGCCTTATATAATGAGGTTGATTTTCTTTTCCGTAAATGACTATGCTTCTCTCAAACCTTTGTTGTGGGTCATTTCCATCAAACCATATAGCAGCCACTTGCTCCATTGAAGGTGCATTGTATCTTCTTTGGTCAACAGAAATACTTGTATTTAACGCAATAGTATAGCTATCCAGGTTGGTAATAGTGCCAAGACTCTTAAATACTTGGACATATGGATTGTCTTGCATGATGTTCAATATAGTGCGCATCACATGAGCGTCAAGGTGTGGAGACCTTTTGATCCTATGACGCATAGTCTCATCTGTGTCATAAAAATACAACTGCATGTGGCGCGGTCCCCGAACACCAGGCACAAGTTGATCCAACTTGTGATATATTTGGCCATGAGCTTTAAATGTATAAATGCCAGTACCCTTCGCTGTTGCCAAATTACGATCAATGGAAACCCCCATACTGGTGAAAGAAAAGTGTGAGTTGAAGTAACGAATGTTTCTTCTGAAATACTTCGCATCACTGTCAATTTGACTTGTGAACAATCGACGAAGCTCACTTGGCACCTCTGGAATAAATATATTAACCCGTCCATTCCGACAACAAAATGCAGGACCTTCACCTTCGAACCTCTTTGCATGACAATAATAACAGCTTTGCACTTTTTTCAAGACATGATGGGTTTTAGGAAGACCCACATACACAAAATCATAAGGATCATGTCCATTTATTCTTGCTGTGGGTTCTATAGTACACTCGTATTGAAAATCTGCAATCGTATATCACAATTTTTTAAGCTTGCATGAATATAAATGCTTTATATATATATATATATATATATATATATATATATATATATATATATATATATATAGTATATATGGTCCTCACAAGCTCACCTTTATTGCTAAATACTCTAGCTTCATCATCATCGTAGTTATCAGGGCCATCTTCACATGGGTTTCGTTCATCTAAATCATTTTCTATTAAACAAATTAATAAACCATTACTCATTACATAAATACAATTTATTTTTATACATGCAATTACACATTTTAAACTTTACATACCCTCGATTCCATGCAATGTATCTTCTGGTTCCCAAATGCCAGAATCAAAAGTTTTATGATTAACATTTTGACCATTTTTTTGCTGAGGACGATAAGCACGTTGATATCTACGTTTCTCAACACCTAAAACAATTAGGATTATCAGGGAACATTACTATCATGCCTGACATGTTTGACATTATATATATAGTACTAAACAGACATATAATATTAAAGAGCCAAATAATATAATAATTTAGAGTTTGCGTTTTTTAGCAAAATTTAGAAATTGCATCGATAATCATACTATAATATTAAATATTAAAGAGCTAAACAATAAAAAAACATGCTTTGTGTTACCAGTACTCTTCAAACGGGCTCGACGATTACGCTGATAATCTCGCCTTTTAATTCGAGCTTCATCTTTCTTGTCATTAGGCAATGACACATCGGAAATGATTTGCTTTTTCCTTGCTGCAGTGGAAAATTGTACAACCATTAAGGATGATTGTTTACATGAACTAAATACAACAGTGAGAGTTTTTTTATATATTTTTAATGTAGAATAAATCACAACTTTGAATGTAGGTAACCATCATACCATTCCCTGTGTTACTGGTATCCTTCAAACAGGAACGACGATTACGCTGATATTCACGCATTTTAGCTCGCGCTATCTCAAGCAATGCAGCATCTAATTTGATTTCCCTTTTTCTCTTACGACTAGAATTTTGTTCACATTTATTTGGAAGAAGGCCTACAAAGAAAATATTAAGTATATATATATAATGTAAATTCAACACAAATAATATCCATGAGTCCAAATCGAGATACTATGAAAGGAACCTTCAATGTTTTTTTGGTTAATTATGAATTGAGATGATTCAACTAATTTGGTTGATTTGGCTTCTGCCTTCAATTGAGCCCTTCGATTGCATTGATATTCACGCCTTTTAGCAAGGAGTTCTTTCTTCTTATCATTAGACAACGCATCATAGCTCTTCCGACTTCGTTGATTTTTACTTTCACGTTTTTCTTGATCCACTAAAAAAAACAAACAAGCAACAATCAACAAAAGATGTTTATATCATCTATTTTATAAGGTTACAAGCCGAATGGAATCATTTTTTTCTACAAATTCTTAAAATGCAAATTACGTTGTTGCATGATACTATTTCTATCCATGGGTCTAATCTAAGTTGTGCACAGGTTACTATAGGCACTCAAAACTTGCTGTGCTCATCAATCGCCTGAAAAAAATGCAATTGTTTTATCAGGCAGTGAAGTAGTAAAATAAGAGGAGACAACTACAGCAGAAACATTACAAATGTGTTATCAAAGCCCTCCCTGTGTCGCTGTGCTCATCAATTACCTGAAAAAATGCAGTTGTTTCATCAGGCAGTGAAGTAGTAAAATAAGGGGAGATAACTACAATAGAAACAGTACAAATGCGTTGTCAAAGCCCTCCCCGTGTACGAGATTACGTGTCAGATAAATAGTTCACGTTTGACTACGGCACTAAATTAATTTATTATATAAATATATTTCTATAATTAATTTAATGATATTTATTTAATATTATAATTATTTACAGTTTCATATTAATAATATTTAGTCAAACTTATGTAAATCATGCTGCTGGGTAAAATTTTTTGATGGAGGAAGTAAAATCAAGGGGTACAACTACAGTAAAACATCTGCTACTATTCTTCAGGTCTCACGATAGCATGTCAGTCTTGCCGTGTCAGTCTTGCCGTGTCCCTCATCACCTCCCATCTCTCTGTCACACATCTCTCCTGTCACATCACACAACTGTAGTCCGTCCAGGCCATCATACGCCACCATGAAAGCCAAGAGCGAGGACCACGGCCACCCACCGTCCGTCATTCGTCGTCCGTGTAGTCTATCTGTTGCTCGGCGAAGGAGGAAGAGAGGAACACGTGGGTGCTCGGCACCGTACCGCACGCGCACGACGACGACGACGACGCGAAGCCACGAGAGCCAAGGAAGGAGCACAAACAGAGAAAGCAGCATCCTGCTCCGCAGCTAGCCATGGGTGGAGGACAGGGACATGCTGGCTAGCCATGGGTCGAGGACAGGGACATGCCGGCCGCCGGCATAGGTCGCGCTCGTTCTACTGTGTTCTCATACTGCTTTCCGTGGCTGTCGCCGTCGACCACGTGGCGTTGCTGCACCAGATCAGAAGCGCATCACGGAACCGCGAGAGGAAGGCTTCCAGGAAGGCCGCGCCGCCGCCTCGCTCGGGGTTGCGGCCCCTGCGGCCGCCTCCGAGGTCGACCCGCCGGGGTGGAACGCCGCGCCGTCGTCCGCTGTTGCTGCCGCGCTCTCCTCACCGGATCCGGGGTCTTCACAACGGTGGCTGAGGCGGCGCTCACGGCCGGAACCAGCAACCACGCCCGCCGCTCGACGCCCCAAATCCCGCCGCCGAAGTGGGCCCTACTGATGCAGTCCTCTCCTGGATGCCCGCCTCGTGGTGCGGCGTCGTATGAGACGTCCGCTGTTGCTGCCGCGCTCTCCTCACCGGATCCGGGGGTCTTCACAACGGTGGCCGAGGCGGCGCTCACGGCCGGAACCAGCAACCACGCCCGGCGCTCGACGCCCCAAATCCCGCAGCCGAAGTGGGCCCTACTGATGCAGTCCTCTCCTGGATGCCCGCCTCGTGGTGCGGCGTCGTATGAGACTGCGACGCGGCAATCGGCGTCGCGTTCGATGGCCTCGGCCACGGAGCTCAAGCAGGGCACTCTCTGTAGCATGCGCGCGCTCCCAGTACCTCTCCCTCGCCGGCACCCGGCACCGGCTCTCTCTCTTCGCGGGTGAAAGGTCCTAAATGGCTAGAGGGGGGTGAATAGCCTATAAAAATCTACAAACAACACTTCACAAGCCGATTAGTAACAATAGCAAGCTTTGCAAAGCACTAGCTCTAAACTACACTATGCAAGCCAACTAGACAAGTATACAACACTATGATCTCTAGTTCACACTCAAAGACTATGTTACTACTTTACACTACTCTTAAGTGAGCAACTAACTAACAAGCTACACAAGAGAGAAATACACAAATGTAAAGAGTAAAGGTGATTTCAATACCGCCGGTGAAGAGATGATATAAAGTCCAATATAACCAATCAATCACATATAAGGGAAATCCTCGGTAGAGAGATGACACAAGATTTTTTACCGAGGTTCACTTGCTTGCCGGCAAGCTAGTCCTCGTTGTAGCGATACACCCACTTGGAGGTTCACGCGCTAATTGGCATCACACGCCAAACCCTTCTCAAGGGTGCCGCACAACCAACACAAGATGGGGATCCACCAAGCTACGAGCAATCCACTAAAGATGCCTTTCGCGATCTCCCGCGGGGATAGGCTCAAGAACCCCTCACAACTTCACCGATCGGAGGCGGAGACAATCACCAACTCCCCTCAACGATCCTCGCAGCTCCAAGCCGTCTAGGAGTCGGCAAACTCCAAGAGTAACAAGAGAAACCGCTGCGAAATACCACTACCAAGTGCCTCTAGTTGATCTCTATCAATGCAATGCACTTGAAGCTCTCCAAACTCACCAAATGATGATTACAATCAAGTAGGATGAGTGAGAGTGGAGTGGGAAGGCTCACAAGTATGTTATGATGTTTAGGAGTCCCAAGAGATGCTCCCCAAACCGGCCAAGTCGCTATTTATAAGCCACACACAAAGAACTAGCCGTTTAGAGTTCACTGCGTACCGTCGGACTGTCCGACGGCCCGAGCGTCGGACTAATCCGCATGGTCCGACGCCTCGGATGAACGCCACGTGTCACTAGCCGTTTGAAGTCGAACGTTGGATCACAACGGCTATTTCCTCGCGCCAAAACGACCGTCGGACGGTAGGCCGTCGGACCAAATCTCACGGTCCGACGCACTACACGTATCCACCGTCGGACTCTAAAACAACAGGCCGTCGGACTAAAACTCGCCAGCGTCCGACGTTTCCAGAGAGCTCCCCGAGCGCTGAAAACCGTCGGACGTTGGTCCGACGCTCACCGTCGGACTAACGCCGAGAGTCCGACGCTCTCAGAGCTCGCCACGTGTTATCTCTCGCACGAACTGCACCGTCGGACGTTTCGGCTAATGGTCCGACGCTCAGGAATCAAGCGTCCGACGCTTGCTGAAGGGGTTAGCCGTCGGACCGAAGACAATGGTCCGACGCTCAGTCAAGTTAGAGTCCGACGCTACTTTTTCTATTGTAACGTTTCCGAAATTCGCCGAATCCTGCCTCGCAAGCTCGGCAGGAGGAAGAGAGGACCAAACCCTCTCTAACCCTCGAACTTCACCCCGTTTCTTAAGTCACTAACACTCCAAAGTGTCTCTCACTTAGGTGCACGTGTGTTAGCCTTTTTCAAAGAGTTTTCCACGGGTCAAGTTAGTGTCACTAGCATCTATATGCAATGCAATGATCATGAACACCTAGTGGCACTTGATAACCATATTTCAACAACGATTTCGCCCCTCTTGATAGTACGGCTATCTATCCTAAATGTGATCACTCCCTCTATGGAGTCTTGATCACCAAAATTAAAAGAGCTCCTATTGGTTATACCTTTGCCTTGAGCTCCCGGTTTCTTATCAACTTCCTTCTCATCTCTTGATGGACCTTGTGGACACCTATGATGATGGACTTACACCATTTTCATGGACGCCGTCATTGCCCTTCACTTGTGACCTCCACCGACCCGGTCCTTTGCTCCATCTTGCCATTTGCTAATCAATTCTCATGAAACACTTAGAGCAATCGTTAGCAAACTAGGTTTCATCAATTACCCAAAACCAAACATGGGCTTTCAGCGGGGCGATGTATGCGGCGCTACGCGGGCTGCCGCGAAACCCGGCAAAAGCATGCGGCGCAGTAGGCGGGCTGCCGCGAAGACCGCAAACTCCCTCGCGGCTGTTGTGGACGCGGGGCAGGCTTACCGCCGCCGCGCCTCTTGCCACCGTAGCCACAACTGGTGAGCGAGAGGGTGCTTGAAACCGTACCGCACCGTTCCAGGAAGACGATGACGCGAAGGCCGAAGGCGACGCGAAGGCCAAAAAAACAACTGCTGGCGGGTATGTTTGGTGCGGGTGAAAAAAGAATTACATCGGTGGTACAAACACACAAGAAAAGTTGTCAATGTAAAAGAGTTTCTGATTGGGACCACTTGTCAGATTAAGGTGGGACGTTGGATCTGAACATGAAGTTGATCTAAGAGATAAAAACTAAGGTGGGTATGAAATAATTGGGTGAGAGACTGTTTTCATTTTATTCGCTCTTTTATAGTATAGACTTACATAAATGAACATCAGACCATATTCAACGAGGAACAATATCCAAATTTTTAAAGCACACGTGCTTCATTTTTCAACTTGTCAAGGAGCTCGTCGACAGATGAAAGAATCACCCCTGCTTTCCGTTTCGGTGGTTCATTGACCTCAATGACCTCCATATCTGATCTAATATCTACACCTAGGTCTTCAGGGGTGACTTTCTTAACAACTTTGGATTTTGCCTTCATTATGTTGGGCAAAGTTGCATATCTTGGCTGGTTAAGTCTCAAATCCGTGCTGCAGCAAAGATAAAATTAATGGTTAACCCATGTTCACAGAAAATTATTCATCGTGATACAAATCCTTGAGTATTTGTATTTCCCTTCTCCAACATAGAATATTAAAATGAAAACAGTATATTGAAATGTTTTATGGGTCCTACGTGATCACTGCTGGCAAATCAAGGCAGATGGTTTCAATTCCACCATCAACCTCTCGCTCAACTGTAGCCTTTTGTTTTTCTGTGTCCAATATAACCTGCCAAATTAAGAACAAACTTCTAGTATGAATTTTCAATTAAGGAAACTAGTAAAATAGGGTGGGCAACTAAATCAGTTAATTAACAAAAAATAGTTTCAGTTATTCGCAACCTATCAAAAAAATCCTAAGAGTTGCTTTCATAATGTGCCACGATCTCATTTCATCAACTAAGAGCACATCATATGTTGGTCCAGAAAAAGAAACAGAAAGCTTCAAGAAATTCAGTGGGATTCATTAAGAACTGAAAAATCGAAGAACTATTTTTTTTTTTTCAACAATTTATATGCAACTAACAAAATTTGACAGTACAACAGTTAGTTGTTCAAATTGAACTGAAAGTTGATGGCAGTTGCATTGGTTATTAAGAGCATAGTAAGATTTGGAGAAGCAAATGCAACGGTAAGTCCTTTTCAAATTGTACTGAAGATAATAAGAACATAGTAAGATTTGGAGGAGCATATGCAACGGTAAGAGTCCTTTTCATGGTCATATACTCATATTTTAGGTGTTACCAGCTAATCAAAAGAGTAGGGGAAAATAGGGTACCTTGGAGGCAAAGGTTCCTTGTGGCCACTGAAGCAATCCAGCTAGCATTTGTCCAGTTTGGTTGCAATCATCGTCAATCGCCTGTTACTAGAAAGACAAGGACTCAGGAACATAGATTCTCAGAAGATATACTCCATAAGTTAAACTTGGTGACTCTTGACTAGAGGAGGATTATACCCTTTTTATTTAGTTTGTTTGTGATTGTGATGAAAAATGACAATTTAAGATTTTGAAAACATTTACTCCAAGTAAAGACTGAAAACATGCTAACAAACAATTAATCTTCCATCACGGACAAGTCAAGAGGAAAGGCGTAACTTTGGATGTCCATATGGTTCAGGCAACCCTCAAAACAATTCCACATGCGAACCTAAAGCAAAAAAGGAAAATGTTTCTCAGGAAAGGATTGATTGGTCTGACAGAGCCATGACACGATGAAGTGGCTATTTACCTATCTTCTGCCACAACAATGGAGTGGCTGTTTTCCTGTCCTTTTTTTTTTTAAAATCTCTGTTTTCCCGTCCTGAGCAGGATTAACTCTTGACATGTAGGCTCTACTGGCGCTTGCAGAAGATAAACAAAATTTATCTTTTTTAATCTCTGAAGTTCTGAAATTTATTTTAGCTACTACTATGGATTTATGAAGCATGCACAACACCATAACCTAATAGGAAGAAAGCTTATAAACCTAGGATATTGCATAGACACGCTTTTCTACTTCACACATATGGATGTCAAGTATTCTATTTACTTAAGTTCCTCCGGTGAAAACTAAGGGCTGGTTGCTGTGCATACGTATATTGCAAAACATTGGGGGGGTGGGGGGGGGGGGGGGGGGCAGCATCCTCTCAGCTCTCAAAAGGACACAAATCCGTTTGAGCACAAAATGCACAATGAATGAAACAAAATCAGAACAGAGGTCTGGTTACATTCAGCTTGTACCAATCATACCTTAGCTACAAAAGATCTCCACCGTTGATGGAAATTGACGAAGATAGCAGAAACCAAAGGAAAGCAACAATGGACAGCAAAGTTAAAAGTGATGTAATACCCGACAAGCTTCCTCTTATCCTTGATTTGAGTAACCAAGCTAACATTCAATCGCCCCAATTGCAATCCATAACATACTAGGATGGCACTCACGGTCCCCACAAATGCCATCTTAAGGCCACCTTGTAGCACCAAGAGTCAATCTAAATTTGCAAAAGATCAAACACCCTATCTGCAACAAATCCCACGCACGGGTTTATCCAGATAAGCACATTGGGTCTAACTGGAGAATGAACGCAACAAACTGTGCACTAGTGTCTCAAAGCAACAATCGTCTCCTACCACCCCAATCTACAGTTGTTCAACGTACAAATCAGGCACCTGATTCTTGAGTCGTGAACTGAAATTAGCACTGCACTGCTAGTGACGATAGCGCGAGCGCGCACCTGCTTGCCGAGGATGACGAGGCCGGGCTTCTCCTGGAGCGCGACGGCGCGGAGGATCTTGGCGACGGCGAGCGGCAGGAGGGGCCGCGCGGGGTCCGGGTCGTGGAGCACGTGGACGGCGCGGTCGGCGCCCATGGCGAGCGCGGTGCGGAGCGTGTCGGCGGACTGGGCGGGACCGACGGTGGCGGCGACGACCTCGGCGGCGGCGCCGGCCTCGCGGAGCCGGAGCGCCTCCTCGACGGCGATCTCGCAGAAGGGGTTCATCGACATCTTGACGTTGGCCGTCTCCACGCCCGTCCGGGCCGGCCTCACGCGCACCTTGACGGCGTAATCCACCACCCGCTTCACCGCGACCAGGATCTTCATGCTGGCGGCGCCCCTCTCGGCCTCTCTCTCTTCTTTCTCTCTCTTCTTTCTCACTTGGAGTGCGGGGTGAGCACTGATGTGAGTGTGAGGAGCTTTCTGCGTGCTCTGCTTTGCTCTGCTGCAGAGGAGTTGCGAGTTGGAGCCTCTCACTATTTCTGACTCAGCAGTCGTCTCCAACCCGCCCATCCTCTCGTGTCTGACATTCGAGGCTAATCTTGCCATGTCAGACCAAACATTAAAAGGACAATGCAAATTTGGATATCCAACTAGACTACCTCCCACAACAATACTTAAAATATAGTATTTTTTTAAACGGATTCGATATCTATTTTTAGTTTTTCTAACAACAATACTTGAAAGAGAATTATTTCTGCAAATAGATTTCCAGAAGAGAGAATACCCTAATTTAGGTTATGCTTCTCTTGACATCTAAAATAGATCTCCCATATGGATAGTCTAAATTAGGTTATACTTCTCTTGACATATAAAATAGATCTCTCATATGGATAGTCTGTTGGAGCTGTCGAAGACCTATATTAAATTTGGGTGCTCGTACATGTCACCTGTTGGAAGGGTTTTCCTACAGCTTGCCCCAATATTCATGTTTACACCTAATTTTTATGTTACGAAGTTTAGTAGCCTCATAGACCATTAGAGTATCTTGCAGAGACAACGAGTGCTTCCTCTAATGAAAGAATCAAGCCTCCATCGTAGCGAGAGGAGTTGTAGGAAAGTCCATGTTTATTTACACCGTCAAAAAGTAGAAAACAAAACTGACAAAAGACTGCATTTTTTAGGCCAGAAGCTTTTGGTCAAGCTGCTTGTACTGGAAGCTCAATAGTCTCATAGCCAAAGTTCAGCGAGGCGCTAGGTGAAATCTAGCCGCTGACTTTTAGCCTAGCAATTAGTCGGGATTAATCGCGCGTAGACATTTTTAGACGTTAGTGTATACATTTATATATGTATAAAAAAGAAAATTTATATATGTATAAAAAAGAAAAAGAAAATAGAAAATAAGTGGACTTCAGTACCCATGTGGGCTAATAGTTCTATAAAAAGGCCCATAAAATAGCTCAAGCCCATATCCTAACCTTATCCCCAACCCTATCCCTTCATCATCACCCGCACGGTTTCGTTTTCGTCATCCTGCTGCCCTCATCCCCGCGTTGCCGCCCTCGTCACCGGCTCCTCCGCGCCATCCACCGCCCCCATCTCCGCAAGGTGGAACCCCCTCGCCGAGCGACTAGTTGCGCCTAATTGCCACCTAGTCGCCGCCTAGCGAAACCTTGCTCATAACTTGCTGGTCTATGCGTGAATAGAATTTTAGGTGAGACATATGCTTTTTTGTTTTGGTTGCAACTGGCCTATGTATTTATTGGAAATAATGCTCAGTAAAAATCCTCAAACCAGGTTCCTGCTTTGATTCGAGAGCTCATATAATTTTTTATGGCTTGATCTTTTATATCTACTCAAATAGAATTCCAAATCCTTTTGGAGAGATATTAACATAAGGGATCCATTCATCGTTCCTTCTGGCACGTTCTCTTCTCTTATTCAAAGAGCACGACGCCACCCCCACCCCAAGGGTCACCACCCCCGGGTAGCCACGCTTGCCCTCTACGTCACCATCTCGCCTCACCGCCACCCATGCCCCCGCCTCCCATGCACTGCCGCCAGAGAGCTTTCCCGAGGGAGGAGGGACATATCCCGTGGGAGGGGCTCCTCAACCAAGAGAAGGAAGCTGGTAGAGGAGCTCCTTGGTCAAGAGGAGGAAGGCAGCCGAAGAAAGGAGGCGGCGGGGAGGCGAGATGCTCAGAAAGGATGTTGTTGTCGAGGTTCGGAGGGGAGGGAGTAGGGATAAAAACGGATCGGATACGAACGGATATCACTGATATCACATTTGTTTTTATATTTCTGGTCGGATTCGGATTCGAATACGGATAGTGTCAGCCATGCCGGATAGTATACGATTGGATGTCGACATTATAAATATACGATTTGAGCATTCGGATACGGATACAGTATCGGATATTGAATATCTGGACTCGGATACGGACAGATCTGAACACCTCTAAACGGATTCGGTGGAATAGACGGTCGGATAAATATCCGTACCACTTTCATCCATAGGAGGGAGCCCACCACTGGATGTGTCCGCCACTGGGGAAGGAGGTTGGCGACATCATGGAGATGGATATGGGAGAGTTGGGCACCGCTGAGGAGATAATGCAGGAGAGGTGATGATAGCGAGGTGATACTAGGAGCTGATCTCGGGGCACACATTAGAGAAACTAACCAAACAAAAGTTGGGAGGGCTCCTCGAGGGCTATTTAGAACGAGGGCTCTAGAGAAGATTCGGTAGGCCGTGCAAATTTTAAGGGCTCTAGTAGAAACTAGATGGAGCTCGTATTTTTATTGAGTCCAATTTAATTTTAAGCCCGGTCGAAAATGTGTCTCTAATATAAAAAAATGTCTCAGAACCAAACAAAACATTAGCTCATCACTTTCACGTAAACTATTAACTGATCCATATCTAATGCAACATCGTCATCAGGCGTAGTAGCATATGTTCAAATTTCACTTTGAAATTCTAAAGCCTAACCATAGTTCATATTTCAAGTCAGTAGCGCATCTAGGATTTTTACATGGGTATTCCGAATCAAATTTTTAAGAGCAAAATGCACCATATGTCTACTATCTTTTGTCTGTATGTCATTTAGATACATGACCTTTGAAAATGCCAGCTGCAGATCCAAATGGACGATATCATCCACTGATTACCTATGACAAATTGTCACTTCCTGTATTTGTCGCAGGTAATCAGTGGAAACCTGGGCTCATATCCCCTGGGCCCACCAAAGCAAACGCCAAAGGGGGCGGCCCCTCTTATGATACCCGCCGGCACTTCGATTCCGGGGAGGCCATTGTACTGGTAGCCAAGCACGGTGGCGAGGCACGACTCAGGCATGAAAATCACGTCGAGCCGGTGTTCCTTCATCCGCTTCTCCACCCCGTTCCCCGACAACTCCTCCATCCGATGCATCGCCGGAGCTGCAGGAGCCAGGAGGAGCTGCTGCCCGTACTCTTTCAGCTTCTCCTGTAGACTGTAGTTCATTGTTGGATTCAGAAAAAGAGAGTTGAGATCGATGCGCCTTCTTGCAACCGGAACAAATCCATCATCTGAAAAGAGAGTGAAGTCAACCCAACATATTACTCTTTTAAGCTGCTTTAGTAGAACGCGGCCTTACGCAGCCTGGCCCATGCACACAATCAGGCTATGAAGTATACAAGCATTCAGTCTGGCCCAATGTGGTTGTTTTTTTACTGTAGAACTTTATGCATCTTATACGTTGTTAACACAACTGAGATCGCTCTAGCTTTTACTGGAACCAGCCTTAAAAATGCAAAGAGGAGATTCTTGTTTATGTCACAGTAACACTCACTGACAATTCTTCCGTAGTACGAATTTGCAGTTAAAACAATTGTTCCATCGCCTTTAGAAGTCAAACCGACCTTTTAAAAATCGATAGAGCAAGCGCTTACTAGTAGAAATTATTGAAGCAATTCAACCATATATTAGTAGAAAGCTAGCCGTGCAGCATCCACCACTCAACAGAATTATTAGCGCAAAATCGCCGCAGGCCCGCAGCGGCATGGCTCGGCTGCGACTGGTGTTCGTCGTGGCGGCCTTCGCGTTCGCCGCCGGTGGCTCACGTGGCTTCGAGTTCGAAGAGGCAACCATCGACAGCATCCGGCTGGGGTTCAAGAACGGCAGCCTGACGTCCACGGCACTGGTCCGCTTCTACCTGGACCAGATCGCCCGCCTCAACCCGCTGCTGCACGCCGTCATCGAGGTGAACCCCGACGCGCTCCGTCAGGCGGCGGCCGCCGACGCCGAGCGCGCCTATGGCCACCGCCGAGCGTCGTCCGCGGGGCTCCACGGTGTCCCCGTGCTGATCAAGGACCTCATCGGCACGCGTGACCGGCTGAACACGACGGCCGGGTCGCTTGCGCTGCTCGGGTCCGTGGTCCGCCGCGACGCCGGCGTCGTGTCCCGGCTTGACGCGCCGGCGCCGTCGTGCTCGGCAAGGCCAACCTCCCGGAGTGGGCAAACTTCCGTAGCACGGGGGGTCTCCATGGCTGGAGCGCGCGCGGCGGGCAATCTCGGGTACGTAGGCAGGCATCTCCGACCACCATGTTTTTCCTGCTGCTGCTGCTTCTTGTCTTGCTTCTTCAAACTTGTGGTGACTCCGGCGACAAATGTGCAGGACCCTTACGTGCTCTCGGCCAATCTGTGCGGGTCGAGCACGGGCTCGTCGATAGCTGCGGCGGCGAATATGGCGGCAGCGACGTTGGGGACTGAAACAATGGATTCGATACTGTGCCCGGCGTCACTGAACTCGGTGGTAGGGATCAAGCCCACGGTTGGGTTGACAAGCCGCTCCGGCGTCATCCCCTTCTCTTCTAGGCAGGACACTGTTGGGTAGGTATTTCTTCTGAATTCAATTGTTGCATTGGTGACACATATCACATCCATAGCAAACCAGAGACTTCGTTCAAGCAATCTTTTCTGCATGCATGAGAAACGTCATTGAAACTTTGTAAAATTAAATGTATATATACTCCAGAAATAGTATGGTTATCGCCTGAATCAAGAAAGGATAGCATGTTCCACGTGGATGGAGATGGGCACTACAGGGAATTGACGATCCTATTTTTTACCCTAGCTACTAAACTTCTCGAACTTCCACTTCAAATGCAGACCAATATGTCGCACGGTGGCGGATGCGGTCCATGTGCTGGATGCAATAGTTGGTTATGATGCCCTTGATGCTTCAGCCACAAAAGCTGCATCAAAGTACATACCTCCAAATGGCTACAAGCAGTTCCTGAAGATAGATGGTCTATGTGGCAAGCGAATCGGAATACCAAATGGTTTCTTTGATTTCGCAAATGGAACAGCGCGGCATATTGTGTATAAGCAGCATGTTAATACAATGAGGTAACATGTCATCTTAGCGATGCATGGTATAATCAATATTTGTAAATTGTAGTTGAAGCTATTATATTTTCCATACCCACCCTATTTTTGCATTATTATTCACATATATAACTCCAAGCACAACACAAAAAGATTAAACTCTAGAATGTTGATGACTTTAACCGGTCAAGACAACTAAACTATTTTGCATGGTTATAGTCCCTATCACAAGATGATACCCTATGTACATCAATGTAAGGCGTATTTGAAATTTTAAATACATGGTGACAGAAATGAAGAGTTAAAAACTCCTTTGAAAAAATCTTTCCCTATCAAAGTACACTTTCTATCGATGGAGCGTATTCTCAATAATTGAGCAGACATTTGCTGATTAATTATTATGTGGTCTCATCAATGAACTTGTTTAACCTTATCTTCCTCCATCAGAAGGTGAGAGTCCATAAATAACATTGTTTCATTCTAAAGTCAAGTCCACATCTTATCAAACTTATACACACACGTATGCGCGTCCATTTCTGATCAAACCCGATGACCTCAGCAATTATTTTTATTTGATATCTACTCTTGTTTGAACTTTGAAGGCAACATGGAGCGACTGTGGTCGAGAACCTTGACATAGCAAATTTGAGTGGCATATTGAATATTACAGCAAGTGGATTGTTAACTGCATTAACAGCAGAGTTCAAGTTCAACCTGAACAACTATTTGTCTAATCTATCATACTCACATGTCCGTTCTCTGGCTGAAATAATAGCATTCAACAATGCTCACCCTGTTGAGGTCAGCTCAACCCTATATATTACTGCATTCTTCCTTGCAAATTGCCTTTTTTTTAGTTGTTCTAAAGATTGCAAACACAATTAACAAGAATACGTAATTTTACATATTGCGGTCTACGAATTTAATAATCTCTTCAAAAGTGTGTATTATTCTTGTCGCTCTACGAGTAACAAATATTTGCACTAATGGACTCCAGGAGAAGCTCAAAGAGTACGGGCAGCAAGTCCTTCTGATGTCAGAAAACACCACCGGAATTGGTCCCCAGGAGAAGGCTATAATTCGTCAGCTCGAGGACCTATCAGAAAATGGTGTGGTCAAGCTAATGAATCAACACTGGCTTGACGCAATTCTTACGCCTAATTCAGACGCAACGCCCCTCATTGCCTACATTGGCCTTCCTGGTATTGTGGTGCCAGCAGGGTATGATGAGCAGGGTGTTCCCTTCAGCATTTGCTATAGCGGGCTCAAGGGTTACGAGCCGAGGTTGATCGAGATGGCCTATGCATTTGAACAGGCTACAAAGGTGCGAAAGCCTCCAACATTCAAGAACTAGAACATACATCAGCATGTAAGTTTGTCCGATGGTGCAAATTTGAGTGTGCATTTCTCATTACCTTGGTTCAAACATAGGTAGAAGAGAATACTAGAAAATACACCCTTATTCTGTTTCTTGACTATTTGTTTTGACAGGGATGTTTGTAATGCGAGACAGCGTACTCTTTATATACATACGCAAGTCTAACGCAAACTGTTAAAATGATGGATTTATCATAGTTTTTATCACCTTTTGTACATAATAGATGTTTGTAATGCGAGACAGCGTACTCTTTATATACATACGCAAGTCTAACGCAAACTGTTAAAATGATGGATTTATCATAGTTTTTATCACCTTTTGTACATAATAGGTGCCAAATGATTGTTCTAGTGATAGACGACGGTTCTAGTTGACACGGGCTTACTAAGGCAAACCATTACCCATTATCGCAATCTCTGGATCAGCGTGCTCACATAAACTTGCTGCCTACATGTAAATTCTGCGTAGTCAACCAGTACTGCATCAGAAGCAAAATAACTATGAACAATCTTGTTATCGAACAAATAGAGAACATCTTAAATCTTCTGTGGCTAGGGGAGGCGCGCGCCGGTCCTAGGGGGACCAAGGGCCCCTATATTATCTCTATTTTTTAGTTTTATTAAGAAAAGGGAGTTGTTCTTTAATTATAGGATCATAGGAGATATATCATGTAAATTATTGAGATGGGAATTAAGCAGAAGCAACATATATTGTTGCCGGCTTCCTCTAGCTAGAGGGAGCCTTAGCTGCTCCCATCTCCTTCCCTGCGCCATGGCCACGGTGCCAATCCGCCACCCTCGAGCTCCCAAGCTCCAACCTCTAATCTCTCACCCCTACAATTTACACAGCGTTACCGGTAGGATCCACAATCCTATCAACCTGGTCGTGCCTACACCGCTGTCGTTGAAACATGTCACCGCTCTGTTGCCGCCATCCAATCCTTTCTCGCTGGCGTGCTGCCGGCCATCGCCACAACCATCGGTTGTGGCGTCCTTGCCGCCGGTTTTCCCAAATGGGATGCCCGGCTATGACATGATGGTGTTGTCCTTCGCAGGCGCGCAACCATCGGCCCATGTCCCCATCGCTGATCCTATCATATGCCCTGGCACCAACAACGGGGCCGGTGTATATAATGGCACCACCGCCATGACTACGACGTTGATGACCACCCCTGCCCCTGCTATCGGGGCGTCTTCGTCCACCGGGGCTCCTCCAACTAGCACCCCTTCGCTGAGAGGGTCTTCTACGGAGGGGGGTGATCGATGGCCCCTTCCTCTATGGTGGGAGTTCATAGCCTAGCCAGCCCCGGCTCGCTCGTTCCCGTCCTTGGGGAGTGTTCCAGACGCAACCATCCGCTGTGCTTCTACAAGCTGGAGTTCCTAATGTATGACGGCACCGAGGATCCCCTCTACTAGCTAGCTCAATATATCACGGTGAGCAGTTCTTACGCGGGCGGCAGCGCATCCAGACGTGGTACTATACTACGCCCTTGAGCAAGACGAGGGCATACCGACATCGGATTGTTTCAAGGAGTTGTGTTCCCTTCACTTGGCGCCTAGCCATGCATGGCACTCGCTTTGCCCAGCTAGAGCTCGGCCTCGGCTGCCCTTCCTGTTGACGGTCCGGATCGTTTCAATGCTGTATGTCCTATACCATGCACGCAATCTTTCGCCGTCTCAGAAAGCGGACCAGTTTGTTGGAGGTCTTTCCGAGCATATTCGTGTCCATGTGGAGCTTCGAGGGCTGCAGGACCGTCAAACGGCCATGCACTTGGCCCGTGCCTTTAAGCAGCGTGCAGCATCTCGGTCTCCCAGCTCCGCCTTGACCGTCTCCAGCGCCGTCGCCTCACGGCGGCAAAGATGTTGGAGCATCGACAACGACATGGGCTTTGGTATAACTGTGATGAGCCCTACATCCACAATAATCAGTGCCAACGACTCTTCTACTTGGAGTCCGCGAGCTTCCTCGACGACCGCGGAGGTGGCAGCAGTGGCTGCATTCCGGGATGAGCCAGCTGCGCCGGCACAGGGGACGACCTGGCTGCCTTGCCGGTGGTTTCTCTCCACGCAGTCGCCAACATTCGGAAGGAGAACACGATACATCTCCATGTCTCCATCCACGGCCGCCGCCTGTTGGCCCTTCTCGACTCCGGCTCAACACAAAACTTCATCAACACCCGCGTCATGCGCCAACTCCGTCTAGCCATAGGCGCCCCGCACCCAACCAGTGTAGTTTTTTCTGTTTGCAACAGCCAGCGTAGCACATAACTGGCCTCTTCTTTCTTTTCTTTTTTTTTTTTGATGCAAACTGGCCTCTTCTTTCAGGCAAACAGTGACAGTAGCAGATTAAGATTAGTCCGGCAGGTGTGAGTTCTAAGATAAGTTTTTGAATCCTTTTAGTCTCAGGTATATTTTGGTTCATTTTTTCCATAGGCCCCGTGGCAGTGCAAATGCATCAATTCGAGCTGTAGTATGTTTCTCTCTTCTGCAACAGCGTAGCACATAATTGGCCTCTTCATTCATTCAGGCAAACAATGACAGCAGCAAATTAAGCTTAGTCCGGCAGGTGTGAGTTCTGAGATCAGTTTCTAAATCCTTTAAGTCTCACGTATATTTTTTCCTTCAGTTTCAGTCTGAAGTTTGAGTTTTTGTTTTTTATTGTGTCTACTTTAGTTTTAAATTTTTATTTTTCAATTTCAGTTTGACTTTCTAGTTGTCAATTTCAATTTTATTTTGCTCCCACGTTGTAGCTTCTCTTATTTTCTTAATAAATGCCCCAGTTGGCAACAAGTTGTGTCTCCTGGCTTTTTTGTAATGTGTAGTTTTTTATTCTAATTTCAGTTTATATTTTCAATTTCATTTTGTTTTTATAATTGTAGTTAATATGTCATTTTTCAATATCTTGCCGCTTACTGAAAATATAATTTGCTCCAATTTAGTTTTTTACCGTGTGTTTGGTTTGAAATGATGTATGATGGGTTGGACCTGACCCAGTTTTGTGGGTTGGCTCGAACCTATCTCTTGTTCGGTTGGGAAGGTTGGGTCGAACCTAGGTTTTTGTTTGGTCGGAAGAATTTGTAGAAGTGGGTTGGGTCATTGACAAGTGGGCCTCGTTTCTGTTCTTTCTTCTTCTCCCACCGTCTGCTCCATCCTGCAGAGGATGTACGTGTGTGCCGCTTGCATCGCACAACAGGACAGCGGCGGAGGTCGCCTGGCGCCACTGAGCGCCAGGGACCGTAGCTCGCCCCATGCTGCACCGTCGCTCCTCCCTCCTCAGTTTGCTAAGCCGATCGTAGATTTCTTTGCACCACTATGGCCGCTGGCCGCTTAGGATGGAGCTTGTCATGGCTGGTCGTGCGAGAGCCGCCATGGTGGGGCGCTAGATTTCCCGTCGTGCAGCCGAGGACCAGGAGCCGGAGCTTGCCCCACGTGCACAACCCGCCATCGCATCCCACGCCGCTACACTCTGCTGCTCTATGGTGCACACTAGTACCGCGCCACGCATCTCGCAACATGCCGCTCGCCCATCCCCGTGTTTGCTCCGTTACCGACTACCGCAAATTCCACGCCACTCACCCACCCCTGTGTCATCGCTCACCCAGCTCTGTGCCCCTCTGTTGCCCGACCTCGCTCGACCCAGCTCAACCCACACGGTACCCTCAATTTGGTGGAATCAGATGAACCCGTATCTGAGGGGAATGTACCAACTCTGGTCGACTCAGTTTCACCCAATCCACAAACCATATAGTAGTTCCCAAAATATTCCACTTCAACCTCCAATCCAAATACACGGTTATGTTTGAACCAACGTTCTTGTAGATGTCAACCCCAAGGGCGAAATGAAATGTTGCAGGCAATGCGGATGAGAATCCCAGTTTTTGGCCGCTCGTCTCAACTTGCCAATATAACTTGCTCCAATTCAGTTCTTTAAGTATTAATTAATGATCTTGTAGATGTCAACTTCAAGGGCGAAATAGAATGTTGCATGCACTGCTGATCATTCCAATTTTAGTTTGTAATTTCAGTTTTATTTTTTTCATTTAGTTTTCATATTAGCAATTTTAGTTTGTAGTTTCACTTATTTTAGTTAAGATTTTCAATGCCTTCATTCATGTGTTTTACAGTGCAGGGGAGGAGCGGTCAATCTGTGGGAAGGACACTGCTACACAAATCAGACTAAAAAAAACTAATGCATTGATATCACACATCTTTGCGGCCCGTCAGATTCGAATCCCAGACCTCATGTATAGACTCGCACGTGACTTTGCCATCTTATTACCTATATAGCAGATGTGACTTCAGACAAGATGTTTTTCTTTTGAACCAACTGGGACTAAAATGTCCTTTAGTCCGAACACACATAAAAAAATACCGAGATAAAAGTCAAACCTTGATGTGGATTAAAAGTCTTTTATCTACTAGTGGGAGGACAGAGGACAAAATCGGCGAATAGGAGGAGCAAATTTGGAACTATGGAGTAAGGTGGCTACCGACAGATTCGAGCAGAAAAGAGGAGCATATTTTAGCATGTTGTATAATAACTTGCTTATCAATTGGCAGCTTATGCAATGCTTACTTTAATAATTTGACCCGGTTGTAGAACTGTAATATTATTACATGGCATTAACGCCTTTGGTATTTTTTTTTGCCCCCATAAGCTTGTGTATACTATGTAACAACTTTAGTATATTTTTGGAGTAGCAAATTAAGTATTACATGGTAGTACTTCTTTTGATATTTTTGTCCCCAGTTTGTGTATTTTACGTGACAACTTTAGTATATTCTTGGAGTAGCAACTTTAGTTTACACAAGAGAGCAATTCTTAAATTGCAAGTAAAATAGATATACCACATTCAAAAGTTATACCTATTTAAAATAAATAATTTGCTTTTTTTTTTGGGGCTAAGTCTGCATTCATCGCAGTGATAACGATATTTCACTTGCATCTGCAGGATGAAAAGGGAAAGCGGCGGCGGAGGGACGGAGCTGATTGCACGCGGGAGGCATCGCGCACCGGAAAAGGGTGTCGCGCGCTCGCGATTAGCCCGACGGGTCGCGCGATATCTGCGTCTAATCTCCATCTCCTTTTACATTTAAATTTGTTTGTTATGGGTACTGGGTACATAATATAACTCTAAAAGTCTTGTTGTTGTTATTCCGTCCGAAAATTAAAGGAAAGCTTGTCGTGGTAATGCTAACCATGTCTTTAGCGACTGTGATAAGAAAAGGGGTACCAGCCATTACCAAATTTTGGAAGCTCATGAGAGGGATCAACGTTTTGCTAAAAGGAATCTAACATTTCTCATAGTCATAGAATAGGTCCAATTTTCATGGCCTGCCAAATGGAACAGCACAAAAGCAAAAACAGAATTCTACTCCGTATATCAGAGCTAGTCACGAGTCATATGCCCATCGTACGTGCTCGCCGGCAGAGCACTGACTGAACAGCGAGAGCGAGCATGGCCCGGCTACGGCTGCTTCTGCTCGCGGCGGCCGTCGTCGCGCTCACCGCCGCCGGCACCTGCCGCAGCTTCGAGTTCCAGGAAGCCACCCTAGACGCCATCCACCAGGGGTTCAAGAACGGCAGCCTGACGTCGACGGCACTCGTCCAGCACTACCTGGGCGAGATTAGCCGCCTGAACCCGCTGCTGCACGCCGTGATCGAGGTCAACCCGGACGACGCGCTCCGGCAGGCGGCGCAGGCAGACGCCGAGCGGCGGCGGTCGTCGTCCGGTGACGGCGCCGGCGGCGCGCTGCTGCACGGCGTGCCCGTGCTGCTCAAGGACAACATCGCGACGTCGCGCGATGCCGATGCGCTCAACACCACGGCCGGGTCCCTGGCGCTGCTCGGGTCGGTGGCCAGGCATGACGCCGGCGTGGTCGCCAGGCTCCGCCGCGCCGGCGCCGTCGTGCTCGGGAAGGCCAACATGGACGAGTGGGCCAACTTCCGCAGCGCCATCGGCACCAGCGGGTGGAGCCCTCGTGGCGGCCAGGGCAAGGTGAGTGACTGATTCCATTCCACTGTGTACGGTGGGAACTGTGTAGCTGACGTGTGAGTTATCATTTAACCGTTTACACGTTGATCATGACGTACGTGTCAGATACATAGTCGGGATATGCCTCACCCAATTTTTTCCCCCTTTTGTAAGCACTCATATATCAATAATCATGTGATTGCATGTGTGTACATGTAGAATCCGTATGTTCTGTCGTCGCCACCTTGTGGTTCAAGCACAGGCCCGGCGATAGCAGCGGCGGCAAACATGGCGGCAGTGACACTAGGAACGGAGACGGACGGATCCATACTCTGCCCATCCTCCTTCAACTCTGTGGTAGGAATCAAGCCGACGGTGGGACTCACCAGCCGGGCCGGCGTCATCCCCATCTCTCCCAGGCAGGACACAGTAGGGTAAGCATAAACAAACTACGTACATGTATTGACTGTGTGATGAATGATGATGTTAATAATCGTATTCAGTTCATTAAGCTACAAGAAAATGGACAAAAAACGCATGCCTGCAGGCCCATTTGCCGCACGGTGGCGGATGCCGTCCACGTGCTGGACGCGATCGTGGGCTACGACGAGCTTGACGCGGCGGCTACGAGAGCAGCGTCCAAGTACATCCCTGACGGTGGGTACGCGCAGTTCCTCAAGATTGACGGGTTGCGGGGCAAGCGAATCGGCGTTCCAAACGGCTTCTTCGATTTCCCAGACAGATCCGTCAGGCAGGTGGTGTACCAGCAGCACCTCGACACGCTGAGGTGGGTGATGCATTGCATTGCATGATTCTTTCAACTCTGGTTTCTAACATGTAATCCATTCAGAATTTCAGATTAATTTCATATCAACTCTTTCTTTCAAAAAAACTTCATATCAACTATGGTCTCGACTACCTTTTTTTTTTCTTATCAATTCTATTAATTGATTGAAAGGCGAAATGGAGCGGTTGTGACAGAGAACCTTTCCATTGCAAACCTGGATGTGATACTGAACGCCACTGTCAGTGGGGAGCTGGCTGCTCTAGCAGCAGAGTTCAAGATCGCCCTCAACGCTTACCTGTCGTCCGATCTGTCACGCTCCCCCGTTGCCTCCCTGGCTGAAGTAATAGCATTCAACAATGAACATCCAGATGAGGTTACATACCATTAATTCAATATTCAGTAATTGATTGATTGATCTTGCTTGAGATTGAATTACTCACTGACAGAGTTGAGTTTTTTTATGGATGGCAGGAGATGCTGAAACAGTTTGGGCAGCTCATCTTCCTGGTGTCGCAGAACACCACTGGCATCGGCTCGGCAGAGAAGGCGGCGATCCAGCAGCTGGACGACCTGACGGCGAATGGCGTGGAGAAGCTGATGCGGCAACACCAGCTGGATGCGATCGTGGCGCCGGACTCGAGCTCCGCCACCGTCCTCGCCATTGGTGGCCTCCCTGGGATCGCCGTCCCGGCTGGCTACGACGAGCAGGGAGCACCCTTTGGCATCACCTTCGGTGGGCTCAAGGGCTACGAGCCGAGGCTCATTGAGATCGCCTATGCGTTTGAGCAGGCTACCAAAGCAAGGAAGCCTCCCATGTTCAAGAACTAGAACAACCATACTAGTGGTACTATAATAAGTATATTTCATCATTTTTAATCACCAGCAGGTAAAGCAGGACGGGTGAACTGAATCTTACTGTTGAATACATATACGCTAACATAAGGTAGGCCAATATGATCAGTATTTAAATTTGATCCATGATACAAAATTGTCGGACGTACCCAATGCAAAGAGCTCCCACTTTATGCGGGGTTTTGTGAAAGAGTGTCAGTAGCCAGCTTTACCTTCACATATGCAATGTGAGGAGATCGCGACTTAAACCTCACATATGCAGTGTGAGGAGATCAGGACTCCAACCCTGGACCTTCCGGTCACAGGTGATAAGATTCTAGTGCTTGTATCAGACCCGTCCTTCGATATACAAGATTGTCGGATTCAACTTCCCTAGCGATGGACCGATGGTGGTGGCTATGGTCGACAGCGAAATTAGATTATTATTTTTTTAAGCTAGTTAGCTTATCCGACAATCATTTCACGGCGCAACAATCATCAAGGAAAAATAATTTTACGACAGTGACTTACGAAGGAATCTCTGTTCTTGGGTTCAACGAATAAATTAAGAATGAGTAACACGCATACAAATACTACAGAATTACACAAGGCCCTATTCAAGTATATATATATATCATATATAGCAGTTCAACATCAATACATAGTTCCAGGCTTCCAGCGTAAGCAAACAACAGAGATTGGTGCGGAGAATAATATGAGTTGGTATAAACAACAAATAAAACGGCAGTAACAAAGCAACGCATGTGACGTTTTACTGATGTAGTAGGTATCAAAGCCACAAACTGTAGGAGACTTCTAGGACGATGCAACTCGGGGAAGTTTCTGTCAACTATAATATTTGTTTTTTACTCCAGAATCTTTCCTTCATCTCATTCTACCACAGCACCAGTTTTCTTCAACTGTACATCCATTTCGTTGAAATTGACCGGTTTCAACGAATAAATTAAGAATTAAGAAATACTACAGAATTACATGAGACCGTATTACGAAGAGAAGAACCCGAATAAGTGGAGCCAACATCCAAGTATCACAGAACAGGTCAACATCAATAGTTAGAGCGGAATAAACCAACAGAGATTGGTGCGGAGACTAATGCTGTGTTTGATTTTTAGAGTCACCCTATGCTTCATGAGTCGATACATCATCAGTTCATCCCATAAATTCTGGTGGTATCAATCTATTCCTCATACATATACTAACTATTAACTTGTGAAGACTGAGGTGGTGATGGACCAACTCATTATGTTGACCAACCAAATAACAAACTGAGGAGCAAGAAGATAGACCACCTCATTTCTCAAACCAAAGACACCTTAACAGAGTTGATAAACAACAAATAAAATGGTAGTAACAAAGCAACGCATGTGACGTTTAACTAAGCTAGATAACAAAATCACAGACTTTTGGAGACATCTAGGACGATGCAACTCGGGCAAGTTTCTGATAATAATATTTGTTTTTAATTCCATAATCTCCCTTCATTACTTCCACTATAAAGCACCAGATTTCTCAAATCAATGTCCATTTCCTTCTATGAGTAATCCTCTGCATCATAGGTATCATGGCTCCTATAGCAGTAGGAGAATGTATGGCGTCAGCCTGCATCACCATGATGGTTAGCAAAGTGTGCTCTTACATAGAAGATCAGTATGAATACCAAAGGGATGACGCAAAGGATAAACTGACCAAGCTCAAGAATAATCTTTGGAAGATACCATTCGTGCTGGACAAAGCTTCAAGCCTGCAACCCAAAGATTCAAGTATGAAAAGTTGGCTAGGGAGTATAAAAGATGCTGCTTACCAGGCTGCGGATGTTCTTGATTTATTTGACTATCGCTTTTTTGAAGCAAAAGCTGAAGACATAGGAAAGGGGATGGCCAGGTCATCTGATTATGCTACTGTTTGTTCTTCCTCTTCCACCATCTCCACAACAACCAACATCGCTGCCTCTATCAGCACCAGCAGCAGTTTAACAGTAAAACGGTCAGTTCGTGTTCTGAAGCGTTTCCTTTTTTCTGATGAATACCTTAATAAGTTAATTGCAATTTTGGACAAGTTTGATAAGATTGCTAGTGAGATGCAAACATTCCTAGAGCTTGCTAACCTAAGGGATAGCAAAACAGGAAAGGCATATCAGTGGCGCAGAACAACCTCTATGCTAGGTACCACAAGATTTATCGGTAGAGGTGATGAAGAAAAAAAGTTAAAGAAATCACTAGAACAGACAAATGATAAATGCAGACAACCATATTCTGTCATAGCAATAGTTGGAGTTGCCGGTGTGGGTAAAACTGCGCTACTGCAGAGGGTATACAGCCATTTTCGTAATATAGGACATTTTGATATCATGGCATGGCTCTATGTCTCGGAAAAATTTGGTGTCAAACGCCTCACAAAAGAGATGGTACAGTCACAGAAATGTCATAGACATAAAAGGAAAAGAGGTGGAACCAGCAGGGTTTCATGGGATAGCTCCATATCAGCAGACTTGAACAGCATCAGTAACTTAGATCTAGTTCAAAGAATACTTCAGAAAAAGCTGAATGGGAGCAAGATCTTGGTAGTACTTGATGATGTTTGGAACGAAATGAGCAGCAAATGGGAAACATTGTGCAAGCCCCTCCAGTTTGCCAGTATGGGCAGCAAAGTGGTGCTTACTACTCGAAGTGAAAAGATTGCAAAGATAAATGGAGCAACAGAGATAATACATTTAGATGGCTTGAAAGGAAAAGAGTACATGGATCATTTTCAGCAATGCGCATTTGGCAACGCAACACCATCAGATTTTCCAAGATTGGTGGAAATTGGTGAACAATTGGCAATGAAATTGGCTGGTTCACCATTAGCAGCTAAAACAGTAGGACGTGAACTGAAACTGAAGCTACAGGAAGACCACTGGAAGGCTGTCCTTCAGCTCAAATTGTGGCAGATTGAGCAGACAGCAGATGATATTATGCCAGCATTACGATTGAGCTACGAGTGTCTTCCAGATCACTTGAAGCAGTGCTTTGTTTACTTTGCATTGTTTCCTAAGAATTACCAACTTTGGGGTGACGTGCTCATACAGATGTGGCGAGCCCATGGTTACATTCAAAAGGAAACATCAGATGAAACTGCATATCGTTATATTAATGATCTCTTGCAGATTTCATTCATTAAGAAAGCAGCCAATCTAGATAACCATTATGTGGTTCATGACTTGCTACATGATATGGCAGAATCAGTCTCCAATGGAGAACACTTTCGAATTGAAGATGATTTTGATGTTAGTATTCCAAGAAATGTGCGACACCTATATGTCAATGCAAGCAATATTTCTAAGGTGTACAGATTAGTTGAATCCACGGAGAGTTCAGTAGAATCCCCGGATTTGAAGAAAAATCTAAGGAGCCTAATAATATGCAACCACCATGCTCCTTCTGGAGAAAGAATCCATCCAGATAACTTCAACTATGTACTTAAAGAAACGCTACATGAGCTAAGGAGCTTACGTGTGTTTGTACTACAACATCCAGATGGTATTCTGCCAGATAATATTGAAACTCTGGTCCACCTTAGGTATTTCGACATAAGCGAAAGCAGTATATTCACCAGTATCCCGAAATCATTATTCAGACTATACCATTTACAGGGGTTTATTCTCCAGTCACATTGTCAGCATATAGGGAAAGAACTGCAGCAGCACATTAGTAGGCTGACAGCTGAGCCAGTTAAAATACTTAGCCCCATCCAGAATTTCAGGCATCAAAATGATAGGTAAGTTAAGTTCCTCCAGTAATTCTACAGTTAACATATGAAGAGTGATATCATAATATGAATATCCTTTACAATTATCACTCACATTTTCTCTCTACAGCCTTCTCTGGTCAAGCAAAGAAAGTGGATCCTGGCTATTATAATAATACCTAAAAGAAGATGAACATCCCATAAACTAAGGTTAGTGTCTTTGCAAAGAATACACTAAGTTGCACTTGGTTTCAACTTTCATATCATGCAGCATGTATTCATACGGGCAAACAAACACCATTCTTAATTAATTCAGGAAATAATTGAGGGACTAATACAGGTTAGGCTAGAGGTGTATGGCAACCAAACTAGACGTGTGTAATTATCCATGTTCTGAAAAAGGTTGGATACTAGACATTTTCATCAATATGTTACTTACTGACCATAAGTCAGTGATTTTGCATTAAATATTTATGATTAAAACTATTCCATCAGTCTCAGTACTTGCCCTTTCTAATGATGCAGACTAGATTTCAAGCAGTCACAGAAATTTTCGAAGAATTGTAGTGGAACGTGGTGTACAACAAGCAGCTACACGGTTCTGAAACCTATTGATTGGTTCTTGGCACAAGCAGAGTACAGAAAGCATTACTAATCGTCTAATCCCACAAGGATGAGAATTTTTGGCCGGTCTGAATTACCAGAATCCCAGTACATAGGGCCACAAGGGAGCCCAGATCGATGAAATTCTAGGAGCGGCCACACGAAGTGACACAATATTTCACCAGGACCAATGCAAGAACTGCAGCGCTCAACCCGGAACAATGGGTGAGCGATTCATATCGACGGCGAAAGGAACTGGGATCCACGAGGAGGAAGCTCTTACTCGTCTGAGGATGGCAAGGAGACAGGCGTCTGTGCGTCTCCATTCCAGAGGCAGCGGAGACGGTGCCGGCGAAGGGAAAGGGATCCAGCTAGCGGCCGCCGGAGAAGACGGTGACGACAGCGGGGTAGACGATGACTTTGGGCCCGCTTCGATTTCACACTTCCACTGTGAGCGCCTTTTTTTTTCCTTCAAAACTTCCACTGTAGGCTCACCCACTCTGTAAATTGTTTGTGCCTTTCCCAAATCGAAAACGTTTTTTTTTTTGGGCAACAAATTTATAGAATCGTCAGGTTTGGACGTTTGGATTTTGTTGGGTCTTCTAAAAATCGTATCTCAATTTATATTGGGAGTATATTGGCTTGTATGTTGATAAATTATAAATAAATAAAATAATAATTGTATTTAGAAGTGATGTGACGTATAGTGAAAGATACTTCCTCCGTCTCTAAATAAGGTACTTTTTTTTACTTTTGGATTTCACGTTTGATCATTCGTCTTATTAAAATTTTTTGTACAAATATTATTTATTTTGTTATAAGTTAGTCTATCATTACAGATACTTTACTAATGATCTATTTACTTTATTATTTGCATAAAATTTTTAAATAAGATAAATAGTCAAATGTGAAGTCCAAAAATCGGAAAAAGTAACTTATTGGAGACGTAGGGAGTAGCGTAGAACTTAGTGAAGGATGATACCATCTGTTTCGAGTACAACATGACTGATACCTGATGTGATTGTCGCTTCACTCGCTTGTGTACCTAGATGCAGGGAATGAGTTCCCCATGCAAAGCATTCAACTGTGCTTCTGTTCTTCCTCAAAGAGGCGTGACCACATAAACAACGTGCATGATTCGGATGAAGAACCAATGTTGGTCTCCATATCGGCACAGATTGAGTCTGTAATTGCTGAACATTCAGGATTGTCGGAATAATGGAAATCTATTTCCCCTAAAAAAAAAAGAGCTTTTGCACTAAGTTTCCAATATTATCAAACTAATTGTAGGTAGACTAGAAAAGTAAAGTACATAACTAGAAATGTAAATATGTAATAAGTAAATCATGAAACATAAATTAAATTAGAGAATACAAGTTCTCACACAAAAAAAATTCCTAGGGTGCTGCACTATGAACTAGTCCTCATTAAAGTCTCTCGCAAGGACGAAAAATAAGCTAAGACTCCAATGAGGTCTCTTGCGCTACTGTGACCTCTAGCTAGTCTAAGCATTAATCCTAGCCATTTTGCTAATCACCTAATCTTTCCTTATAAAGCACATATGATGTATAGAGCACAAATATTTAAGCCATAGATATATCTTTCATTTTCAAGCTTAAACGCTCCAAATGGCCGAATATGAGGGTGTATATAGCCCCAATAACCACATCAATTAGGAGTTAGAAGTTAGGATTTTTTTTCACAAGTGAGCATATAGTTCTCGTGTGAATACAATGGAGAAAGCATGTGCCCTTCCATCATGGACTTACCATCACCGATCGATCATTGAAAACTTATTTATCTTATAGTTTATACAGATCACCACCTGATAATTCCATTGTGTTGTGAATAGGAGACTAGGGCTTCTTTGTTGCACCTTTATTCTTTGATGCTCTATTTGGTGCATCATTGGAGAGCTCCAATTCTCTTTTATCTTTGGTGCATCCTCTCTATATTCAACGTATAATGCATAACTTTAATGTCAGCATTGGAAGTTTGTCATAGACTATTTCTAACTTTTTCTTGGACTGATCTCACCCAATTTCTTCATATCACTGTTTCAACATTCCAGAGCTCTTTTGAGTGCCTTTTGTTTCATGTCTATTTGTCCAGGCTTTACTTTTATGATGTCTTGAGCTTCTCCAAGATCTTTTTATTGCTCTTTAATCTTTCTTTCAGGCGTTGATCCTTCGTCTTGACCTTATTGCCTAGCTCAAGTCTATATTTATATCTTACAAATTTAAATACCTTGTATATTAGCAAACATTGTTACACTAGTAAAAAAAAGCTCTACCTTGACGCCTAGTTTTTTTTTTACGAGCGGTTTTTTAAGGAAACCGCCACTAGAAATCTGCGCTATTTTTACAGGCGGTTCGTTAAGAAAACCGTCACTAGAAATCGACTTCTAGTGGCTGATTTCTTAAGTGACCCGCCTATAAAAATGAGCCATTTTTACAGGCGGGTCACTTAAGACACCGGCAGTAGAAATTGATTTATAATGGTAGTTACTTAAATGACCCGTATGTAGAAATAATCTGAATTTTAATTTTTTGAGTTTTTCAAAAGATCTCATATGAAAATACTATCTAAATAAAAGTTGTAAATCTCGAAAAGTTATGAAACTTTATAGTTGACAACTTTTTCATTTGAAATCATCTTGCCAGCGAAAAATACATTTCAATTTTTCAAATTTGAAATTCAAATTTTATAAATGATCTCGAATGGAGAAACTTCTAACATAAAAGTTGTAGGTCTTGAAAAGTTATGCAACTTTGTAGTTGACAATTTTTTCATTTGACTTCGTTTAGTGCGTCAAACATTCAATTTTCTATCAGTTTCGTAATAATATGTGGCGAATCTAATACAACCATAACACGTGTGAGTGTTGGGTGGAGTGGTTAGAGGAGGTCACGCGCGAGGGATAGGTTGCGGGTTTGAACTCCCGCGGCCGCGTAGCGCGCGAAAAATGTCACGACCTGCGACGAAGACGGACGGGCGCTGGCCGGTGGGTCTCTTTTCAGATTCCGCCACTATTGAGATTTTGTGTACTAGTGTTAGTCCTAATAGTTATTTGATCAATTAACCATCAAAATCACTTAACACTTAATTAGGTCTATTTTTTACAATAGTTCGCACAAGGAGATAAGAAAGTTAGTATAGTTTGTTTTTATAAGATTTATAGACACATATGTATGCACATGAATATTGCCTTTTTTTTCAGTTTGTGTTAGGGCCCCTTATGTTGCTAGAGTCCATTATAATTTGAAAAATTATGAAATAATTTAAATTAATTGTCTTATATTTGAGGATATTGTGGTGTACGTATTCCTTTTGTCTTGAATTAGGAAACAACGTAGAAGTTGTCACAACTCTCCACCCTCTAGTTTTTGTTTTCTTATTTATCTTCAGGGGACGATAGGAGCTGATGGTGCATTGAGTATTACCAGACCCATATGTTGGGATATACGTTAACTATATATTGTAACATAAATTTTAAAAGCAGTGGCGGAGCTGATGCAGATATGCTAAGCGTTTGTTTGGATTCATTTGTACAAAAAAATTAGCTAGTTAATTGCTACTTTTAGCTAGACAATTTTTAATAGGGGTTGCTTGAATCTAACTACTAATATGTTGGATATAGAATTGAAGGTACATATAACCTTTAGCACATATGAGCAACATCAAACCTGTTAACTTAACTAATAGTTAGTAGTCTTTTAGTTAATAGTTAGTAGGTTTATTAGTAGTTCTGTTTGAATCTATTAGTATTGATTTTAGCTGCTAATTTTTAGGGTCCAAATAGACTCTAATAGTGAGGACACTCCAAACATATATTACCAGATCCATATGTTGGGATATACGTCAACTATATATTATAACATAAATTTTAAAAGCAGTGCCAGAGCCAGAAATTTTATAGAGCCTGAACAGAACATAGCGTTATGCAGATATGTTAAGCGTTTGTTTAGATTCATTTGTACAAGAAATTAGCTAGTTAATTGCTAACAATTGCTACTTTTAACTAGCCAATTTTTAATAGGGGTTGCTTGAATCTAACTACCAATATGTTGGATATAGAATGAAGGTGCATATAACCTTTAGCACATATGAGCAACATCAAACCTGTTAACTTAACTAATAGTTAGTAGTCTTTTAGTTAATAGTTAGTAGGTTTATTAGTAGCTCTGTTTGAATCTATTAGTATTGATTTTAGCTGCTAATTTTTAGGGTCCAAGTAGACTCTAATAGTGAGGACACTCCAAACGTATACGCACGAAAAATTGGGCAGCCAGAATAATTTTAGATTTAAATTAAAATAATCTTAAGTCCTAAACACCGCCTGCTCTTCACCTCATTTATCTAATTAGTTCTTTTTTATTTGAGAATGAAAGTTTTATACGTAGATATACTACGGCAGCCACAAGGAGCCCGGCCACCGGCCCGGGGTGGCCGGGCCTTGGGTCCGCCGGTGTTTAAAAGTAAATAATATCGTATATTTTGGAACAAAGGGAATATATAACATCGAACAAGTTATATACTCCATCGGTCCTGTTTCTATGAATCGTTCAAGTTCACCGTATTGTTGCTGCACCTAGACACAGGCACTGTACAGATTTCGAAATCCGTGGTTGCATCTTGTAAGTCGCTAAAGCGACACTAAAAACAGGATAGAGGGAGTAAAATTCAAGGTTATCTCAAAAATGCACCTTTACAGAGAGGGTCACGTGTGTGAAAGTCAATGCATTACGATTACTATCCAAAACTGGAATAGTCAAATGTACGGAAACATAAACAAACATACATGGCGCACGTCGCGATGTAATGTAAGATATAAGATGACAAAAACAAACCAAACTTTTGCCTAAAGCACTGTGGAAGACACCACCTATAAACTAACAAATCAGCAATCCGCTAGCTAGCTGCACCAGCGCCGGCCCGGCTCAGCATGGCTCAGCAGCAGCACCTCCAGCTCGCCGCTGCTGTGCTCGCCTTGGTGGTCGTCGCAGCGGGCAGCTGCTGCCATGGCTTCCAGATCGAGGAGGCAACCATCGGCGCCATCCACGCGGGGTTCAACAACGGCAGCCTGACATCCACCGCGCTCGTCCGGTTCTACCTGGACCGGATCCGGCAACTGAACCCGCTGCTCCACGCCGTCATCGAGGTCAACCCCGACGCGCTCCGGCAAGCCGCGCGCGCCGACGCCGAGCGGCGGCGGTACTCGTCGGGGGATGGTCGTCGTTCCGGCGGCGGGCCGCTGCACGGCATCCCCGTGCTGCTCAAGGACAACATCGCGACGCGCGACCGGCTGAACACGACGGCCGGGTCCCTGGCGCTGCTGGGGTCCGTGGCGAAGCGCGACGCCGGCGTCGTGCGCCGGCTGCGCCGCGCGGGCGCCGTCGTGCTCGGCAAGGCCAACATGGAGGAGTGGGCCAACTTCCGCAACCTCGAGGGCACCCACGGATGGAGCGCGCGAGGCGGTCAGGGCCGGGTAACAATTCCATCAGCTGCATGCCATTTTTTTTTTTCAGTTTGAAGAACGAAGAATCTGCCATTTTGGATCGATCCCAGCAAGCATTGCCGCCTAATTAACGTAATCCAGAACTTGTGGGTGATCTTAATTCAACGTGGCATGTGATAGAATCCTTACGTGCTGTCGGCGGATCCGTGTGGGTCGAGCACGGGTTCGGCGATAGCGGCGGCGGCGAACCTGGCGGCGGTGACGCTGGGGACGGAAACGGACGGCTCCATCCTCTGCCCGGCGTCGCTGAATTCCGTGGTCGGGATCAAACCAACGCTGGGGTTGACCAGCCGGGCGGGTGTCATCCCCATCTCTCCCAGGCAAGACACAATCGGGTACGTGACTCATCCATACACATCCAACTTGTCACTAACTTACTCCCTCCGGCCACGAAAACCGTCGTTTTAGATTTTTTCAGAAATTATGTTTAATTGACCGTCTTATTTAAAAAATTTATACAAAACACAAAATCAATTAATAATTATTAAAATATCTCTAATGATAAAATAAAATTATAATAAGATAAATGATATTTATATAAAATTTTCAAATAAGACGAATGGTAAAACACGATGTCTGAAAAATATTGGTTTGTGCCCAAGATCCAATGCTATATTGGTTTGTGCCCAAGATCCAATGCGCCATTATCAATTAGTATTTTGCAGAGTGCATGTGAGAAAGGGCTCCATATAGTATATTTATTTATATTTAAACAACAGACGACACAACGGGTAGTTACCGAAAACAGTCATGCGGCCCGGTGCCCTTCAGCTACTTTAATTTTTATTACAGGGTTTGGGTTTCCCCTTGTTATACACTAGCTGATTAGAACTACAGTGGTAACTCAGTGAAACAATATGAAGAAGCATAATACCTACCAATCCTTTCACATAAAACTTCGGCTAGCAAACAAATTTAGGCTACCCATTATATATTTTGTGAAATAATTCGGTATTGAAAACTATGAAATGCTTGGATGTAATGATAGGGATGCAATTGTACCGATATTTCCGACCGAATAAGTGTGTGTAGCTATTTGGATATTCAATGTGTAGCTATTTGGATATTTAAATCTTTTTCGAATAGGATAACCGGAACTAAAGGTTCTCTCGCACTAAAAAAAATATTATATTGATTTTCGCCCCATGAGATTCAAATGCAAGATCTCATGTATAATCTCATGTGTGTCTTACTACCCCACGTACAGAGCACATGTCACTATAGACAAATGTTTTCCTTTTAAACTGACGCGTAGGTGACCTTTTAGTTACAGTTCGTAACACACCAACCGGGATTAATATTGACTCTTTAGTCCTGATTAGTAATATGAATTGGGACTAAAAATTTTAGTTCTGAACATAAACAAATACCGGAACTAAATCCAAAACTTGATGTGAACCAAAGTCTTTTCTCTACAGATAGTGATAGAATACCAATGTAATATCATCGATATCAGCTGAATGTCGGACATGTGGTAGACCTGTTCGTGGCGGATATTATGCGACCTATAGCCAACAGTTTGGCCAGCATTTTATCTCCCAACAGTACACTTTATATATTTAGGCTCTTTTTAAATGCACTTTAAAATTCCAAGATTTCCATCACATCAAATGTGTCAGCACACACTAGTACACAAAAGTTCTATGTTGACACCATGGATTTATTTTTACAGACGGATTTAATTAACGTGCGTCACTAGAAATAAAATGATGCGGACAGATTTAGAACCGCCTCTACAAATCGATGTCAATTTTAAAAATTCAATTTTTCAAATGATTTCAAATGGAAAAACTATCTATATGAAAGTTGTAGATCTCGAAAAGTTATGAAACTTTGTAGTTTAAAATAATTTCATTTGAAATCATCTTGTTAACGTAAAAATATGGTCAAAGTTTAAAATTTAAATTTTGACTTTTTGAAAAAACCTCATATGGAAAAACTTTCAACATAAAAGTTGTAGATTTTGAAAAGTTATGTAAGTTTGTAGATGACAATGTTTTTATTTGACTTCGTTTAGTGTCTCAAACAATCTTTTTTCTATCGGTTGCGTAACAATATGTGATGAACCTAATACAACTTGTACACATGTGAGTGTTGGGTGGAGTGGTTAGAGGAGGTCACGCGCGAGGCCGAGGTTGCAGGTTCGAATCCCACCGGCCGCGTAGCGCGCGAATTTTTGCATGAAAAATGACGCAACTTGCTATATTTTTTTGTTTTGCTATTTTTAAAACCAGATTTTCGGAAAAATATTAGTGCAGGCGGTTCCTTATGTGAACCGCCTGCAGAAATGGCTGATTTGTATAGGCCTTTAGCGCTGGCGGTTCGAAAAAACTCATGTAGAAATGGCTCTAGAACCGCCTGTATTGAAGTTTTATGTACTAGTGACATGCATAAGTATTAAATGTAGATGAAATTTTGCATGTTTACACAGTTTGCATGTAAATCACGAGATGAATCTTTTTAGTCTATTTAAACCATGATTGCACACTTATTGCAAAAGATTCTCTGCTCAAAATTCCAACAAATTTTGCATCTAAACGGGGCCTTAGATTCCGTTTGTCACAGTTCTCGTCAGCTTTCATTAGCGAAGTTGTTCCTTAGAAAATAGATTCACGACCAACTTTTTAAATGAAGGTGAGCTGTTTTGTAAATGTTGTTTGGCAAAGTAGTTTCAACAACATCAACCGCTCTTAATTACTATCCACACGGGTAACATACATATTGTATAAAGAGCAAAATGCACTGCAGATCCCTAACTTTTGGCCTTTGTGTCATATAGGTCCATCACATTTGAAAGTGTAGTTTTAGGTCCCTAACTTTTGTCCTGTGTGTCATTTGGGTCCATGACATTTGAAAGTGCAGTTTTACGTCCATAATCTTTACATATAATTCCCTAGTAGTCTATTTTTACTGTAGCTGTGATGTCACATTTTTATTTTCTTCATATTTCTCCCAAATTTGTGTAATAAATTAAAAAAGTCCTAAAATAGAAGTTGTTCCAAATTTTATGCTCTATAACTTTGCTTTTTAAACTATTTTCAGATTCTATCTAGTTTTTGAAATTTTGAAATGGGGTTAAATTGGTCATTTGAATTAAGCTTTGCAATTTAATTTTTTATTTAACAACTTCAAAATCTCCAGATGTAAAAGTTTCTCAAAATAATCAGATCTACATCTATAAAGACTTATTACCTAATTCTTAATATTTTTGAAAATAGGGTTTGAATTTAAAACTTTGCATACAAATTTAAGGTTTTGCGCAAGAGTTTGTTAAGAAACTTCAAAACATTTTAACATGAAAATTGTTCCAATTAAAAAGATCTACCTTTTTTATTTTGGGCTCAACCCCAAATTATAATTAGCTTTGGAATTAGATTCTAACCCTAGATTTTTGAGTTTAAGGGTTATTAAATACTTGATTTGGTTGAGAAAACCTAATTCCAAAAGTAATTAGAATTTGGGCTTGAGTCTAAAAGCAAAATGGTAGATCTTTTTATTTGGAACAACTTTCGTGTCACAAGATTTTGAAGTTTCCAAACAAAATCTTGCGCAAAACCTTAAATTTGAATGCAAAGTTTCAAATTCAAACCCTATTTTCAAAAATATTAAGAAATTGATGATAAGTCTTAAATGAAGTTGTAGATCTCATTATTTTGAGAAACTTTTATATTTTAAGATTTTAAAGTTACTAAATAAAAATTTGAATTGCATACCTCAATTCAAATGACCAATTTAGCCCCAATTCAAAATTTTAAAAACTAGATAGAATCTGAAAATAGTTTAAAAAGCAAAGTTTTATAGTATAAAATTTAGAACAACTTTTATTTTAGGACTTTTTCAAGTTATTACAAAAATTTAGGAGAAATATGGAGAAAATAAAAAGGTGACATCACAACTACACTAGAAATGGACTACCAGTGAACTCAATGCAAAGATTAGAGACTTAAAACTGTACTTTTAAAGGTTATGGACAAAGATGACACACATGCCAAAGGTTAGGGACCTAAAACTACACTTTTAAAGGTGATGGACCTTGTCGGTGCTAGGATTAGCGGGTGCTAACACCGGCTAGTAAACTTATGATTTACGGTTGAGGCCACGGGTGGTGTGCAAGGGGGAACACAGGGATTATACTGGTTCGGGCTAGGAATGCCCTACGTCCAGTGCGAGTTGGGTCGTGTTGCCTTGCACCGGGGTGCTTGTAATAGGGGTTACAAGCCTAGGCGAGAGAGGGAGAGGACTTCCCAAGTCTCTTGTGCGTACGTGTGTGTGCACTCTTGTGGTAATAGGGTGTTGTGGGCGACGCGAGGTCTGCCTGAGATCGGCCTCTGCCTTCCCTTTTATAGTTACAAGGGAGAGGCTAAAGTTACATGTGTTTTGCTGTGGTTATAATACTCGGCATGGTGGCAACCGTGGTGACCGGCGCCTGTCATCAGCCACGACTTCGTCTTGGCGCCTCGAAGATATAGCATTGGTCATTCGGTTGATCTTTCACTGTCCGATCGGTGAGTTCCAAGGTGGAGCACAGTGCGGGACGTGGCTTTCTGCGAGGCGCTACGTCATGGCGTCGTATCCGACCCTGCACAGCGCAATGAGAAGACGGGTTGACCTTTGAGTGTTGACTCCTGTTGACAGTTACTAACGCTATCAAAAGAGTGTAGCCAAATCTATCCTCTAGGAATGGTAACAATACTTCTCAACGCAATCACTAGGGTTGTCAATCCCTATGCTCAAAGTATGTGGTTGTTGACACGTCTAACGTAGCTACTAGGAATAAAGTTATTTCTAGCAACTGCGCCAAAAATGTTATGGGTAGCTCTATAGGATAAGTGATGGGATTCTGCAAGCGCACAGAACTATCGTGTAGCACCTTACCTGGGAGTACTAGGTGTTGAATTTATATTTTCCCAAAGGAAGGCAGGGTTTGTGATTCCAAGAATCTGGTAGTCAAGGATCTAGATATGGATAAATGGGGTAATAACCTTAGTAAGAATAAATCAATGAAGTATAACTAAGATGGAAACATACTAGAATAAATTGAGGTAGCTCTGGAGCTTATGGGAGAACTCTAACTCAGTAAAAGATCAAATGATTGTTATACCAAAGAGATTGCTATACCCCAGACACGCAAAGTCCTAAACTCGCCGAGGTTCGACTGACTAGGCACCGTACGTCCAAAAGCCTACACTGATAAAACCAGACCGAATGTGATGGAATCCAGAGGATTCTAGCGCTGTCACCACCTAGAACCTACCACTACTATCCATGGGTCTAGTCGCACTCATGGGTAAGATTATAGCCTAAGCACCTCGCTTAATCTATAAAGCTTACTACTCTAACTCTGGCCAAAGAATTAGAGCACTCTAACCAAGCAATGAGACAAGTATGCAACTGCTTAAAGTATGACAATAAGTAAATGAAGCAGGGGATCATTATTACCGATAAGAGTGAAGAACACCGCAGAGGAGGTCGCCGACAAGCTCGGCACCTCCATAGACTTCCTCCTTCTCCCGACTTCTCTCTCACTACTCTACTCTTCTTTAGCTAGCACTATTCCTAAGAGCAGAGCTTCGCTAGAGAGAGAGAGAGGAGCTACATACTGACTTTGAGCTGAATCTCTAGTGATTTCTAGTGATCTTCTAGTGGTTTCTCGTTACAAGTGAGGATTCAAGTCCTATTTATAGTGTAGGAGTGCTCCAGGGGTACTTGTAGGGGTCCTGGAGGTCGGTGGCGCGAAGAGGCAGGGCGAGCGCCCTCCTAGGGGGCGGGCGCCCCCTTGGATCCATCGTCTTGCATCCTACAACCCTCCTTCACCCTCAAGGGCGGTTGCAAGGTCGGTTGGAGCTCAGGATTGGTGGTTTGCAACCCCGGGAGGATGACATGTGGGTCCGTCGATCCATGGCACATCACTTGATCACCGTTGGATGAAAACCGACTTAAATTGATGGCTTGGATGACTCTTAGACACCTTCCCTTGGATTGTGGACATGGCACTCAATTTGGACAGGGCGTGCGCCCTGTTGGTAGGGCCACCGGATCCTCGTGTCTTGTCTCTGAGCCGTTGATGTTATTTCAACGTGCCATAGGCCATTTGAGAGGATGGAACACGGATCCGTGAGGTGGCATGCCAATTTGGCACAATTCATAGGGCGGGCGCCCTATGTAGGGGGCGGGCGCCCCCCTCTGGCTCCCATGTGGCAGCTGAGATGTTGAGGTGTCTTGGTATGCTTCGTTTTTGCCTGTTTTCTCCATTTTTTCTGCATACACAAGATTTCTCCAAGGACATGTGGAACTAGGTAAGTTTCAAGGTGACTTCTTTGCTTTTTATGTAGTTTTACCTTGATTATGGGTGACATGTTGACGGTAAAATAGGGTGTTAGCGACCGTCAACAAACTCCCCCAAGCTAACCTTTTGCTTATCCTCAAGCAAAGATGTGATTTTAACATGGCAATGTTGGATCGAGAACTTCTTCAAAGTAATCATTCACAAGGATCTTGCATACAAACTAACACTATTCTAGTATTGAGCATGATTCAGAAATTCATCTTATGTCTTAACTATATGGGGCTTTTAGCTTTTTCACCATGGGTTATGTAGAAACAAGATAGCATAGATAAGTAGATACTTCATCCCTTACTTTGGTAGAGTGAGACCATTCACTAGAGAATTTTTAAATTTTTGAAAGGAAAAATCTTGCTTTGGTTCCTTTAATGGTACTCTCAACCACTCTTTAGTGTGATGGACCTCACAAGAGCTCAAGAGACCTTTTCATGTCTATTCTAAAGCTTATGTGGGGTTTATAAGATTTGAGCAAAAGCATACTTGAACTGAATATATTGCAAGATTAGACTCTTAGATCACAGAGAGCCACAAGTCATATAAGATGATCAAGAAGTGCAGGTGTAAATTATTTGGTGGGCTCCTTGAGACTTATTCCTTTGCCTTAGATAGGGGAGAGCACGATTACTGAATATATAGTTTTTTTTAAAAAAAGCAGGATATATGGGCACCTGCCCATGGGACATTTGTCCTCTTTTGTTTTTCTTGAGCACTTGCTCTTTTTTTTCTCTTTTTTTCAGTAACCTATACTCCCCATCTATCAAAAGGACAAAGGTTGATTGTGGTTGGTTGTCTCAATTGGTGTATGGAGCATGGATGTATATTTCCAGTGTAGAAGTAATACATAGGTGGAATATGTACGTGATCTTGATTAAAGAATATGACTAGTTTCTCTACCTAGATCAAATAAGGTCTAAACAGGCTCAAAACAGAAAAGAGCTCTTTCTTTTGGTGGTTTTAGTTGTTTGTGGATGTATGGCTTGATGGTAGGTATTTAACTCCATAAAGGAACCATGAGCAAGAATTTGATTTCTATAAATCAAAATCTCGGTTCTCACTCATTCCTTAGGTCAGGTAAAGGTTCTACTTTACCAATTTCAATCTTGTAAGAGCATAACTTGGGTTATTAGCATGTGCAACCCACAATAGTGTTTCACTTAAGACCGACTTCATATATCACACTCAAAACTTTCATAGTAAGGGTTGTATAACAAGATTTTGCAAATCATCACAGAGCAATTGTTCATCATTTCCAACAAAGACATATCATATTCTTTTTCTCATCTTATCATCTTTTATTTATTTATTGTTATGCAAGAATTTAGAATTGCTTTTCATATTATAACTCACAGTAATTAAGAAAAAAGTGTTGGGGTTAGAAACCATACCTTGGCGAGGATGACGGCTCCCCCAAGCTAGCTTCTTCTTCATGATCAGATTCTCCTCTTGGTCGGGTTATTTTCTCTTTTGTATCTTATTATGATCACTAGGCTTTGCTTTTATTGCTACTATGATGAACCAAATTTATATTTTATTTTACTTTATTTTATTTTATATTTTTTATTTATTTATTCTCTCTTTTTAAAATGGTCTTTATTAAATGCAAGACATGAAATTAAACAAGTTTCTAACAATTAATTGATTTAATGCACGAAGAAGGGAAATATGCCAATGCAGTAATTAAAGAGAGAGATTAAATACTTACTCCCATAGTAGTCCTTCCTCAGAAGGAAGTTCTTCCTTGACCGATGTCTTCTCCTTATCTTGTCCTTCTTTGACGGTAGCGGGGTCTGGTGTAGAAGCTGTAGATGATGGTTCCTTCTTAACCGCATCTCTGTCTTTCTTGTTTCTCCAGATTCTTGGTTTTCTCCTCCTCACGGATCGACTCTTATTTTTCTGCATGTTACTTGCATGGTGCGATGCACAAGAGAAAACAAATATCTCTTTCTTCCCATTTATATAGAAATCCATGCTACCACTAGCGACAAATACGCATGCATTCACAGTATTCAAGAAAGGTCGGCCAAGAATGAGGGGTAAGTTGTCTATATTACCCTTGTCTAAAATCATGAAATCGGCAGGCACAAAGTTGTTTCTTACTTTTACCAGAACATCACAAATTACTCCTTCTATGTAGCAAGTTGTTTGATCAGCTAATTGCACATATGCAGAAGTTGGTACTAACTCAGTGTAGAACAACTTTTCATAATGTTCTTTAGACATGATGTTAATGCTAGATCTTAGATCACATATAGAATTATGGAACTTTTGAGATTGAATAGAGCAAAATATGATAGGGGTTACAGGATCTCCCTTTTTAGTTAGAAAATTCCATCCATCTAGTTCATAGCCATGATAACTAATAGTAACAAGATTAGTAGATTCCATAGTTGTTTCAGGCTTTCCTGGTATTCTATCTTTTTCAAAAGATGGGATGGCAGCAGCTAGTTGTTCTAATTTGGTTTCAAGCAGCTTATTGAAACTAAGTTGATTCTTAATTGCAGAAGAGAAATCATCCAATTTAGCATTTATGCTATCTAGCATCCTATCATTAGCATGGAGCTTCTTGTTTATACTATCAAGTCATTCTACCTTGACCATAGACAAGATCTTTAAGAGAAGGGTAGTTATTACCTTGGTTGTTTGGATGTTGCGAAGAATTAAAAGTGTTACCTTGAGAATTGGAGCGCTGAGTCCATCCTTGATTTGAAGAACGAAAATTGTTATCATTGCTGATGAAGTTGCAGTCTTCATGTGTCTTAGGACAATGGAGTCCAGAATGGCCAACTTCTCCACAGACTTCACACGTCATGTGAGTCTCCATGGCTTGCACGGTCTCAGGTGTATGCATCCTCTCGCAATTTTCTAGCCTTTTGGCCAGCAGGTTCACTTTAGCTGCAATCATATCAGCTTCCTTTAAAGAATGCATACCTCGCTTGCGCGGTTGTAGACATTCCTTGTTCCATCCTTGATTGGACACCATCTTCTCGATCAAAGCCTTTGCATATGAAACTTTAAGAGAAAAAAATGCTCCACCGGTGGCAGCATCTAGAGGCTTCTATCAAGCGGGGTTAACCCATGGTAGAAGTTTTGGATCAAAATCCAATATTCCATACTATGGTGTGGACAGGCAGCGACATACTTTTGCTTTCGTTCCCAAGCCTCAGGAATTGATTCATCGGGTTGTTGTTGGAAACTATAGATCTTATTGCGAAGAGCATTGGTCTTGCCTAGAGGAAAGAATTTCACTAGTAAAGAGTTGGAACACTTTTTTCATGTGTCCACATCATTTCGGTTCGTATAGAACCATTGCTTAGCTTTTGCTAACAAGGAGAAAGGAAAGAGTCGCAAACGAATTACGTCTGGGGTTACTCCTTTAATGGTAAAGGTGCTGCATATCTTCAAGAAGTGTTGTAGGTGTGCATTAGCATCCTCATGGGCTTTGCCACAAAATGGGCTAGCTTGAACCATTGTGATCAATGCAGGCTTTAACTCAAACTGAGTGTTCACCTTGATGACACCAGGGCCTGTTGCTATATTAGTAGCAGAAGATGCAGAGAATTCATGGATGGTCCTTTCGGCCATATTCGTGATTCTATGGATAACTATCTAGACTTGACTCAAATCAGAGGAATTCAACAGTTGCCTTCCCCAGCAACGACACCAAAAATGCTTGTTGACACTTACTAATGCTATCAAAAGAGTGTAGCTAAATCTATCCTCTAGCAATGGTAACAATACTTCTCCACGCAATCACTGAGGTTGTCAATCCCTATGCTCAAAGTATGTGGTTGTTGACACGTCTAACGTAGCTACTAGGAATAAAGTTATTTCTAGCAACTGCGCCAAAAATGCTATGGGTAGCTCTATAGGATAGGTGATGGGATTCTGCAAGCGCACAAAACTATCGTGTACCACTTTACCTGGGAGTATCAGGTGTCGAATTTATATTTTCCCAAAGGAAGGCGCGGTTTGTGATTCCAAGGATCTGATAGTTAAGGGTCTAGATATGGATAAATGGGGTAATAACCTTAGTAAGGATAAATCAATGAAGTATAACTAAGGTGGAAACACACTAGGATAAATTGAGGTAGCTCTGGAGTTTATGGGAGAACTCTAACTCAGTTAAAGATCAAATGATTGTTATACCAAAGAGATTGCTATACCGGGACACGCAAAGTCCTAAACTCGCCGAGGTTCGACTGATTAGGCACCGTACGTCCAAAAGCATACGCTGATAAAACCAGATCGAACGTGGTGGAATCCAGAGGATTCTAGGGCTGTCACCACCTAGAACCTACCATTACTATCCATGGGTCTAGCCGCACTCAAGGGTAAGATTATAGCCTAAGCACCTCGCTTAATCTATAAAGCTTACTACTCTAACTCTGGACAAGGAATTAGAGCACTCTAACCAAGCAATGAGACAAGTATGCAACTGCTTAAAGTATGAAAATAAGTGAATGAAGCAGGGGATCTTTATTACCGATAAGAGTGAAGAACATCGCAGAGGAGGTCGCCGACAAGCCTGACTCCTCCACAGACTTCTTCCTTCTCCCGACTTCTCTCTCACTACTCTACTCTTCTCTAGCTAGCACTATTCCTAAGAGCAGAGCTTTGCTAGAGAGAGAGGAGCTACATACTGACTACGAGCTGAATCTCTAGTGGTTTCTAGTTATCTTCTAGTGGTTTCTCATTATTAGTGAGGATTCAAGTCCTATTTATAGTGTAGGAGTGTTCCAGGGGTACTTGTTGGGGTCCTGGAGGTCGGTGGCGTGCAGAGGCAGGGCGGGTGCCCTCCTAGGGGGCGTGCGCCCCCTTGGATCCACCGTCTTGCATCCTATGGCCCTCCTTCACCCACAAGGACGGTTGCAAGGTCGGTTGGAGCTCATGATTGGCGGTTTGCAACCCCGGGAGGATGACATGTGCGTCCGTTGATCCATGGCACATCATTTGATCACCGTTGGATGAAATACGACTTAATTTGATGGCTTGGATGACTCTTGGACACCTTCCCTCGGATTGTGGACATGGCACTCAATTTGGACAGGCGGGTGCCCTGTTGGTAGGGCCACCGGATCCTCGTGTCTTGTCTCTGAGCCGTTGTTGTTATTTCAACGTGCTATAGGCCATTTGGGAGGATGGCACACGAATCCGTGAGGTCGCATGCCAATTTGGCACAATTCATAGGGCGGGCGCCCTATGTACGGGGCGGGCGCCCCCCTCTGGCTCCCATGTGGCAGCTGAGGTGTTGAGGTGTCTTGGTATGCTTCGTTTTTGCCTGTTTTCTCCATTTTTCCTGCATACACAAGATTTCTCCAAGGACATGTGGAACTAGGTAAGTTTCAAGTTGAGTTCTTTGCTTTTCATGTGGTTTTACCTTGATTATGGGTGAAATGTTGACGGTAAAATAGGGTGTTAGCGACCGTCAACAACTCCCGAGGCTCAGGAGTCCGTGATGCCGGCGGGGGCGAGACGGGACGGAGCGGTGGGAGTGTCCTCCCTTGGGCGCGTTCCCCTCCCATGTGCGGTACTTCCCGAGGGGTAGGTGAGCCCGGCCGTAAACTTTGTCCATTCCCCCGGGTTGGCCGAACGGTCGACGTTCCCCCTTTCCCGGCGCCGTGCGTACAACAGGGGTATGGGCCGTCGCTGTCATAGTTGGAGAATCTCTTCGTCAGCTCAGGGCGTCGTATGGTTGACCGTCCCTGTAGCGGCGTGGGAGGAGTGAGACCGTCAGATCGGTTGTCGGAGGAGATATGGGAGTTGGTATGACGGACGTGCGCGTGCGAGGCGCAGTTGCAACAAGGGGCCCACTCGATGGGACCCTGCTCGTAAAGTGGTCAGAGAGGTCCCTTGGGTGGTAAGATTGCTCTGCTGACGTCGGCAGGGCTCAGGCAAACCAGAGAGGTGTGGCCGAGGGAGATTGCATATAGCACGGGGGCTCGGGCGAATCGAAAGTTGGTCGCCCGTGGCTGCGGTATTTGTTGGCAGGCTCGGACGAATCGGATGGTATCGCCCGAGGGTCCTGCTTTCCCGAGCCCTGTCGTGGAGGCTCGGGCGAATTAGAGGATTTCTCTCGAGGGGTCCGTGCGTCTGGGGGAGGCAGTGTGTTTCCGCGCGGCTCTATCTTAGGCCGCGTGAGCCGTTCCCGCATGGGCCTTGGTTGGCGCCTGCTTGGGCCATGCTTCATTTGGGAAGTGTGTCTTTGCATCAAAGTTGGGTACCCCATACCTTGGTACCCGACAGTAGCCCCCGAGCCTGTGGTGGAGTGAAGGCACTCCTCCAGAGGCTCAAGCTAGTGTTTCCTCTCGGGATGATAAAGTTAGGTTATTTTATCCGGTGGGTGCGTGCGAGCGCACCCACCGGGTGTAGCCCCTGAGGCCTTGAGGGGATGGTGTATCCCTTCAAGGGCTTGAAATCGCGTGGGTAGGACCTCGGTTGCTTGCTTGCTGGTGACTCGTCCCCTGGTAGGAGTTTTCTGGTGCCGGAGCCCCCGAGCCTCCGCCGTGGGTTGGTGGCCGTTTCGGAAGCATCCTTCATCCTGCCAAGGTGCAAGGAGAGCCCTCGAGCCTCCTTTTCGTGTTGGGGGTCGATCGGGTTCTTCCTTGTCTTTTTTTCGTTAGTTCGACCTTTACGCTCTTTTTCGGATAGGGGAAGGTTTGGTCATGCTCTACTTCCCACGGTGGGCACGAGTTGGCTTTCCTAGTGAGCTGCAAGCGGGTTGGTCCAAGTGGTGGTCCGTGCCCCGTTCGTTGGGGGTCGGCAAGTGTCCTGAGCACACTCTAAATGTTTCCCGAGGGTCGATTCTTGAGTCTCGGGTCCCTTCGACGGGTCCCGAGGGCCTGATGCACCCCCGAGGGGATCCCACATTATCGATTTGCTGCTGGGACTTGGACACAGCATGGGGTGTCCCTTCTGACGCTCGGGCGTCGGGATACTGACCGTTTGGTGGTCCGCCCACTAGCTGTCCCTAACTCAATATCCCTGGGACGAATGTTCGAGCCACTGCGTGCCAGTATTCGATTCCCTGGGAACGTAACGGGCGCCCGAGCCCGAGGTTCCTTCGTCGAGAAGGAGAGTATCGGCGGAATCGAGGAGGTTAGCGCAATAATTCGATGCACCTTTTGAGGAGAGAAGCCTAACGGACGCGACGGTTCGGGGTAGACAGGACGGTTGCATGCGAAAGGCCGGCGGCGATGCAGAGTGTCATGGCGGGGCCCGCACAGTTAATGCGGCGGATTTACCGCATCTGCTTCGGTTCGTGGCTCAGGTATATAAGGGAAAATCACTCCTTTTTTCTTTTTACCTTAGCCATTCGCCATAGTCGCTCGCCTTTTGCCTCCTCGTCTCCGTCGTCTTGAGCTTTTCGCTAGTTCGTCGCCCTCGTCGTCGCCGCCTTTTCCTTCTTTTCGCGCCCTTTCCCTCTCGCCATGGCCGCTCCAGCGCCTTCTGATGCCACCGCCGCTGCCGCCGCCCCGCTCGAGGTGGAGCCTTGGCTCCCATCCTTGGTGACGGAGGAGGAGCTCGAGGGTCTCGTGACGCTGGGACTCCTGCGCCACCGCACCGACCCGTAGCGCCCGGAGTGGATCGTGCCGTCGCGCGACCACCAGGAACCGCGGCCCCTCGCGGGGTACGTGGTCAGCTTCATCGCCTTCCACGAGCAGGGGCTCGGGTCGCCGCCAAGCCGGTTCTGCCGGGCACTCCTCTTCTCCAACGAGCTGGAGCTGCACAACCTCACCCCCAACTCTGTCTCGCAGGTGGTAATTTTTGCCGCCGTCTGCGAGCGCTACCTTGGGGTGGCGCCACACTAGGACCTCTGGCGGTACCTCTTCCGCGTCGATTCGTACACCAAGTCATTCGGCGCGAAGAATCCGCGGAAGCTTATGAGCGCCGGGGGCTGCAACTTCTCGCTGCGCTTCGCCGACTACATCCCTTCCAAGGCCCATTCCTCCAACAAGGGGTGGCACGATGGCTAGTTCCACCTGCGCAATGACGGGGGTACCTTTCCCGAGTACACGGGAAAGGTGATTTCTGCCCCCATCCCGCGGTGGAAGTAGGGGTGTCCATCGCGGGACGCCAAGCACCTGGATCCCTACCTCGTCGCGTTGCAAACACTGCGAGACCGGGGCCTGATGACGGCCGGTGTGGTGGCGCACTTCCACGCGCGGACGGTGCTGCCCCTGATGGAGGGTCGGCTGGCCTTGCACGAGATGGTGAAGGGGACACCGAGGGAAGGCACAGCGATGTTGTCCCAGGGGATCAGCCCCGATGAGATCATGCGTCGTGTCAAGTATACAGTAGGCGGTCACCCCACCTGGGACGAGTTGAAGAGGGTGGCCATGCACCCGCGTTCGGGCTACATCTCGCTGATGAGTATCCAACCTTCCGCCGACAGCCCGCTTTTTTGCCCTTTTCCGATCCTTCTTCTCCTCTTGGCTTAGGGCCTTTCGAGCAAGGGGAGGCCCTCCTTGCCCCCCGTCCCGGAGGATGCTGCCCAGCGGGCCCAGAACCGCCTCCGGGGTGAGCAGCAGAAGGCGGAGAAGGACAAGAAAACCACAGAAAGGAGGAGGAAGGCTTGGGAAACCCAGAGGCTCGCCTAGCTTTGCCGCCGCCAGCGGGAGGCTGGGGAGCCAGAGGAGGAATCCCCCTTCGAGGAAGATGAACAAGAAGATGATGATGACAGTGATGACACACGGCCCGCAGTGGCCACAAAGCCCACGGTGGATGCCGACGAGCCAGGGAAGGCTCCTTCATCGGCGGCCATCGGCAGAAGTGCCGGGGGCCGTAGCCCGAGTCCCCGAGCAAAGTCTTCAGGGGTCGCGCCTGGAGGTGCGGTCTCGGGCAGTGGGGTCGTCGGGGTTGGCGCTTCGCCAACCGGTGGCCACGAGGAGCCACTGGAGGGGCCGAGAACGGGCTCAAGCCCGGCGCCCGAGGCGGTGAAGGACGTTCCTTCAGTGGCCGCAACTGGTGGTGGGGCCCAAGGGCCCCTGTTTAAGCGAACCCTCCCCGCAACACGTCGTTGGTCGTTGGGATGGTCGAGGACAGAGGGAGTCGGGAGAAGACGCCGCCCACTTCAGAGTTGGGCGAGGCCGGCACCCCAGACCTCGAGCTGGGGTCCTCTCGAAAGAGGGCGTCTCCGCCGAGGAATGGCGACGTAGGGATGGCGGCTGGTGGCGAGACAGGGCCCCCACCGTTTGGGGCATCTCAGGGCGCAATAGGCCGCGATGCGGAGGTACTGCCCACCCCTCTGCCGGCGACGCGGCCCACGTCGCCCTCCGGGCCTGTCGCTCCGTCGAGCACCAGGGCGGCGAGGAAGACGGCACTCCCCAAAACCAGGTAGGCTGTATTTTTGATTTATGTTTTTCATTTCGTGGATGCCCACTTTGTCTTATTTCATTTTAGAAAGCGCCCGGGGTCGGCGTTCCAGGTCTCGCACCAGAAAATCTTAAAGGTGCAGGCCCAGGGTACCGCTGGAGGGGAGGGCCGCCCGATGACCGAGGAGATTCCCACGGCGGAGACCCGTCCATCCGAGGGCTTGGTGGCACAGAAGGTGGTCCCTTCTTCTGCGGTCGTTGTGGCTGCTGCCACCGCCGAGGAGATGGCCTCGACTCTAGCTCCTGAGGCTCCCGTCGTCACTCCCAAGGATGCCTCGGGGGTGGCGACCACTGTTTCTGTACTAGAGCCGACCGACGCTGGCACCACGGCCGTGGACGTCGACGTCCCACCGGCGTCCGAAGCCGCGATTCCTCCCCCCACAGACTCCATGGCGCTGGTCGTTTGGGGGGCGCCTCCCCGGGCGTTGACGGGTTCCCGCATCGAATGGACCGACCGGGCTAATCGCGAAGCCCCGCCGTCAGTGCTCAGGGAACCATCACCGCCCTCACCCATTCCCGAGGGTGGGCTCGAGCGAAAATCTTGAAATCATACGAAAAAGAGAAGTCGAGTCTTTTTTTGATATCAAGATTTACAGAATATACAATGCTTGGAATCTCAAGGATAGAAGCGACGTAGCTGTTCAATGTTCCAAGCGTTGTCGTAGACCTCGCCTTTCTCGTTTTCCAACTTGTACGTTCCAGGGCGCAGCACCTCGGTGATGACGAATGGCCCTTCCCATGGTGGTGTTAGCTTGTGGCATCCCCTGTTGTCCTGCCTGAGCCGCAGCACCAGATCGCCTACGCTGAAGGCTCGGCCTCGGATGCACCGGGCATGATACTTGCGTAGGGATTGCTGGTACTTGGCCGAGTACAGTAAGGCGATGTCTCGGGCCTCATCGACTTGGTCCAGCGCGTCCTCCCGAGAGGTCTGATTGCCTTGCTCGTCGTAGGCTCTGACCCTCGGGGTGCCGTACTCCAAGTCCATGGGGAGCACGGCCTCGGCGCCATAGACCAGGAAGAAAGGCGTGAAGCCCGTGGCTCAGCTCGGCGTGGTCCTTAGGCTCCATATCACCGCGGGGAGCTCGGTCAGCCATCTTTTGCCGAATTTGCTCAACCTGTTGAAAATTCTCGGCTTGAGGCCTTGGAGGATCATGCCGTTGGCACGCTCCACCTGGCCGTTCGTCCTTGGGTGAGTGCCCAATCCACTCGTATGTGGTGTTTGTCGCAGAACGCCAGAAATTTCTTCCCGGTGAACTGCGTTCCATTGTCGGTGATCATGGAGTTCAGGATGCCAAATCGATGAACGATGTCGGTGAAGAACAGTACTGCTTGGGTTGAGCTGATCTGGGTAATCGGCCGAGCTTCGATCCAATTCAAGAACTTGTCGATGGCGACAAGTAGGTTGGTGAAGCCCCCGGGCGCCTTTTTGACGGGCCCGACAAGATCCAGTCCCCATACAGCGAAGGGCTAAGTGATGAGAATCATCTGGAGAGCTTGGGCCGGGAGATGGGTTTGCCGAGCGTAGTACTGGCACCCTTCGCAGGAGCATACTACCTCGATAGCGTCAGCCACGGCGGTTGGCCAGAAGAAGCCTTGTCGAAAGGCATTGCCGACGAGCGTCCTTGGCGCGGCGTGATGACCGCAGGCCCTAGCGTGTATCTCCTTGACCAGGCGTTTGCCTTGACTGAAGGGGATGCAGTGCTGCAAGACTCCGGAGGGACTACGCCGGTAAAGCTCGCCGTCGATCATTGTGAAGGACTTGGCTCTGCGCGCCAATCACCGAGTATTGGTCTTGTCCGAGGGCAAAATCCCTCGGACGAGCCAACTGACCAGTGGCTCACGCCAATCTGGCTCGTCGTCGTCCATCTCGGCTTCGATCTCCATTGCCTCGGCTTCGTCATCGTCGGTTTCAGCCTCGGTCCCGGGCAGCCCCTCATGGCCAGAGGGGTCGCCAGCCCCCGAGGGACTTCCACGGTTTGAAGATGCTCCGAGCCCTCCCGGGGGCTCGAGGATCTCGTTCCCCTTGCCTCCCGAGGGATCGATGTTGACCGAAGACTTGTAGAGATTGTTGGCAAATACGCCTGTCGGGACCGAGGCCCTTTCAGACGTGATTTTTGCCAGTTCGTCGGCCTCTTCATTGTACATGCGCGCGACGTGGTTGAGATCGAGGCCATCGAACTTTTCCTCAAGTAGCCGCACTAGCTTGCAGTAGGCGACCATCTCGGGATTGTGGCATGTCGACTCCTTCATCACCTGGTCCACGATGAGCTGGGAATCCCCTCGAACCTCGAGGCGCCTAATTCCAAGTTGAACGACAATGTGGAGTCCATTGACGAGGGCCTTGTACTCAGCCACATTATTGGAAGCCGCGAAGTGTAGCCGTAGAAAATACTTGAGCTGGACCCCGAGAGGTGAGACGAAGACTATGCCCACGCCGGAACCAGTCTTCATCATCGACCCATTGAAGTACATGACCCAATATTCTTCTTGGGTGGGGAGCGGTGGTAGCTGTGTTTCGGTCCACTCCGCCACGAAGTCCGCCAGCACTTAGGACTTGATGGGCTTGCGCGGTGCATAGGTGATGCCATCGCCCATGAGCTCGATAGCTCATTTAGCGATCCTCCCAGTCGTCTCCTGATTCTGGATCACCTCCCCGAGGAGGAAGGATGATACCACGGTCACAGGGTGGGATTCGAAGTAGTGCCGCAGCTTGCGCCGAGCGAGGATGATCGCATACACCAGCTTCTGGATCTGGGGGTAGCGTGTCTTGGTTTCGGACAAGACTTCGCTAATGAAGTAGACCGGCCGCTGGACTGGCAGTGCGTGTCCTTCATCCCGCCGTTCTACGACAATCATTGCACTCACAACTTGGTTAGTGGCGGCGACGTATAGCAGGAGGTCCTCCCCTTTAGTGGGCGGCACGAGGACTGGTGCTTCCGAAAGCAGAGATTTAAGACCATCGAGGGCTTCCTGGGTTTCGGGGGTCCAGGTAAAATGCTCTGTTTTCCTGAGCAACCGATACAAAGGCAAACCCTTTTTGCCGAGTCATGAAATGAATCGGCTCAAGGCTACAAGGCACCCCATCAGCTTTTGCATGCCTTTGAGGTTGCGGATCGGCCCCATCCGCGTGATGACCGATATCTTTTTCGGGTTGGCTTCGATGCCACGCTCGGAAACGATGAACCCGAGCAGCATGCCCCAGGGGACCCCGAAAAGGCATTTCTCGGGGTTGAGTTTTATGTTTCTCTTTTTGAGACATTTGAATGCTTCTTCTAGGTCGGCCACCAAGTCGTCTGCCTTCCTAGATTTTATCACAATATTGTCTACGTAAGCCTCAACGGTTCGCCCGATGAGGACCCAAAAACTTTGAGCATGCAATGTTGATAAGTCGCGCCCGTGTTTTTGAGGTCAAATGGCATGGTTACGTAGTAATGTGTGCCAAAAGGTGTGTTGAAAGAAGTCGCAAGTTCGTCGGATTCTTTCATACGGATTTGGTGGTAACCGGAATATGCATCAAGAAAACAAAGTCGTTCGCAGCCAAACTATTTGATCAATACGTGGTAATGGAAATGGATATTTAGGACAAACTTTATTTAAACTAGTGTAGTCTACACACATTCTCCATTTTCCATTCTTCTTCTTAACTAAGACAGGATTAGCTACTGGATGGATGACCTCCTTGATGAATCCGGCCGCCAAAAGCTTTTGTACCTCCTCCCCGATGGCCCGGCGCTTCTCCTTGTTGAATTGGCGCAGGCATTGCTTCACCGACTTGGACCCGGCCCGGATGTCCAAGGAGTGCTCGGCGACTTCCCTCGGGACGCCTGGCATTTCTGAGGGACTCCAAGCAAACACGTCGTCGTGCTTGCGGAGGAAGTCGACGAGCGCGGCTTCCTATTTCGGGTCGAGGGTGGCGCTAATCTTCAGCACCTTGCCATCGAAAGAGACGAAGTTGAGGGGCACCTCCTTCGCCCCTTCGATGGGCTCGAAGGTACCCATGGCCTTCTTGGGGTCGGGAACCTCCTTGGCCAGCTCATCGAGGTCGGCAATGAGGGCCTTGGACTCTACCAATGCGGTGGCGTACTCGTAGCACTCAACGTCGCACTGGTAAGCGTGCTGGTAGGCGACGCCGACAGTGATGACCCCCTTGGGCCCCGGCATCTTGAACTTGAGGTAGGTGTAGTTCGGGACCGCCATGAACTTGGCGTAGCATGGCCTCCTGAGGATGGCGTGGTAGGTGCCGCGGAAGCCTACCACTTCGAATGTGAGGGTCTCCTTCCTGAAGTTGTCAGGAGTCCCAAAGTAGACGGGCAGGTCGATCTGCCCGAGGGGTTGTACGCTCTTCCCCGGCACTATTCCGTGGAATGGTGATGTCGTTGCCCAGAGAAGAGTGCGGATGATTCCCATCGAGTCGAGGGTCTCAGCGTACAGGATGTTGAGGCCGCTGCCTCCGTCCATGAGGACCTTGGTGAGTCGCGCGTTCCCGATGACGGGGCCGACAACAAGCAGGTAATGCCCCGGCGATGGGACGTGGTCCGGGTGATCGTCCCGGCTGAAGGTGATGGCGTTAAGGGACTAGTCAAGAAAGCGTGGGGTCACTGGTCCGACGGAGTAAACCTCTCGATGCTCGCGCTTTCACTGACGCGGTGTGGGAGCGGTTCTGGGCCCGCCGAAGATCATGAGGCACTTGTCGATGGGTGGGAACTCATCATCCTTCCCTCCCTGGTCCTCCTTGTCCTCTGCGGGCTTCTTGCCATTGTCGCCCTTGAATGCCTGCTGCCCGTAGTGCTTCTTGAGCATCACACACTCTCCGAGTGTGTGATTCACCGGACCCTTGTGGTAAGGGCACGGCTTGGTGAGCATCTCATCGAAGTGGCCTCGGGACGGCTGGTTTGCCCTGGGCTCGGCAGCCGTGACCAGGGGGTCATCGCGGAGGGGGGCCTTCCCTTCCCCTTCATCTTCTTACTGTTGGGGGCTCGGGAGGAGGAGCCCTCGGGGGCTTCCGCCTTCCGCTTGCCCTTGGGGTCGGAGAAGAGAGCTCCCACCGCCTCGTCACCCGAGGCGAAGCTTGTGGCTATCTTCATGAGCTCAGCGATGCTTGTGGGGGTTTGGCGCCCTAGCTCATGAACTAGCTCTTTGCAGGTCGTCCCTGCAGGAAAGGCTCCGACGACGTCATAGTCGGCGATATGGGGCAGCTCGTTGTACTGCTTGGAGAATCACCGAATGTAGTCCCTGAGGGACTCGCCCAGCTTCTGCTTGCAGCTTTGGAGGTCCCAGAATTTGCCAGGGCGCACGTAAGTGCTCTAGAAGTTCCCTACGAAAATCTTGACCAAATCGTTCCAGTCGAAGATTAGTCGAGGGGGCAGGTGTTCCAGGCAGGCTCTCGCAGAGTCGGCTAGGAACAGAGGAGTGTTGCGGATGATGATGAGATCATCTTGCGCGCTGCCTAGTTGGCACGCAAGACGATAATCCGCCAGCCAAAGCTCGGGGTTGGTCTCCCCCGAGTACTTGGTGACATTGATCGGTTGTCGGAACCAGGGTGGGAACTTGGACCTCCGGATAGCCTCGCTGAAGACGCGAGGACCCAGGGCTCGGGTGAGGGCGCACGGTCCTCATCGGAGTCGTAGCGTCCTCCCCGGTGGACATTGTAGCCTCGTGCGGCCTTGTCGGTCTTTCATCGTCCACGGGCCTGAAGAATGGCGTGGACGTCGATGTCTTTGCCAAGCTGCTGGTGGACCGAGGGAGCCCTAGGAGCCTCGAGATACACCGAGGCCTCTCGTTCATGGCGCGTTGGGGAACCACGCTGATGTTCCTCGGCTCCACGATGTCGTGACACCGAGCTTTCTGCCTGGAGGACAGCGGCGTCCTACAGGAGATCCTTGAGTTGGTTCCTGAACTGCTGGGCCTCCGCGTTGGAGGGTTCAGGCATGCTCCGAAGGAGCGTTGCAGCCTCCGTGAGCTTTCGGCTAGCCCGGGGTTCCGTCGCTGGTACTCCAGCACCGTCATCGGCGATGATGCGAGCTTGGACGTCACGGGCTCGACGTCGTGCTGCTCCGCCGTTTCCCCACTCCTCCTCGTGCTCCAGCGCGGCTCGAAGCTGGGCGAGGCGCAAGCGGTCCTCGTCCATCTAGGCTTCGAGCTCCCGAAGTTGCTCTAGCTCCGGAGAACGATGGAGGGGACGGGACGTCCCAGCCCCCAGGTCCTTCAAAGGCGTGGGGCTAGGAGCCGGTGGAGGTGGCGTATGCAGCTGTTGCTGCTCCGCCGGAGCGTCTTCCTCCTCCTCCGAGTGGATGTCCTCCAACAAGGCTTCCTCTGCGTGCACTAAGTGATAGCACTCCCGAGAGGGGTCGATGAGGCTCTCGTCGGAGTCGTAGACGCTGAGGGCGTTATCCCACGCGTCGATGAGGGGGAGGAAAGCTTGGGGGTCGTGGACGCCGGTGAAGTCCACGTTCGCCCAGAAATCGTCGTCGTTATCCCTGCCGGGATCCCACCGTGACGGTGAGATGCGGCCGTAGCGATCCCATCCTTCTGGGTACTCTGGCAAGGCGCAGCTGGCGCTGGAGTCCTTTTCCTGCTGCTGCACGCCCTGGGGGTGCTCCCAGGAGAGGATGGCGGGGAGTCGAAGATGTCATCCAGGCGCTCCAGGTGATGGACGGATGCCATCGCCTAGTCGCGCTGGTAGACACGAACGGCACGGACGTGGGCGTCCGCAGTGTTGCGAAGCTCGAAAGGAAATGGTGACGGCGTCGCCGGCCTTCCCCAATGACGTCGAAGGGAAATGGCGGGCGATGCCGCGGTCCCTCCAACATCTCTCCGCGGAGTAGTGGGGGGGCGCGGAGCTACCTCCGCCCATGGTGTTGGGCTGGCGGCGAACGTAGAGGCGGTGTCCCACGCGGTAGGCACCGGGTTGGTCGCGTCTCACGTAGCGAGGCACGGGTTGACGCGGTTGCGCCTCCCCCTCCTAGCTCGGCGGGAGCAGCGCGTGGCATTCCCTCCGTCCCCCGAAACGGGTGGAGGTGTCGCCTGGGTCCCTTCTCTAGCCCCTCGCTGGGCCGGGGTCGGGATGGTGATGACACGGGGCTCGGTCGGGTGGAGGTTCATCTCGAAACTGTGGCCGGTGGCCACGAACTCGAGGCTCCCGAACCGGAGCACCGCGCCGGCAGGAAGCGCAGGGAAGCTGGTTGCCATCCCGAACTGTCGGTGCTAGGATTAGCAGGTGCTAACACCGGCTAGTAAACTTATGATTTGCGGTTGAGGCCACGGGTGGTGTGCAAGGGGGAACATAGGGGTTATACTGGTTCGGGCTAGGAATGCCCTACGTCCAGTGCGAGTCGGGTCGTGTTGCCTTGCACCGGGGTGCTTGTAGTAGGGGTTACAAGCCTAGGCGAGAGAGGGAGAGGACTTCCCAAGTCTCTTGTGCGTACGTGTGTGTGTGTGTGCTCTTGTGGTAGTAGGGTGTTGTGGGCGACGCGAGGTCTGCCTGAGATCGGCCTCTGCCTTCCCTTTTATAGTTACAAGGGAGAGGCTAAAGTTACATGTGTTTGCTATGGTTACAGTACTCAGCATGGTGGCGACCGTGGTGACCGGTGCCTGTCGTCAGCCATGACATTGTCTTGGCGCCTTGAAGGTATGGCATTGGTTGTTCGGTTGATCTTTCACTGTCCGATCGGTGAGTTCCAAGGTGGAGCACAGTGCGGGACGTGGCTTTCTGCATGGCGCTACGTCATGGCGTCGCATCCAACCCTGCACAGCGCAATGAGAAGACAGGTTGACCTTTGAGTGTTAACTCCCAAGGCTCAGGAATCCGTGATGCCGTCGGGGGCGAGACGGGACAGAGCGGTGAGAGTGTCCTCCCTCGGGCGCGTTCCCCTCCCACGTGCGGTACTTCCTGAGGGTAGGTGAGCCTGGCCGTAAACTTTGCCCATTCCCCCGGGTTGGCCAAATAGTCGACGTTCCCCCTTTCCCAGCGCCGTGCGTACGACAGGGGTATGGGCCGTCGCTGTCGTAGTTGGAGAATCTCTTCGTCAGCTCAGGGCGTTGTACGGTTGACCGTCCCTGTAGCGGCGTGGGAGGAGTGAGACCGTCAGATCGGTTGTCAGAGAAGATATGGCAGTTGGTACGGCGGACGTGCGCGTGCGAGGCGCAGTTGCGTCAAGGGGCCCACTCGATGGGACCATGCTCGTAAAGTGCTCAGGGATGTCCCTTGGGCGGCAAGATTGCTCTGCTGACGTTGGCAGGGCTCGGGCGAACCAGAGAGGTGCGCCCGAGGGAGATTGCATATAGCACGGGGGCTCGGGCGAATCGAAAGTTGGTCGCCCAAGGCTGCGGTATTCGATGGCAGGCTCGGGCGAATCGAATGGTATCGCCCGAGGGTCCTCCTTTCCAGAGCCCTGTTGTGGAGGCTCGGGCGAATCGGAGGATTTCTCCCGAGGGGTCTGCGTGCCTGGGGGAGACAGTGCGTTTCCCGCATGGGCCTTGGTTGGCGCCTGCTTGGGCCAAGCTTCATTTGGGAAGTGTGTCTTTGCATCGAAGTTGGGTGCCCTATACCTTGGTACCTGACAGACCTAAACGACACATAGGCCAAAAGTTATAGGACTTGTGATGCATTTTGCTCTTCTGTAAAATACGGGTGGCTCATGCTCATGCTCTAGTTAACACATTTAACATGTCGTGTTCAAAAACTGCTTATAACTTAGCTCCTCACATAGAACTAGCCTACATATGTTATATGTATAGCATATTTGTTATACTTTCATTCTAAATTCATGTAAAATGATTAACTCAGGGATACTATTTTTGTACTCGACAAGGATGTAAAGTTTTAGTGTATATACCTACGACTAGGGTGTTTTGGACCCATCCATCACCCAAGTAACAGAGGCCTTAAAATCACTCAAATCACCCAACAAGATCAAATCAAGTGACCAAAGGCCATCCGTCGCCCGATTCCCAATAACCACAAAATGTACATCTAACGAAGCAAAATATGACATCACTAATAGATAAATTTTGTGAAAAACAAATGGAAGATAATCACACAAAAAATAGAGAAAAAAATATAGATGTAATCAGATCTATTCAATGAAAGCCAAACTATAAGATGATGAAATAAAAAACAGAGAAAAAAAATACAGATTTAATCAAATCTATTTTTAAAGGAAAATTATAAGATGATCAAATAAAAAAATAAAATAAAAACAGATTTAATCAATCAAATCTATGAAACACAAATTATAAGATAATCAAATAAAAAAGAGAAAATAGGGATTAAAAAATTACATTAACGATCATATAAACTTACACCACTAGGCCAAGAAAATTACAGGGTATATATCAGTGTAAAATTATAATAGAAAACTACAAAAACAAACTGTAAATTTAAGATAACATTGAAATACATTAGAATAAATTTAGACTCAGTCTAACAGCATTGAAATAAAAAGAGGTGACGTGATACTGATGATACAGCTGTGAGGGTTTTTTTTTTTTTTTTTTTTTTTTTTTTTTTTTTTTTTTTTTTGAGCAACGATACAGCAGTGAGCTGATAGAATTGGTACAACACTACTGCTAGATAGCTGCACATATGCATGCCTAGCTATGGCTAACCAATGGTCTTGGAAAAAAATAACTAGGCACACAACATGCACATCTCTAGTCACATGTGGACATCCTCAATGGAAGTTTTATAGAATTAAATGTACTGACGTGTCATGAAATAGATGAGAAGAGAGGAGATAAAAAATTTCATGAGGATGAAACTTATCTACACGAAGTAAAACTTCTTACTGGGACTGGTCTACTAGAGTAAGATTACTAGTAGTGTAGGAGTAGTACATCACACACACAACACTGGCTGCAAAAACGAGGCGCTCGACCGCCTTGAAGCAGCAGCATGCACGCCATCTAAGTCCCGTCCATGTCGGACGGGAGCGCCGCGTGTGTGAGCCCGCAATCAGACCACCAAATAATCAAGTGACAAGCCACGGAATTGGCCGGGTGACATATATATTTGCTGAAGTTTTAAGGTGATACTAAACTCATCAATTATAACCATAAATGAACAATTAGGCCAAATTTTCACAGGTTCAATTTTTCACAAGAAAAACATGAGAACACATGAAAAAAAAAAACCATGTTCCAAACGTTCCCTAATAGGATGCTAACGGCTAGGGTATTGAAGCTGAAATGAGAATTACATCTAAAGAACAAGATGTCTCTAAAAATTATTTCTATAACATATTTGGCAAAAGAAAACAAGCACAATAAAGAGAATTCTCTCCCATCAAATGAAGCAAAATTAAATTATTGCAATGCGCAAATATCCATCAAAAAGAAGTTAATCGTATTTTTTTGCTTTACTCTTATCGCAGGCCAATATGCCGCACAATGTTTGATGCAGTCAAAGTGCTGGATGCCATTGTTGGTTATGATGTCCATGACGCGAGAGCCACAAATATGGCATCCAGGTATATCCCTCGAGGTGGATATATGCAGTTCTTGAGAACTGATGGCTTAAGAGCCAAGAGAATTGGCATACCCAATGGTTTTTTCAATTATCCAAATGGGACCGTGCAGCAAGTGCTTTTTCATCAGCATCTTGAAACAATGAGGTAATGAGTTTGAAACTTGAATTAGACATAATAATTATGTAGTTAATAATCATATGTGTAAAAAACTATAAAACCATCTGAAAAATCTGGACAGATTATCCTTGCATTAAGGAAGATAAGAAGCAAATTACTAGAATATATTTATGTACTTTAGATGAAAGTGATTCCATTTCCTTGTAGATATGATAACCTTATTACTTCCTAATCAAACACATGACTATTTATAATCATCTTGCACAATATGTATTGGTAATATCTGCATAATTTAATTCTTTGAAGAGGGTTGAAGCCAGAGCCTTAATTCAATTATCAAAAAAAAAAATCTAATATGGCTAATACTACTTTCGCTTAAAAAAACTCGATGTGTTGTACTGCCTCCATTCCAAATCACATCATTTTGGTTTTCCTAACTACATACTTTTGCTATGTAGAAAAAGTAATGTATCTAGAAAAAACCAAAATATTTTATAATTTAGAAAGGCGGGAGTAGGATTTTTATGGACAAATTAGTACTTAAAGAAAATTACTCATGTACTCTTATTTGTTGAAGGTGAACCATGCTAATTAAGGAATAATCCTGAGTAACAGAGACATGAAGACATGTGATTGGCCAAATCTATTAATATAAGCCAAAGCTAAAACATCAAATTTTTTAGGACACTTTTTAATCCTAGAACACCGAGTATCAGTTATTAATTCTCTCTCTTTGCTCAAATTATTTTTGGGCACCCATTAACATATGACTTATGATCTGTCCCTTACAACAAAACTACAAAAGATATAGATCATTCATGGTATACTTAGCAGTTGCATTTTATTTTGAAGGAAACATGGAGCAATCCTGATTGAGAACATAGAGATAGCAAATCTTAGTGTCATATTAGATGTTCTAAACAATGGTGAACAGATTGCATTACCAGCAGAATTCAAGTTAAGCCTAAACGCTTATTTGTCGGATTTATCATACACTCCAGTCAATTCCCTGGCTGAAATAATAGCATTCAACAATGCTCATCCCATCGAGGTATGGTTTTCTGAAACTTTCACTTTCTGTTTATTTTCTTTATCCTGGTATCACACATTTTAGTTTGAGCTTGATCTGGATTTACTTCCTTGGGGCATATTTTGATTTGTGTTTATAGTCTTCGAATGAAGAAATGTTTTGATCTGTACTTGCTTTAAATCTGAAAGAGGGCAACGATATTAGAAAAAACAACATTTAATGGATTACACATGAGTCAAAAAAAGATCCATCTGCACATAATGGTACTTATGAAGATTAGTTATAGATCTATGGAAATTAATTATCAGTGAAGTAAGTGTCCAAGTGTAATTTATTAGCCAATCTTTTCAAATGTTTCACAAGCTTGAAGATTCAGAAAGCTAATTTCGTGGAAGGTACTTTACAATGACAACAACAACAACAACAACAAAGCCTTTTAGTCCCAAGAATGTTGGGATAGAGGCTAGAGTTGAAACCCAACATGAGCCCCAATTCACGATTCAGACACGTAGAAGGTACTGTAAGATTGGAGAAAATATCACAAAACTAAATTTTCATGAAATAGTTTCTTCATTAAACTAAACTAAATTTTCATGGTAACCAATGTCATTAAACAGTAACTTTCTTGAAATTAATCGAAACTCCCTCTACAAAAAATACCACCAAACTGTACTTTTGTGAAGCAACTTCACAAAACTAAGATTCAGTTGTCCTAACTTATATTTGTATTTCATATCACACAAAAATCTATAATTATCAAGGAAAAATGAAGTTTAGTGAAAATGGTTTCTGAAAGGATAATTTGCAAAAAAGAAAAAAAATACTTTAATGTAATCTTGTAAATTTTACTCAAGATCCAATTTCTTACAGGAGAGGCTCAAAGAATTTGGGCAGCTTATCTTCCTCGTGGCCGAAAATACTACCGGCATTGGTGCGGCCGAAAGATCTGCAATCCAGGAACTAAACAAACTATCAGCTAACGGACTGGAGAAGCTGATGAATGAGCTGAAACTGGATGCTATTGTGACACCCAATGACAGCGCTTCCACTGTTCTTGCCATTGGTGGCATGCCAGGAATCACTGTCCCTGCTGGGTATGGTAAACAAGGAGTCCCATTTGGTATTTGCTTTGCAGGGCTGAAGGGCTATGAGCCAAGGCTTATTGAGATGGCTTACGCGTTTGAGCAAGCTACACGAGTGCGAAAGACACCCTCTTTCACACCATAGCCAATAGTTCTTTTACGAAGCGAAAGAGAAAGGAACTTCTTTTTTCTTGTACTCACGTTTAAAACGTGCATGTGCACTATGGAGCCACATGGATCTCATTTAATCCTCATTTTCGTAGCCTTGGAATTTATATAAAATCAGGTAACAACAAATAAATCTTTCGTAGTCTGAATGTGATGGCCCAACAGTGTGTAAAATGTATAAAATGTGATGGTCATTTATGCTTCACGGCATCACGTGTATAAAATATGTATATAAATATCAGTGTGTTCTTTGCTACTACCACAGAAAAGAAACTAGCACCAACAACATACAAGTGTGTACGGCCTGTGTTGGAGCTAGAGATCGTGCGTACGTGCGCATCCTCCATATGTCGCTTAGAACAACGGTTTGGCCGTCGTCGGCCAAGGCAGGGCAGCAGCACCACCAGGTGTGGTGTTTGTCGGCGCCGGAGAAACTGGACGCTGCGAAACCACGCCGCCGGTCGGCGAACTACCAGCCCACATCCTGGGACTACGACGCTCTTCTGTCACTGCATTCTGGCAGACCTGCTGGTCAGGTGAGTTCGTTATAATAATTTGTCTAATTAATAGTGGATCACTAGGGTAGGATCCTTTAATTAGTACTAAAGATTAGAAGCTAAAATGAGCACTAAACGTTTAACAGACATTAATGACATGCTAATTATTAGTTCGAGGGTTGCTAATTATTAGTTTCGTTAGTAGGTTTAAAGTTGGAATATATGCAAATAATTTATATACATTATCTAATCACATATTAGCAGTTATTAGCACGTGGATTCAAGCAGCCACCTACTGAAAAAATTAGCTAGCAAAAAAAAACAAATATTATAACTAGCTAATTTTTAGCACTAAGAGATCCAAATATGCCCTAATTCTTTCATCCATCAAAATTATATATAGGACAATATAAGTGACATAGGAAAAAAAAATATAGTGGTCTCTTTCTGGTTAGACTCGGTTGCTAGCCACATCCAGCCACCATGAGTGTGGTGGCGGTGGTGCTATAAATCGGCACCACATGTATTACGTGAATAACAAATAGTGACTATTTTAGCGTGGCTGTCGAAGTTTTGCGGCGACGAACTATATGGGGTAACCAAACAACCCTTTTGTCTGTATGTCAAGTCAGGCCATGTTTAGTTCACCTTTAAAAATTTTAACTTTCCCGTCACATTACATCACATCGAATGTTTGAACATATGTATAAAATATTAAATATAGATAAAAAATACACAGTTTATATGTAAATCACGAGACAAATCTTTTGAGTCTACTTAGATCATGATTAGACACCTATTGTAAAAATTACACATATATTATAGTACCAAAAATTCAAACTATCAAGCATCTAAACACAACCTGGTTCTACGGCCTTGGTTTGGCGTATGTAAAACTGTAGCCGGGTGATCCACTTTGTTTGTTCTAAACAATGAAATATTTGTTTGGCATGTATTATTTTGCATCACATACGTAGGGATGAAATGGTACGGATATTTTCCGACCGTATTCGAGACCGAATTCGTTTAGAAGAGTTTTTATCTGTCCGTATTCAAGTCCAGATATTCAACATCAAATATCGTATCCGTATCCGAATACTCAAATCACATATTTATGATGTCGATATCCAATCATATCATATCATATCCGACATAGTTGATACTATCCATATTCGAATTCGAATCCGAGTAGAAATATAAAAGCAAATATAATACAAGTCATATCCATTCGTAACCGATCCGTTTTCATCCCTACACATACGTATTCTGAAAACAACTTCACTTGTGAAAGTCATAAAAATCTGCTCTTATATAAAAATAGGAAAGGGTGAAGATGAAAATTGAAGATTTTTCTAGATTCATCGCACATGTAGGTCCCAACGTGCATGGACACCGGGTTTACTCTACGGGAAGGACAACGACATGGAGGGGAGCGAGCACGCTCGCCTGGACGAGATCGGGTGACCACAACCGTTAAGGCCTGAGCCGGCAGCCATATTGGCTGGATGCTTGAGGAAGGCAATGGCCCAATCCTGATGTGCCGGAAGGACTAGGAGGAGAAAGAAGAAATAGAAGAAGAGGACAAAAACAAAAGAAAAAGGGTATTATAGACATTTCATTATTTTTATCTATTATATTCAGCTTTTTTATCGAATCTTCCAAAACAGCTTTAAAGTAGAGCAGCCAGCAGAGTTGAGGAAAAACAATTTACTTATGAAGTTGAGCCGTGCAAAACAGATTCTGTATTTTTTAAATGCCCACCCTGCTTTGCTTTGACAGGCATTATCCTTGTCTGCGGTTGCAATAATCACGAGGCTACTAGCTATATATGCTGTCGATGACGTTTAGGGACCTCACATCTCTTCAGTCCATGAACGATCAACTCTAGTCTTTTCAAAACCACTGCCACCTCAATTGTAATGCACTAATGCCCAAGCCGTGACCTCCAGATTAGGAATATCAAGGCCACCAAGATCCAAAGGTTGGGTTATTTTCACCCAGGCAACTATAGGCAATATCCCCCATTAGCTTGGCTATTGTCCTTTCAAAAGAAATCCCTTCTTGATGTTATGTATAGCCTTGATGAACCATTTAGGGACGTATACTAGTGTATAGCAGAGAGGACAAAGCGGACCATGGGGGCACGAACCTCTGCCTTGTTCAAGAGTGACACCTTCCATCCTGGGAGCTTATCTGCAATTTTTTCAATCCAAGGCATAAGATCAGACTTCCGAAGTTTCCTGTTTGATAGTGGCAGCCACAAACATGTGCACAGATATTCTGATATAGAGCAAGGCAATATCCTATTGATACTTGTCAATGCAGCTTCTCCTCAAAATGAATGGGTACGATCGATACTACTTTTCTGAAGATTATTAGTTTGTAACCCAGAAGCACTCCCGAATATTCCAAGAATATCCTTAGTAATTTCCAGCTCTCCTCAACTGGCTTAATAATAGACAAGACAACATCATTTGCATAAAGGGAAACCTTTCCGTAGAGTCTTGTCCAAGATAGAGGTTGCAAGAGCCCCTCACTTCATGCTTTCACAAACAAGCTATTGAGCACATCCATGGCAATTATAAAAATCAAGGACTGGGCATCCCCCTGTCATAGGCCTTGTTGATGTTGGATAAGCCCTCCTGGTTCTCCACTCAAGAGAATGCGGGTAGTGGAGATTGATAAAAAAAAAAAAAATTGAAGATCAGGTTACACCAAGCCATACGAAAGCCCAAATGTCTTGATACTTTCAATAAGAGAAACAGTAATGCTTAGGCCCAGGTGTCCGGCCTGTGCCAGACGGCTCGTCTCCACCCACCCCCGCGCTGACGCGCGAGCCACATGCCGCTCGCCCCCACGCGCTGCGTGTTTTTTTTTCGTTCTTCTTTTTTCTTTTCCATTTTCTTGTAAAATATTTATATATTTTTTTATTTCTTTGTGTATGTGATAAAAGTAAATTGGTGATGTTACATGTGTTACAATTGTTTCAGATACGTATTACAAGCGTTACTTAAAATTTTTCATCCTTTTTAGACGTATACGCTTTGGTCGCCCAGCCGGAGGCGCATCCCGCTCACGTGACTCCTAGCACGTGGGCAGCTTGCCCCCTGCGCCTTTTTTTTTTTTGTTCTTTTTCGTTTTTGTTTCTTTCATTTTTCTTTTTCTTTCTTTTTGTTTTATTTTCTTCTCTCTTTTTTCCCATTTCTTTCTTATCCTTTTATTTTTTTAGCATTTATTTTTTTCTTTCTTTATAGGTATGTTATATAAGTAGATAAAAATATTGCGTATGTTGCAAGTGTTTTAAAATACATGTTGCAAGTATTGTTCAAAATGTTTTATTTTTTCGGACCTATGTTTTAAGTGTATGTTTATAATGTTTCATCTCATTTTCTAAGTGAATATTTGCAAGTGTTTCATTTGGATGCTGCATATATTTCATATGTATTGTTGCAACTATTTTATCTGAATGTTGTGTATATTTGTAAATGGTTTCTAAGTGTTCTCAGGTATTTTTCCAAATGTTTTATATACACGTATTCAAGTGTTTCAGTAGTTTCATACATATATTACAATTGTTATATCTGGATGTTTTAAAATTAGATCTGGTGTTGCCGCTAGGTTTCATATACATGTTTCATGCCCATTAGTCGGGTTGGGAGGTCTGTACCGGCAGTGACCATTCTCTGCCCCAGGCAGCGCGACCTCGATCTTCCCATCAACCGTCATAGCCCCTCTGCTCGCATGTTCATCTTTCTTATCTTCTTCTTTGCTTCATAGCGGGGTGGAATATGTATGTTGCAAAAGTCTTTATCGAGTGTTTCATTGGTTTTAGACATATGTTGCAGGTGTTTCATAGGAGTGTTGCAAAAGTATATCAGGATGTTATATATATTGAAATTTTTTTATCAAAATATATCCATGCGGGGTCTTGTTTTGAAGAATTAATTGTAAGAAACACGATAGTACAATCGGATTTTAATTAGGGTGCTTGGTTTAGAAGATCTAGCCTTTTAAACTCTAAAAATCATACGCATGCATGCACTAGCTGGTTGGAGCAGTCCGGCGTTCGGACCAGCATGTCCGTCCGGACGTCCGGGCGGAGGCGCAACCCTAAGAAAAATTCTTGGAGGTTGTAGAGGTACAAAACATGTTCTTTTAGAACTGCATTAGTACATAAATAAATTGTGGAGCTTGATTCATCTGTGTGAAGTTGTATTCTGAAAACACCAATGGAAATACAACTACTCGTTGGAAGGTCCCATTGGTAGCTGTGGTTGGAGAGTGACTATTAATTGGAACAAACGACTAACTGTGATATAGACTCTATGCATATCCACCCCCACCAAGCAACCTAGTGTTTATAATACAACACTCCTGGTCCTCCGTAGCAAATTGATTGATATCAGCCTAGAGCAATTGAACATAGATGACTGATGCAACTAATAGTTCAATGCCAACCCGTAGCGATGCTCCAAGAGTGAGAACCATTTCACTAGTAGTATATCTTAAACAATTAGGACCATTAATTGTTACTAAATACCATTGAAGTTTACTTTCAAAAGCAGACTTAACTCCATCTATTGCATGTGAATTATTAAAGAAATCAATATAAATAAACTGCCAATGGTACAAATCTCAAGAAACTTAATTAAATTACACTTTGAAATTTTAGAAGAAATGAAGCTCATGCATTTTGACTCATTCCCTAATAGACTTTATGTTAACATCGTTGGAGTATTTCTTATAACATTTGCATATCGAGTAGTTTTATTTTGATGTTATTCCATTAATAATGGCTTATACGTCATGGTGCAGGTTTATCCTTCTAGTTATTATAAGCTGAAGACCAACATAAAAGATATGTTGATCAAGAAAGCAGAACCATCTTCTAAACTTCAGATCATTGATGCAATGCAACGACTTGGTATCTCTTATCACTTTCAGGATGAGATTAGCAGCATCATGCACTCCATCTACAAAGAGAGTGCCAAGGATCAACACACGTATGACAACATTGCTTTCAGAGCCTTAAAATTCAGGTTACTCAGGGAAAATGGTTTCCCAACAACCCTAGGTATTAGCAAGCTTTTATCAAAGTAATGAATTTTGATCACATGTAGATGCATGCATGTTCAGATGTCGTTATATTTATAGACATGCTTCACATTGTTCACGAATTATATTAACTAAAACATCAAAGATTTTCTAGAATATAAGGTGTTTGAATCAATGTTTCATTTTCATCGATCAACAATCAGCTAATTGATTGCAGTAATAAAATAATTTGTCACGAAATAGAAAATATAATTTCATTTTGAGACATAAGGGTTACAATTCTACAATATGCATATACATAATAGGAAATCTATTTGGTCAACAAAAAACTAATGGCTACAATTTTAATGTTGCAGGGCCATTGGGCTACCATAATTTTGGAAATTGGATCACCAAGACACCAAGACAGGAGGATGCAAAGGCACTTCTTTTACTACATGAAGCCTCATACCTAGCATTGGGAGATGAGGAAATATTAGATGTAGCACGGACATATTCAGCTAAAGCACTTAAAGAACTTATGCCATCCATGCTGCCCCACTTAAGGGAGGGTGTGTCACATGCTTTAGAACTTCCACTGCATTGGAGGGCTCCAAGACTAGAAACAAGGTGGTTCATCGATTACTATGCTAGAGACGCTAACATGTGCCCATTGCTCCTCGAATTCGCTAAACTAGACTTCAACCAAGTTCAAGATGAGCATCAGAAAGATCTTGTAGCGGTAACATGGTAGCTTGAAGCAAACTTATAAACTTTTACTTCCTACCACAAGCATTGTTTAATTTTCTGACTAAAAGAAAAAAGTGTTTTCAACACTCTTATTAGCTGGTGGAGGAAAACTGGACTTGGTAAAACGCTACCATTTGCAAGGGATCGTCTAATGGAGTGCTTCCATTATGCAAATGGAATTGTTTGGGATCCGAAGTTTGGACCATGTCGTCAAATGCTTGCTAAACTTTCCAATCTAATTGTTTACTTGGATGATGTCTATGATGTTTATGGAACCATGGATGAACTTGTACTCTTCACAAATGCAATTGCAAGGTGAGTAGAATTGCAATAGAAGAAGCATGTATTCAATTAACAATTTGGAACAATTGCACGGCCCAGAAGAACTGTAAACATTTGCAAAGAAAAAAATATTTAATAAAGTCCTATGAATACCATTACATTCTCGTCACATGCCAAGTCTTATCTCCTCTCATAGAAGGTGACTTTTTAATTTTGCATTCAAATTTTTTCAGGTGGGATGCAGTACCAAACGAGACACTCCCAGAGTACATGAAAGCACTTTATTCTGTTATATATCACACATCAAATGAAGTTGCTGAACATGCTTTGAAGGAACATGGTTGCAGTATTCATTATCATCTACAAAAATCGGTGAGAACTACGCTCATATTAAGCCACCATTATTTGTGATTGACTATTGTATTGTTCTATGATTTGACTGGTAAGCTATTCTCATTTAAAAGTGGCATGACGTCTGCATGGCATTTTTGGTGGAGGCAAAATGGCATCATGGAAACTGTAGACCAAGCATTCAAAAGTACTTGGAGAATGGATGGGTGTCATCATCTGCACCATTGTTGCTGTTACATGCCTTCTCAATGCTCGATTCAGTTGTCACCATGAACACAATATCCCAACTGCAAACGACACACAGATTAGTTCAACATGTTTCCTTAATTTTGCGTCTCTGCAATGACTCTGAAACACACATAGTAAGCACCTTAGTTTCCCCCTTCTAGTTATTTAAACTTTTGGATGTTGTTTTCTCACATATGCTACATATGGAACCATAGGATGAATTGCAGAGAGGAGATGCTCCATCTTTCATAGCTCTTCACAAGACCGAGAATGGTGGTAACGAGGATGATTCTCGTAAGGCCATGCAAGATCTTATCTTGAAGTCATGGAAAGTAATCAATGAGGAGGCGTTTGATAGTTGTCAATATTCTACCCCCTTTAACAAAGCTTGTGTTAACTTGGCTCGCATTTCACATTGTGTTTATCAAGGCGGAGATGGTTTTGGGTCACCAAATGGTCTAAAGAAGAAGCAAATTAGAGAATTGTTCTTGGATCCTATCCATATATGAAACAACCTCTAAAATAGTCATTTCTTGAGAATATGAGGGGAGTATTTTGTTGGTGGTATATTACCTTGTTTTGAAAAAAAATGTAGAAAATACCGTGGGTTTGGGGTTCATTGCCACGATGATTAATTAGAATGTCAAGATATATAGGTTTTGGTGGCCTAACACTCACTAGAGGTTTATCCTGGTTCGGGCTTTCACCCTATATCCACTAGTGATTTTGTACTGCAGTGTTCGAGAAATGGGGTTACAATAATCAGGCGGGGGAGAGAGATGATGTGTGATTACAAGTTTGAGCCAATTGTTGGATCAATTAGCTAATGAGCTTTTTACCTGTGTGCCATTATAAAAGTTCAAAATGACCTACGTACCACTGAATTGAAACAAAAGTTCCTCCATACCCTCGCATAAAATGTTCTTTACCTACATACCACTCCCGTCAATGACTCAATTTTCAAAAATTCATAACTTCTCCATACAACATCGGATGAAGATGATTTTTATATGAAAATTGTAGAGCTAGACGAGATCTACAACTTTCTAGTCTTGAGTTTTTTCATTTGAGGACGTTAAGATTCTTAAAAAAGTTAATTTAAGCTTTCAGCACTAAAATAAAATTTGAGCATCTTAACATCCTCAAATGAAAAAAACTCAAAACTAGAAAGTTGTAGATCTCATCGAGCTCTATAATTTTATGCGCTCAAATGAAAAAAACTCAAAACTAGAAAGTTGTAGATCTCGTAGGTCATATAAAAATCGTCTTCATCCGATGTTGTATGGAGAAGTTATGAATTTTTGAAAATTGAGTCACTGACGGAAGTGGTATGTAGGTAAAGAAAAATTTATGCGAGGGTACAGAGGAACTTGTTTCAATTTAGTGGTACGTAGGTCATTTTGATCTTTTATAATGGCACACAGGTAAAAAGCTCTTAGCTAATCCTAGCTGACTTGCTCTCTAGTTGTGTTCGTTTGTGGTCACATGTCCTCCCTCATTAATGGCACCCTGCCTTCCTTTATATATCCTAGAGGCAAGGATACAAAATGGTTCTAGAGAGAAATGGGCCCAATGAACGAGACTTTGGGTGAGATCCCCAAGATGTATCACATATGATCCCGAAGGACTTGAACAATATCCTTTTTTTTGTCTCAATCCCCATGCCACCTGGGTGGCATGGTTTTTTCCCTATGTGGTACCCATCGGAGCCCCTCTTGCGCCTTTGGGTAAGCTACTACGAGCTAGAAAAGACCCACATACTTAGCTAATGCTAGAGCCATGTAGCTCTCATGATTGCACTTTAAGTCTCGGTTTCATACTTATAGGTAAGTCCTTAAGGAGATGAATCTAGAACATCAACAAAAAGGCTCAATGCTCTAGCCTCGCTCCTTAGTCTACGTTGCTAAAAAACATCTTTTATTCTTTATTGTATATTCAATTAATCAATTTTATATGATCATGATTCTAATTAAGCGCTAGCATTAACTACCCAAATGCATAAACTATAGGCAACAAGGGAGAAGATATCAAAATGAACCTTATGGTTGCCAAGGCAGACATATGTGTCATGAAATTTAATGATAAAGGTGAATAGGTCAACAAGAATGGTCCATACTATACTTGACTTAAACATGTTTTTCCCTGAAAACACTTGCCCAGAGAATCTTCAACTTCATCTTCCTTTATGTACCTTCTAGTCACCAGCGCATACGTACGGTTTTCTTCTACTCGTAATAAACACCAAGCACAAAGAAACATACAAACAAGCAAAGAGATACAACAAAGAACAATACACCATAGAAGACAAAAACAACACCCTAAAAGAAAGAGCTCGGTACACAATAGTCATGAGAGCGCAAGAAACATCCAGATGGAAGCTAGGCTACCAAAAGATTTATATTATAAAAGAAATAATTACAAGATTGATTCATGTTAATTAAGAAAAACTATGTGAGTTGTATTAATTAAGATTAACCCAAACAAATTTAGTTTCAAAAGCTATTATAATTAGTAAAATAAATTTAGGTGGACATTAATCAAATTATAATTTATTTATAAAAGTGTATTACACAAAATCTATATTGACTTTAGTTAGGAAACTTGTTGCATAAACATTAGTCATAGTATATCTTTTATGTACGTATGAATTATTGTTGTCGCAAAAAAAAGTATGAATTATTGGATTTTTATACCTATATTCCTTTTAGTTGTAAAACTAGTAGCAGGTAGATTAAGGGCAGAAGTTAAAACCCTACGATTCTTTTATTAACTAAAAAGATAAAGTTACATGCATATTAATCAAATTAATATTTTACTGTAAACACATATATGTGACGTGCTAAACATAATTGCTAGCACGTAGATTATGATGGCACAAAACTAAGGTAACGGAATGGATTAAAACAGAGTTAATGAGATGGAAACAAAGCAGGTGGAAAAGATATCCAGATTTGGTACGGGAAATAAAAGAATCAACAATAACACATTTCTATATCCGTTCATATATGTGATGGTGGCAAGGATCGTATTGTGCACACTTGCATGTTTCTTACTTACGTAGATCCATTTTATGGCAGTATATACAAGGAGCAGAACTGCATTGCTTTGTGGCAATTGGCTTGACAGGGAAATTTTTTTGAGGCTTTTACCTGTGTAGCATTATAAAAGATGGTCTTCACCTGTGTACCATTAAAAAGTTCGTGCGCATCCAGGTGCCATGCACCCTATCTTTTTTGCCTCTCATACCATTCCGTCCAATTTCGAGGCTAACGTTGGTTAACGGAGGTGGGGAAAGACTGACATGCCCTCAGGGCAAAGAGGCTTCTCAATTTTTCTTTGTCCTTCTGTGCCACTGTCTGGACCAGTTTTGGCGCCAACTCGGTACGCTGGGTCGCTGGCCAGTGTTTTGGCGCCAAACTTGGCGCCAGAAGTGACCCCCTGTGCTCGTATATATAGTGGCCCCCCTGTGCTCTCAATCCATCTCCTTTCTTCTCTTTGTCTCTCTGTTTTTGCACCACCATGTCTGAAGCTTCAAGCAGCTATGGGAGGAGGGGAAGGCGGGTGAGGTGCCCCAACTGTGGTGTGCTTGCTAACCGGTTCACAGCAAGAACCGAGGCAAACACCAACCGTGTCTTCCACAAGTGCCCGTACTTCGCTGTATGTATAACTTTCTATCCACAGTTTTGCTTTGGATCTTTATTTTGTTGTTTTCCACAAGTGTAATGGTTTGTTGTTTTTGTCAGGCTAGAGGTTGCCAGTATTATCAGTGGGAGGACGAAATGGAGGCGAGTGTAGTGCCGACGCCTGCTCCACTACAGGCAGTTCCTCTACATGCAGTGGCAGCACCTGCAGGGATCCCTACAGCTCCTCCTCTGCCGATTATCCAGGAAGGTCCCCAGCCAGCTGGAGTTGAAGGTAATGTAGTGAAAAATAGGGTTCTCCAACAGCTCAAGTGGATTGAAAAGTTGGTGTTTGTTTGCATCTTTCTTGCTTTGTATGCTATCATGAAGAAGTAGGGGCTTTTGCATGTATGTATGTATGGATGAATGAATCAATGAATATATGGTTTATTTGACAAGACATGGTTTCGTCTCAATATTTCACAAGATTATAACAGGTGAAACCATTTCAATATTTCACAAGAAAAAAACAGCTGACAACGGATAATCATTACAGACCATTACAGGTAGACAGAAAATGATGTTCATGTAGTCCATTACAGCTACACAGTACATTACAGTCCAACACAGACATTACAGTCCATTACTGCAAAAGTAGTTCATGCAGACAACTAAGCCACACATCAACATAAGTCATTGGCAGACAACTAAGCATCACAGGAAAAGAAGTTCATGCCAGACTACTAAGCATCACAGCAAAAGTTTATGCCAGAAAACACTAACCAAGCAGCATAGAGACAGCCACCTTTCATTACATCTGTAGCTTTTTCTTGCTTCTGGTATTGGAAGCTGGGCTGGCTGGGTTTGCTGGAAGAATTCCAGGCCTCCTTGGTGTGAGCTTCTTCTTCACTCCTATCTTCTTCCTTGGTGTAGCATTGGGCAAAACGACATCCAGTGGGTCTGTCTGCACTGTAGCCTGAGAGGCTTCATGAAATGGGGCAAGGTGCACAGCTTGGATGGGCACAGGGTCATTGGAACCAGTTCCAGACCTGCAGCAACACCCAGTTATTTTATAGGCATCACAAACAATGGGGAAATGTATAACTGCAGCAACACTAACCTGTTAGTGTGGGTATTTGTGGTACTTGTTGATGCATTGCCTGTTGAATCCTTGATTTTATTGACACCTGATGTGTTCTTCTTCCTCTTCTTGTGTGTGGCTCTGGCCACAGCTTTATTGTGTGGGAATACCATTTCTGAAGAGGAAGGAGTTGCCACCACAAGGCTTGTCTCTGTATTGCAGCTACCTGCCTTCTTCTGCCTTTTCTTTGGTGGACCCCTAAAAAATATGATGTACATGTTAGCAAATGTGTTTACAAGACATGGTGGAATAGATGTATGTGTTTACCTTTCAGCCTCCATTGCAGCAATGTCTTGTGGATTCCTATTTTTGTAGGTGTACCAGTGATGCCCTAGTTGATGGCAAACTTTACATTCATGTTTCTTTCCCTTGCTGCTGCTGCCTCCCTCCATAGCAGACTTCATCCTGTTCTTCCTCCTTCCACCTGTTGACTTTAGCAAAGGAGGGTGCATGAAGAACCCATGTGTGGCTTTGGGCCACATGGACTTGTCTGGGATACATGGGATAGAGCCTTCATAAGCTTTTTTGAAGCTCTGGACAGAGAAGTAATCATCTACATAATCCTCTAGCTTGGCGCCAGGAATTGAGGTGATGTAGGCAATGGCATGTTTACAGGGTATTCCTGACCCTTGCCAGGCCCTGCAGGAGCATGTTCTCTGGGCTAAGCTCACCACGAATCTAAAACCAGACCCTCCCTTAGCACAAACTTCAGCAACACCCTCAAGTGAGCTAGTGATCACTTCAATGTCTAAGTTGTAGCTGTCTTCCTTCACTTTCTTCACAATATGGGGCAAAATCTTGCCTTCAAAGGTCCTGGCCACCCTCTTCCTATGGTTCCATTTAATCAAAATCTTCTGTCTGATGCTGTCCATCAAGTCATCCAAGTGCTTCCCCTTGTCACCCTTTATCCAATTATTGAAAGACTCAGCCAAGTTATTTGTGACATAGTCAATCTTTGAAGCAGTGGAGAACTGGCTCCTAGTCCAAAGTTTCTTGTGAGTCTCCTGGAGGTACTTCATAGCCTGTGGTTTGGCTGCTGCCATTGCTTGATAATGTTTTTCAAACATATATGGGCTCCAGGAATATGCTGCAGCCCACAAGTGATCATCAAATATCTTGCCACTATACCTCTTGTTAAAATTCTGTACTAGATGGTACATGCACTCCCTATGTTCTGCTTCTGGAAACACCTCACTCACTCCATTCATCACTGCTTGGCCACAATCTGTGCAGAAAGTAAGCCCAGTTGGGCTACCAATGGCTTCCTTTAACCTCTCCATGAACCACACCCAATTGTCATTGGTTTCAGAATCAATGACTCCTACTGCTACTGGGAACATCCAATTGTGCCCATCTACTGCACAGGCAATGCACAACTGGCCCCTAAACCTCCCTGTTAAAAATGTGCTATCTACTGCAAGATAGGGCCTGCAACCTCTAAGGAAGCCATCAACACAAGGTTTTAATGCAAAAAACAGCCTATTAAACCTTATCCTGTTGTTGATGGTGTGGTGGTCAATGACAACAAATGAACCAGGGCTGCTTTCCTCTAACTGTGCCTTAAATCTAAACAAGTTGTCAAAACTTTTTTCCCATGGACCATACAGCTGATCCATAGCAAGATTTTTACCTTTGTACACTCTTCTGTAGGGCACCTCAATCTTGTACTCATCCTTCAGCCTTCTAACCAGTTCTGTGGCACCCAAAGTCCCATCTTCCTTGAGCCAATCAATTACTTTGCTGCAAACCCAATACTGTGTCACTCCTACACAGATTCCAATCCTCTTGGCACATTGACAACTATGAAGCTCTGGGTTCTTCTTCACCTACACATGATCATTACAATATTATATCCACAAACAAATTAGTCCATGTATTTACAATATGTGCTAACATAATACCTTAACAGTCACACCATCCCTGAGAGTTGATGCATGAATTCTCCATTTGCAGCCCTCATCAATCTTGGCACTGCAGCTCACCCTATACCTTCCTGGATCTGCTGCCTCAATGTTGTAGTGGATTTCACGTTTGACTGCATGAGAAGCTAAAACTAGCTTAAAAGCTGTCATGTCTGAATAAATAGTGCCCTCTGTCATAGGAGGGTCCTTCTTGTCATAGTCAGCATCAGGCATTTGCTCAGGTTGTCTATCTCTAACAATGTCATCTACATCTTCTATTTCAGAATCATCATCACCAGACAGAGATTCTTCATCACTTTCTGATTCAGAAAAGCTGTCAAGCTCAGGACTATCAGGCTGTCTTCGTTTACTGGATGGTTTAGGATCTTGGGGACCAAGGTCAATGTAAAGCCCTTCATCATCAACTCCCACATGCTCATTGAATGGGTTTGGGTTAGACAGGTATCGTAGGTCTGTAGATTTAGTCTGGGTGGCATTGCTTGGTTCTGCTATGCTAGGACAGTGCACAGAAGGGGTGAATGGGGGTTCAACAGAGTGGGCAGTGGGGCTAAATTCCCAGTCAGGAATGTGAGGCTCACAATTAGGGCTAGTATATGCAATAGTCAAGTAGCAACACTTCAAAATTTTGTTCTTTGCAAACATGTCTAGCAGCTGTGCATCACAAGAGATTTCAACATTGACCTTACTGTCCATGCTCAAATAAAACAGTCGAGCTACATCACCGAAATCGGGGGGATACTTGTCGACAATTTCATCAAGCAGATCTCTGAAGTTAGTCACGTCGGAATCCACAACTTTGTTCAACGAAAACCACCGAGCACGTGAATTCGGAGCAACAATCCGTATTTCTAGGTTGAAGCTAGTGTCTGCGTCCATCCTACACATGACGAACAACGACGCAATGAAACCTACGAGACCTAAGTATCCACAACAAAGAGCACGCAATCAAGATGCGATGTATTGCACTCACCCTTCAGGGAGCCAGTCCGGTCGCTCGTCCGCACCCTTCTTTGCCGCCATGGGCGGCGAATCCTCCGGATCCACGGAGAAACCCAAGCTCCACTACCGCATACCACGCATGCTCCGGGGGGGAGAGGGGGGTGGTCCTCTTGTCTTTCCGCCCGCGCCGCTACGGTTCCGCCGCCACGCGCCACCGGCCGGTTCGGTTCCGCCTCGGCTGCTCCGGTTTGAGGTCGCCTAGGGTTTGGGGGGGAACGAGAGAGAGGAATCGAGAGTGAGAATGAGATAGCGGTTAAGGTATTGCAAAAAAACTGAGAAACAAACCTTACAGCAGCTCCATGCGCGCAGTCTCAAGGTGAAGGACAACATCGGGCTTTTCTCCGTTCTTTATTCCCGTGCACGGTCTGAACAACAGAGACTTGCACTGGATTTTGCAGAGGCAGCTATGCTCGCTCGGCATCAGCGGACGTACGAGGCATGCAACAGCTGACGCACCGGTACGGGATCGTCGGCCAGCACACCGCTGGGGCATGCATGCTATGCTGCTGGGCCCTCGATTAGGTAGGTGTACTACTGCAACAGAAAGAACGAAAGGAGATGCAAAAGCAGTAGACGAGAGATAGATAGATATACTCAAGGAAACGTCGGAATTAAGGCGCTGGTTTATCCTCAGAGACGACAATGAAAGAATAAGGCATCGATGGGTCTTACCAGCGGATCCTGAGAAGATAATGAGTGCAGCAGGGGAGCATCGTATTGTGATGAGGATCCCCGACTTCGGGGCGGCGCAGACGCAACTTTGGAGACGAGGCATTTTATGTTCCGCTCACCGTTGTGACCAAGAATCCAGCCATCAAGCAGGAGACACATCCACCTATCTTGCTCGGGCACGTTACGTTGATGAAAACTGTGCCGGCCATCAGGTTGGAGTAGGTCTCAGAAGCTGCTTAGAACTCGCACCTTCACGGCCGGCGCATGGTGCGGAGCCGGGATCTGTCCATTGCCAGCCAGCAGCAGCCACGGTGATCCGAAGTCGAGCTGCAAATGCACGGGGAGCTACGGCCACTAGCCAGCAGTTCACGGCAATATGTGGACCATGGCTATGGCTGACGGGAAGATCGTGCTCGACCGGAGCTGGTTGGGCTTAGCCGCGTGGCCGCAGGCTGACGACGACCGGCGGCGGAAAACAAGAAACAAAGCCAAACAAAGCCGTAATGGATTGATGCGAAGAAATACACTACATTGAACGACGTGATTAAACTTATGACCATGCGACGCAGGTAAGACGTTGCAGGCAATGGAGATAGCATACAATAGAAAGGAGAAATTTTAATTTATTACCCAAGTTCTAACTAGGGGCTTTCCTTTTAGTAATTTTAGTGTGATAAGGGTTATATATAACTCAACACTTCTGCGACCTGGAACTGATAATAATATTATCAGTCGTGTGCGCGGAAGGACACCCTACTGCGTCACACGAAGAATATAAAATATCAGAGTTGTCAGATGAATATAAAATATCGGCATCATTATCGCTAATAATCATGTCATTAGGAATCTCCCTAATAGTGCATGCACGAGAAGACAACCTCAGGACTTACCCCACGAGGAGTACCGAGGCGTTTAAATATTCCTCAGGTGCAGTGATGCTCATCCATTGCTGCAAGCTGATAAGCCTGCGCGAGGCGGCGCGCGCAGCTGTGAGATAAAGACGCTGCAGCAGTGCGTCTGGAGACTACTAGCGAGCATGAAGGCCAGTGCGCTGGCGCTGCTGGAGCTTGACCGCTGTCCACGACGTGTCCAAGAATAAAGCTCACGACACGCGTATAAAAGCCTTCGTCGATGGAAGAACAACAGACGAAGGAATCATCAGCATCAAAAGCAGTGAGAGAGCATCAACACACACTCAGAGAGAGCGTGAGCCAATGTCCACTCTTATAACATAGCAGTGTTTGTGAGCGAGTAGGAGTAACTGCTTCGCCTGTGCTAAGGTGAGTGTTATTGTTCCCTGTCCCTTCGGGGAAAACCGTATTTAATCGAGTCTTTTTCTATATAGTAAAGCATGTCTTGTGATTTTTCCTTACTGTTCTTTGTTCTGGTCACCGAGATGAATCTCTATGCTAGGAATCCTATAGGAGAAACTTCTGCGCATGATTGTTCTCGCTAAGTAGGAGATAGGCATCTGAGAGAACCATGTGTTGCCGTAGAGAAATATTCCCTTTGGGTGGAACTGCCTTGGGAGGCGGTAGTGGCCCGTCGAGGTGCGCCATGTCCATAGAGCGCTAGAGAGTCGCGGAGTTCCGCCTTATTCCGTGGTCTGGTCTAGAGGGAAGTATGGTAAGTACCGAGTAGGACACACACGCCTGAAGAGAAAGAGCCTGCGGTCTTATTGGCCTGTCAAGCATTCGAGATCCTGAAAATATATACACGTCCGTATATCAGAGAAACGTTCCACGCATATATAAGTACAGAATTTTTTATACCCTAAAATATCCTATATATACGTGCATACATATATCCTAAAAATAGTCTAAAATATTTTATACTACCAAATATAAATCCTATACCAAAAATAACCAAATAATATATTATACCTCCGAATAGAAAATATATAGTTTTTAATATATTCCGCAACCCTGGTATCGGAGCACCCAACACCTCTGCGACCCGGAGCTGATAATAATATTATCAGCCCTGTCCGCAGAAGGACACCCTACTCTGTCACACGAAGAATATAGAAGATCAGAGCTGTCAGATGAATATAAAAATTGACGTCATTAGCACTAATAATCGTGTCATTAGGAATCTCCCTAATGGTGCATGCACGAGAAGACAACCTCGGGACTTGCTCCACGAGGAGTACCGAGGCGTTTGAATATTCCTCAGGTACAGCGATGCTCATCCATTACTGCAAGCTGATAAGCCTGTGCGAGACGGCGCGCGCAGCTGTGAGATAAAGACGCCGCAGCAGTGTGTCTGGAGACTGCTGACGAGCATCAAGGGCAGTGTGCTGGAGCTACTGGAGCTCGACCGCTATCCACGACGTGTCCAAGAATAAATCTCACGGCGCTCATATAAAAGGCTTCATCGACGGAAGAACAACAGACGAAGGAACCACAACATCAGAAGAAGCAGAGAGAGCATCAACACACACTCAGAGAGAGCGTGAGCCAGTGTAAACTCTTCTAATATAGCAGTGTTTGTGAGCGAACAGGAGCGACTACCTCGCTTTTGCTGAGGTGAGCATTCTTGTTCCCTGTCCTTTCGGGGCTTCCTGAAAAGGAAAGCCGTATGTAATCGAGTCTTTTTCTATGGAGTAAAGCGTGTCTTTGTGATTTTTCCTTACTGTTCTTTGGTCTGTCGACCCTATAGGAGAAACATCTGCGTGTGATTATTCTCACGTAGCCGGGGATAGACGTCTAAGAGAACACTGTATTACCGCAGAGAAGTGTTCCCTTCGGGTGTGGGGCAAGTCCCGAAATTGTCTTCTTGTGCATGCACCATTAGGAAGATTCTTAATGACACCAATTTATATTCATCTGACAGCTCAGATATATTATATTATTCGTGTGACGTAGTAGGGTGTCCTCAGAGAAGAGTACCAAGGCGTTTGAATATTCCTTAGGTGCAACGATGCTCATCCATTGCTGCAAACTGATAAGCCTACGCGAGGCGGCGCGCGTAGCTGTGAGATAATGACGCTGCAGCAATGTATCTGGAGACTGCTGGCGAGCATGAAGGGCAGTGCGCTGGCGCTGCTGGAGCTCAACCACTGTCCTTGACGTGTCCAAGAATAAAGCTCACGGCGCTCTTATAAAAGCCTTCATCGATGAAAGAACAACACACGAATAAATCATCAGCATCGGAAGCAGAGAGAGAGCATCAACACACACACTCAGAGAGAGCGTGAGCCAGTGTCCACTCTTGTAACATATATAGTAGTGTTTATGAGTGAGCGGAAGCGACTGCCTCGCCTGTGCTGAGGTCAGCATTCTTGTTCCCTGTCCCTTCGAGGCTTCCCAAAAGGGGAAGCCATAGTCGTGTACAGGGGAGGACAACCTACTACATCACATGAAGAATATAAAATATCAGAGCTGTCAGATGAATATACAATATCGGCATCATTAGCGCTAATAATCACGTCATTAAGAATCTCCCTAATGATGCATGCATGAGAAGACAACCTCGGGACTTGCCCCACGAGGAGTACCGAGGCGCTTGAATATTCCTTAGGTGCAGCGATGCTCATCCATTTCTACAAGCTGATAAGCCTGCGCGAGGCGGCGTGCGCAGCTGTGAGATAAAGATGCCGCAGCAATGTGTCTGGAGACTGCCGGCGAGCATGAAGGGTAGTGCGCTGGCGCTGCTGGAGCTCGACCATTGTCCACGATGTGTCCAAGAATAAAGCTCACGGCGCTCATATAAAAACCTTCATCAACGGAAGAACAACAGACGAAGGAATCATCAGCATTAGAAGCAGAGAGAAAGCATCAACACACACTCAGAGAGAGCGCGAGCCAGTGTCCACTCTTGTAACATAGCAGTGTTTATGAGCGAGCAGGAGCGACTGCCTCGCCTGTGCTAAGGTGAGCGTTCTTGTTCCCTGTCCCTTCGTGGCTTTCCGAAAGAGAAAGCCGTATGTAATCGAATCTTTTTCTATGGAGTAAAGCGTGTCTTTATGATTTTTCCTTGCTGTTTTTTTGTCTGGTCGCCAAGATGAGTCTCTACGCTAGGGACCCTATAGGAGAAACCTCTACGTACTTTTGTTCTCGCTTAGCCGGAGATAGGTGTACGAGAGAACCCTGTGTTGTCGTAGAGAAGTGTTCCCTTCGGGTGTAACTGCCTCGAGAGACGGCACTGGCCCGTCTAGGTGCGCCATGTCCAGAGAGCGCTAGGGAGTTGAGGAGTTCTGCCTTGTTTTCATGGTTTTAGTCTCGAGAGAAGTACGATGAGTAGCGAGTAGGACACACACGTTTAAAGAAAAACAGTCTGCTGTCTTGTTGGCATTGTAAGCCTTCGAGATCCTGCGTATAAATATGCGTCCGCATATCAGAGGAAAATTCCAGGCATACATAAGCACAGAATATTTTTTACGCCAGAATATCCTCGCATACATATACTCCTAATATATTCTAAAAATAGTCGAATAATATATATATATATATATATATATATATATATATATATATATATATATATATATATATATGGATTTTCTATCTTGGGTGCTACCCGGCATGGGAGGGTACCTACGCCCACATCTGATGGCTGCCACGTGGAGGGATGGACGCTGAAATTGTGGCGTTTATTTGTGGCAAAGAAAACATCAACCAGTGCTTGCTTGTCTAGTTTTGGCAGGGTATAGGTAAGCGATGCATCTGCAACATTTTTTTTTGAGGGAGATACATCAGCAACTTGCTTTACAGAACAGACACCAGTGAACGTTCACCAGTGCGCCGGTTGCACATGCTGCAGTGTGGCGGACAGATTTTTTTTTTTCCTTCAAGCATCGCTTTATGGGTTTGACCAGATGACATCATGTTGCGTGGCGGTATGTGTGTTTGGCGTCGAAGTTTGCATGTGTCTGGTTTGTTACTATTTAGTGATTTACAGGAGGTATGCGGCCGTGAAATTATGCCCCATTTAATTCACTTTTAACTTATAATTAAACTGATCACATCAATTTTTAGACAAATACATGAAGCATTAAATGTAATTAAAAACTAAAACTAATTTAACAGCTTGGTAAAATATTGTCTTACTGTTTAAGTCTACTTAGATCATGATTTAACATATATTGCAAAAAAATAAAATACTGTTACAGTATTTTCAACTTTCAACTAAGTGTATACCCCCTATGTAGCGATGTTCGTTGTGTATGTTAGCTTTTCGGGTGATCGCCTTGCCACGTTTAACGTTGTTCCAAATCACAGTTCTGAGATCATGGACACAGTTCCGGATGAAGTTAGGCGTGGATGTATATCTTCCAACTAGATTACGTTGGAATGAATAACCGTTTTTTTTAGGGCGTAATGCTGCTGATCCAGATAGTGCTGGTACAGTTGATCCGTGGTGACAAATAGATAACCACATGGACGACGGGTGGTGACTGCTGCAGTGGTTGGACGAATGGAGAAAGTTTAGACAGTTTAGACATGTTCATCCTGTGCTTGGTCAATTATGTAGGGTGGTAGCTACCAACCAGGGGTGGAGGGGTGGTAGAATACCCCGTGTGTAGCTCAACATTTTTAATATATATATATATATATAGAAATTATATCTTACTCCTAGGGAGTAGTTACTCACATGTCTATATCTTTATATTTAGATTGTCTATTGTCCGGAAAAATATATCTAGACGAAGTATATGGTCATAGTAACCATCTTGAGTAGTATGTGGTTATACATTTTTGTGTTATCCGTATAGTATATGGTTATATGTTTTAATATACTACTGCAATGGCATTTTATTAATATATTAAAAAAATAGGCTCTGTTGAAAAATTTCGCATACTAAGATCTGAAGTATCTTAAATTGAATATCTAAACATACTGAAACTGATAAATTAGTATGCACACATACATAGTAGTTTTATTGAAGGTGGAAGTAACTTCTCCCGGGAGTATATATATATCCCACCCAACCAGCTGGTAGCCCACCCAATCCAATCACTGGGATCTCCACCCCTGCTCGGCGATCGGATGCATAAAAATCCATGTCAAACTGCACAGAAAGATTATTGTCACGACGATGCATAAAAACTAGTGGTCAGATGAATTAAAAGCAATTCCACACCGCATAAAAACCATTCCACGAGATGGAATCTCCATCTGACAGGATCTGACGCGCGCTAACTACACTTGACGCATGCACGCATCCATGCAGCCCATTCAAATTTCTTCTATTTTTTACAATAATTCCTCAATGAAGCATCCGATTCAAAAACTATTTTCACCATTGGACTCCTAACATTTTTATGCACGATTCAAGATTCATTGTGAATATTTTTTAAAAAAATAAAAATTTAAAAATTTAAAATTTAAATCATTACACGTGATGACTGATTATATGCATAGAATCAACTGTCAAGATGCATAAAAACAGTTTTTGTGCCGACGTTGCATAGAAATTAGTAGTTTGATGAATGAAAATTAACTGTTATTACCAAGTTTATCTCTGTGAGATGGACATTGGACTTAACAGTCGTGATTGTCTCTACCAACATCATACTTCCTATTATATGGTGTCTAACTGACATGAGAACAACGCATAAAACATGAAGGCCACAAGCGTAAAACATGAAGATGATCTCGTCTTCTCCAAACTTTAAAATTTGAATCGTGGCATGTGATGGCCGATTGGATGCATAAAGTAAATAGCCAAGATGTGCAAAAAAAAGTTTTTGGCGCCGACGTTGCATAGAACTTAAAATTCATAATTTTGCACATTACGAGATATAATTTTATGCATCCGTCTACGAATAGATCTTGCAAGCGAGAACACAGAAACATGGAGATGACCTTGTGTTCTTCAAAATTTGAAATTTTTGAATCCTATTGGCGTATAGGTTTTGAATTCTTATGGAGCTTTCTGGCACATAGAATCATACAGACGCAAGCATAGGAACCATTCTAATGCTACTAAAATTGAAATTTGAATCTTTCAGGTACGAGTATACATACAGGCATCAAAAACACATAACCCTTGCATAAATCTCCAACATTACAATTTATTCATGCATAGAACTCTATTCTTACAAGCATAGAGCACTATTCTAAATATAAGCATATAATTCACGCCAGATCCGGTGGCACCGCCAAGATCTCGTCGCCTCGCTACTTGGGGAAGAGGCAGGGCCACACCGCCGCTGTCTCGGATGCCAGACGTGTCACGCGTAGGCCATCATGGGGAAGGGATGTCAGATGTCGTAGTTGTCCCATCGCGCGCCCACCATCGTGAACCCTCGATAGGAAAGGCATAGAAACATATTTTAGCATGCACATAATCCTTACAACGGTGAGAAAATGCATAGAAACATATTTTAACATGCACAGAAACCTATTTGAGAAATTAATGTTAGCTACAATAATACGAAAATCAAGCCAAGGGACACTTTGGTAGTCATTATGTATGCAAGTAAAAAACAAAATTTATCTCTAAAGGATTATATAATGTGTTAATAGGCGCAGAAGAAGCATGTTGGAACAGGTGCAGGAACCTATTCACGATATTAATGTCACCTAAATTAATGCAAAAATTATGACAAAAAATCTAGAAAAGCTATAACATTTTGATTGAATTTGTATTTGCCTTCGCAACCATCAACAAGCATTCATCGCAACCAAGCAGTGCACAAAAACATGGATCAGTTCATCAAATATTGGGCCACAGTTTTTTATGCATATTAATCAACATGCAAACTAGACTACTAGAGCTCACAAAAGATCAACATTGGGCCACAAATTTTTTACGCAGATTAATCAACGTTTAACATGATGCTGAGTGTGGTGCAGCTGGTCGTGCATCGATCTCATGAATCAGTGCTAACATGCCAGATATAGTGAGCATAAAAACATGGAGAGAGAAAACAAATGTGATGTAAATAAAAAAAATAAAATTGCTATGCATAGAAAACTTTCTGACAACCCCATCGAGTCAAAGGAAGCCTGGGCACCATCCGACCTCCACAAGGAACTCGCCACAGAAGCAGCACGTCCTCCTCCGGTGGCGGGGGCGATGAACGACAGCAGCGGGTTGCCGGCTGTCACACCCCCAAAATTTCTATTTGGGGTTGTGAATAGAAAGCATGAAAATAATAATTGTTTTATAATTATTTTTAAAACCTTTCCAAGATTAATTAATTGCTTATAATTTAAATAGTGAAAAAATTATTTTATCAAACTCTTAAAATTATAAATAATATGGTTGGTGCATTCATGCCGCATGCATAATTTTTATTGAGTGAAAAAATTGTTTATTTAAAATTCGAGTAGGCTCCTGTTGATTTTGTTTTTCTCAAATTTAGAAAATAACTAAAGTATTTAAAGATGTATTAAGAAAACAACTCCAAATATTTATTTTCTCTCATAAATAATTCCATGATTTATATAATTTAATTTTATGGAATATATATATGATCCTTTTATTCTTTAGAAAGAAGAAGAAGAAAGGAAAAAAAGGGAAACAGCAATCACCCCTCATCTCTCCCCTCTCGGCCAGCCCACCTCCCTCTCTTCCCCTTTCCCGCTTGGGCCAAAGCCCAGCCAGCCGGCCCAACCGCGCCAGCCCAGAGTCTCGCACCCTTTCTCCCTCCCTCTGTCGCTGCCACGCGGGGCCCACCTGTCGGCTACTTCTCCTCCACCGAGCAGAGGACGGCGCGAGCAACCTCCGTCCGCCCTTCTCGCGGCCGAGCTCGGCAACTCGGTCCGCCGCCGCCCTATAAAAGGAGCGGCAGGGTCCCGCAGCTGCGCACCCGCCGCCACCCTTGCCCAGAGCCCTCTACCTTGCCGCAGTGTCCTCGAACCGCGCCATCGCCGCCATTGCCGCCGCGGCACCAAACGCACCGCCTCCGTCGATTCGCCGTTGCCGAGGCACCACCAGTTAAATTGTCACGTTCCAGAGCTCCACGACAAGGTGAGGAACCTATCCAGCCCCTTAATTGGTCGATTCCTCGTTCATAGCCTTACCAATGACCTCACCGTCGCCATTGGCAGGAGCTCGACCCGAGCTTCCGTTTCCCCTCTGCAGGCCACCTCCAACTCTCTCTTTTCCTATACGGCCACTCAGCATCACCGCGACCTCTTCCCGACCCTCTTCCCCATCGATTGAAGGCCCGAGACGCCCGGTTACGGAATACCGCCGGCCACTGTCCGCCTCCGCCGTCCACCGAACCCCTCCGAGCCGTCCCTGCCTCCAAAACTACCCTAGGTGAGATCGCGAAATCGCACTAAAACTCCCGGTACTTTCCTTGTCGAAAGCCGATGCCCGTAGCTCTATTCCGACGATCGCCGGCGAGCCTCCGGCGAAGCCACCGCCGCGCCGCGCTCCACTCCGGCCAGAGCGCCGATGCACCCCTCTCTCTTCTAATCTCAGCCCTAGGTCCAAGATCGGACGGCTATCCTAATCCCGTACCCCTTCGCGGGAAAGTTTTGCAAAAGGACCCCTGTATTTTATTATGTATAAATCCGCAGTCCAACGCGGAAACCAAGAATACGCCTTCTTACTCGGGAAACGTATTTCTTAGCGGGAGAAAATGTGCAAAGCCCATTTAAATTGATTCAATCTTATTTACATAAATGCCACTCCACTATTTTGCTCATAAAATATTCGTTTTAGCTCCGATTTGATCCATTCCAATTGCGTTTGACTCATAATTAAATAATATACATGTTTATACCACTTTTTAATATGTTTTCAACTATTAAAAATTCATAGTCTATTTAATCTATTATTTTATTAATGAAAAACCTTTTAATTCGTAATTTTCCCGTTTTAATTCCGTTTTGACCCAATTCACTTGTCTTAAATTCATATTTTCGTTCTCTATATATTTTTGCTACTGTGCAGTAGGTTTAACCTTTTTTTAAAATTTGAATTAATATTATAATAGTTTATTCTCAAGGAAATCTTCAGAAAATCATAACTTCTATATTTTAAATCTGTTTTTCATGATCTTTTTATCGTTGGAATCGTAGCGACGTGTAGATTAGTTTTATACAATTTTAAATCTATTTTTCTACTGTGGTGTAATGTTCTAATTATTATTCATTATTTGCTTTGTGTATTGATTGTGCGATGCGTGCGTGTGTTGACGGTTGCTAATACCCTATTTTGCCGTCAACATTTCACCCATAATCAAGGTAAAACCACATGAAAAATAAAGAACTCACCTAGAAACTTATCTAATTCCACATGTCCTTGGAGAAATCTTGTGTATGTAGAAAAATTGGTGAAATCAGGCAAAACCGAAGCATACCAAGACACTTCAACACCTCAACTGCACATGTGAGCCAGAGGGGGGGCGCCCGCCCCCTACATAGGGCGCCCACCCTATGTATGGCGCCAAATTGGCATGTCACCTCACGGATCCGTGTGCCATCCTCCCAAATGGCCTATGGCACGTTGAAACAACATCAACGGCTTAGAGACAAGGCACAAGAATCCGGTGGCCCTATCAACAGGGCGCCCGCCCTGTCCAAAGTGAGTGCCACGTCCACAATACGAGGGAAGGTGTCCAAGAGTCATCCAAGCCATCAAATGAAGTCGGTTTTCATCCAACGGTGATCAAGTGATGTGCCATGGATTGAAGGACCCACATATCATCCTCCCGGGGGTTGCAAACCGTCATTTCAGGACATCAACCGACCTTGCAACCGCCATAGAGGAGGAAGGAGGGCCGTTGAATGCAAGACAGTGCATCCAAGGGGCGCCCACCACCCTAGGAGGGCGCCCGCCCTTCCACTTCACGCCACCGACCTCCAGGACCTCTGCAAGTACCCCTGGAGCACTCCTACACTATAAATAGGACTTCCTAATTTGTAAGATGAAACACCACTAGAAACCACTAGAAACACCACTAGAAATCACTAGAGATTTAGCTCATAGTCAGTAGTAGCTCCTCTCTCTCTAGCGAAGCTTTGCTCTTAGGAATAGTGCTACCTAGAGAAGAGTAGAGTAGTAGGAGAGAAGTCGGAAGAAGGAGGAAGTCTGTGGAGGAGCCGGGTCTGTCGGCGACCTCCTCTGCGGTGTTCTTCACTCTTATCGGTAATAAAGATCTCCTTCTTCATTTATTTATTGTTATACTTTAAGTAGCTGTATACTTGCTCATTGCTTGGTTAGGGTGCTCTAATTCTTGAGCTCGAGTTAGAGTAGTAAGTTTTATAGATTAAGCGCGGTGCTTAAACTATAACTTACCCTTGAGTGCGGCTGGACCCATGGATAGTAGTGGTAGGTTCTAGGTGGTGACAGCCCTCGAATCCTCTGGATTCCACCATGTTCGGTCTGGTTTTATCAGCGTAGGCTTTTGCTACGTACGGTGCCTAATCAGTTGAACCCCGGCGAGTTTAGGACTTTGCGCGTCCCGGGTATAGCAGTCTCTTTGGTATAATAATCATTTGATTTTTTACTGAGATAGAGTTCTCCCCTAAAACTCTAGAGCTACCTAGTATGTTTCTACCTTAGTTATACTTCATTGATTTATCCTTACTAAGGTTATTATCCCATTTATCCATATCTATATCCTTTACTATCAGATCCTTGGAATCACAAACCCCGCCTTCCTTTGGAAAAATATAAATTCGACACCTGGTACTCCCAGGTAAAGTGCTACACGATAGTTCTGTACGCTTGCAGAATCTCATCACCTATCCTATAGAGCTACCCATAGCATTTTTTGTGCAGTTGCTAGAAATAACTTTATTCCTAGTAACAACATTTGAAGTGTCAACGACCACATACTTTGAGCATATGGATTGACAACCCCGTTGATTGCGTTGAGAAGTATTGTTACCATTGCTAGAGGATAGATTTGGCTACACTCTTTTGATAACGTTAGTAACTGTCAACAGCGTGGTGATTATTGATCAAGTTCAGTCAGTGAGTCTCACGTGAAGATTCAAGGAGCTATTAATTAAAGATTTGGATCAGAGAAAGGATCTTGATTTAAGGCAAGTATAGCTTGGGTTTTCTTCCTGTGTTCATGATCTTGTAATTTGATTAATGTTTTAGCAACAAATGATAAAAGGTCATTTTTAGCAACATGAGGAATTATCTGTAAGAGAATCTCCAGGATTGACAGTACAACTGTGAGGGCTATATGGCTCTAGTTTTAGCTCAGTATGAAGACCTTTTCTAGCTTGTTAGAGGTTACCGAAAGACGCAAGAGGGGCTTGCCGACTCGGATATAGTGCGGCCTCTGTCCATATGTGTATAACCTTGTGCCATATGGAAGGGGGGCTCTACATCTGCTTGCCGAGGAAACCTCACGACCCTAACTTGTTAGACAAACCTTTGAAAGGCTTCATAGTGAACCCTGTTGGCCTTCCTTGGTAGTGGGCTAAGAGGCTGATCACCTCGGGCGAAAGGGTAAATCACATCTCACAGTGAAAGTGTACACCTCTGCGCATAGTTTATTAAACTGGTATACTAGCCTTGTTCAAGGACACGAGTGGCCTTGGAATCCTTAAATTTAAGATGGTAACTTTTGATTGCTAACATGCTTATTTTTACCGTTTTATGCTTTACATTATTTATGCTACATTGATCATGAGTTTATGGGATCTATACTACGTTGTTGCTATACTTGCGGAGTTCGACATGGACTCACTCTTGCTAATTCCCCCACACCTCAGAAGAAGTTTAGACTTGTGGTCAACCAGTCGGTTTGTTCCTGCGGACTAAGGTCTACACCCACCGATCGAAGTTGTTTTCCTGTTGCTTGTACTTTGAGGTTATATTTTATTTACTTAATACGTTATTTATTTAAGCATTTGTCTCTTGATATTCCCATTATCTATGACTATATGTGATATTTGATTTTATTATTTCACATATATTGTATGTCTGGTTTTGTTCTTAAAACCGGGTGTGACACCGGCGCTTGCCGGTGAAGACGTATTGGCCACTTGTCAGTGAAGATATACTGCCGCATCTTGCCATCGCGGAGAAGGAGGCGTAGTGCGGGCCCGTGACGACGAACGCGAGGATCTCAAGCCGCGTGAGCAGCCGGCAGAGGAGCTCGATGAGAGCCTGTTGGTGGCCGCCGCATCGTTGTGCCGGGGGACGGACGGCGGCCTCCGCGTCGGGCTTGCCCTCGCCCTCGCCCTCGCCCGTCGGGTACTCGAAGGCGTGTGCCGCCAGGCGCCGGCAGCTTGGGGCCGGGATCCTGAGACCCTCTGCCGTGCGAGCACCGGCGGCGGCTGCGCCTCCTTGACCAGGCCATGTTTTCCCACGAGCAGGCGTAGCCAGCAGTGCCCTACCGCGAGTTCGTCGTAGCCGTGTCACGGCCGCATCCGTGCAGCACCCCCCGCCGGTGCCCTCAGTGGTGGAGGAGGCCGTGCTTGACACGGGTGGGGGAGGGGTGCGCGGGTTGCACCGTCGTGGGTGGGGAAAGGTGCAGGGCCACGCCTGGCTCACCGTCATCGCTGCACGTGCACAACCGCAGGAGCCGCGCTGGGAAGTGGATCTGACCCGCCGCCGTGAGCTACAAGGCGTCGTCGCCATCGCAGTGCCGTGCCTGGACGCCTCGTCGCCGGCCGCGGCACCGCCGCTGGGGCTGGGAGCGCATCCTACGTCATCGGTGCTGGACTCTTGGAAGGGCGGCCGCCGCGGCATCGAGGTGTAGCCGGCCCCTGTGTCCAAGAAGAAGAGGCTCGAGGGGGCCGAGCACCGCCGTCGCGCAAGCGCACAGCGGGGGGTGCGCGGCCGCGCTCCAGGGTAGGGGCGGCGGGTGACAGGGGTGGGTGGATGGGTGTAGATTAGGGTTTGAGGTTTATATATAGATCGGGCCTAATGGGCCGGTGGGTGGGCTAGCGGGCTGATCCGGTTGGGCTTGAGCAGGAACTGCACCCACCGGCTGATCCGGTTGGGCTTGAGCAGGAACTGGTTTGGTTGAACCAGAAACACCGGTTTGGGCTAGGGCTTCCACTCTTTGGAGTCCAGGGCTTCAAATATTATTTCCCTCGTCGGAGAACAGCCTTGCTCCGGCAGACAGACCGACATTTTATTCACGTGGCAGTAAAACTTTTTTGAGTGGCTCCATTAACCGCCGGATCATTAACTAGTGCATGCATGTGTGCGACTTAAAATCCGGCACCGTGGTCCATTTAATTCCTTTTTTAAGGAATTTAACTTCGCCCTGGGCATATGACCGGTAAAATTACTCCGATTGCTTTGCAGTATTTTATCGATGGGAAACAATAGCGCCGACCAACGCATGAGTAACAAAAGGGCACGTCCATAGGACGTATGATGCTAAAAAATTTATGCGTTTGATTTCTTTAGATAATACAATTTGTCCAAAGTTGATCGGTTAGAACATTGAAATTTACTGCACACGCAGCTCCAAATAGTAATTTTACTAGTATATAGTACTTCTAGCAATAAAAAAAGTCGGGGACGGTACCAGGTCCGCCGTTGCTTAGCAGGGGGCTTTGAAATTTTATTGCTCACATGCTTGAAGTAGTAATTTTACTAGCAATATGATGCTTCTATTGATAAAAAAAATCCGTGGCGATGCCGGATAAGTCGTTGCTCTGATAGGGCATTGGAATTTACTGCCCATGTTGTCCGAAGTAGTAATTTTAATGACGATATGGTACTTATAGCAATAAAAAAAAGTTTGGGATGATACCGGGCCTGCCGTTGCTCAGCAAGGGCATTGAAATTTACCACTCACGCGGCATGAAGTAGTTATCTTCCTAGCAATAAGTTGCTTCTAGCAAATAAAAAAATTCTGGAAACATGACTGGGTGTGAAGTTACTCGGCAAAGGTATTGGAATTTACCGCTCACGTAGCCGAAGTAGTCATTTTACCAGCGATATGATACTTTTAGCAATAAAAAAGGATCAGGAAGAGATTGGGCCTGATGTTGCTCAGATAGGACATTGAAATTTACCACTCACGCCTCTAGCAATAAAAAAGTCCGGCTACGAACAAGGATTTTTTCGTGACTATTAGTATCATTTTGTTATATAAATAATTGTGTCAGGACCCGTGGGAAATAAAATTAACTCTGATCGTGGCACTATATCTCCGGTAATATGTTTTATGGATTAGTAATAATTTTCCTAAATCAATAGTATTTTATTTATAGTTTTTTATTGAGTAGTAATAATCAAGCAAATTTTTGAAATCAAGTAGTATTTTAGTTATAGACTAGGTAGCGTGCCCGTGCGTTGCTACGGGACAACTAAATTTTTATACTAAAAACACAAGGATCGCATAAGATACAATAATGTGAAATTAAATACCAAAATTAGAGTGACATTTAATCAAAATAGCAAAGTCGTGAAATTAATCGTCATGGAGAGCGAGGCGTTGCATGCTCACCGACTCCACCGTACAAACATTTCATTGCGTTGTAACAGGAACAAATAACACCCTGATAGCTATGAAAGGAAAAAAAATGTATCGATAATTACATAAATGTGTTGTCGTGTTACCATATCAGTACTGAAAAGAAAATGACTGACACTACATGATTGCCAATTGTTTCTCAGCTATATCAGTGCTGCACTTGCTTGATTAATTAGTCTTTGGCAGTGCAGCTCCTCCGTGGCACACTGTATGTAAAAACAAACAAAAATCCATTCCATAGTAAGGCAGATTGGAAAAACAGAGATAATAATTAATAAGAGAGCTAAGTCGTAGAATAATTAATAAGAGAGCTGAGTCGTAGATCCAGAATATCAAGGGAGAAGTCGGCCAAGGCGCAGATCCACTTACAGCCTCGAGGGAGAGGTCAATCACTGTAGAAATATAATAGATCAGGAATACAAAAGGCCAGAAGGGGATGAACTCACGGGAGGTCGCCGAATTCAAGAATAATGAAACAGCTTAGACTGAGAGAGGAAGACTTGCTTCTTCTCTACTATTCGTTTGGAAAGCACATAACTTCTTAAATTCCATGGTTGCAAAGTCTTGTTTTTCGTCTTTTGACAGAGTTGCCCCCAAACTCCATCGATCTATGGTCTTCTGAGTGGCAGAGGAGATATTTTTGTGCTTAACTATCCTTTTGAAAGCACCTAGCAACATAAAATAGAGAATATTGTCTCAAACTCTCCTTTTCTTTCCCTTTTTTAATTATTGGCCACAAACATCATATCATCTCCAGACTGAACTCAAGAGCAAAATATGCTTGAAGAAATTAGCAAAGGTAAAATAGTGAAGAGAAATTTGCAATACATGATGAAGTTGTTATAGGTAATATCTATGATGCAAGAGCAGGACAACCTTTCAGAGTATTCACCAAGAACAATGTTCTTCAAGTACTCAACTGCAAACTTGTTGCTCCCTCTGCTCCCAGACATCTTTCCAATGCAAACAAAGAAGCACTTAAAAAGCAAACAATAGCTGATTATAGCATTACATATGCACTAAACATTCGAAGTATTTTTTTGTTTTCAAAGAAATATATTAGTTTGAGCCTCTAAGATGTAGGGCCCCTGCCCAAAAAATATCAAGAATCAATATAAACAGTTGGTTTGTATATTATCAACTATAAGGTACATTTCCTACAAAGCTAGAGAATCTTGTAAAAAGGGCAAACAACCTTACAAATATAGGGAACACAATGATGTACAAGACGGAAATCAACACCTGTCTTCCATCTCCCTAGCAGGCTAGCGTCCCCAACCTGCAGTTTTGCATGAATATATTACAGAGAAATTAGCCACAGTTGCAGCCAAAAAAATAAATAAATAATACCATATATAGTACAGGCATTTTTTATGCTCTTATAAAACAGCAATAAAGATAAACAAATGACCCCAAGGACCATCTACATAGTAGAGACCTTGAAAATACTTACAAATAGTGAGCACCTGGCAAGGAAATAGTAATTCCAGATTATATCCAGCCATCTTGATTTTCCAGTGAATTTAAGAAAGTGGTTTGTGCACTGTGTTCCATTGTTTTAATACATCTTCTGAACATACAGTGATAAGTGATAACGAAGATCATGCAACCTAAAACAACACCTATTCACTCTACCTGCACGAGAAAAAAAAAAATCAAGGCATACAAGCAAAAACCATTAAGTTGCCCTGAACATTCTAAATCGAGCACCACTGGCACCAATATAAGGGGGATGTCACATCCACCAAAAGAAAAAAAATCCAAATATGGTTAGGGAATGCCATTGCTACTCCTTTGCTGCATCCTCTCCTCTGATATTCATGTCAAGTACTCCCTCTATCCATTTGATAATGTAATTATGGGAAACGTGCTCGTTAAAGTAACTCAAGTTTGACCAACTTTACATGCAGATAAAAAAGATGTATCTATCAGGAAAATTCCTTTTCACAAATTAGTTTTTGATAAAAATTCAATATCACCTCTATTTATCTTTTGGTTCTCATCAACATGTCAGCTACTCGTCAAGGCGTGTGCTGATCGGGAGTGACTCCACAACCGCTGCAACCAGGGATATGACACCAAAGGGCTGCGACCATGGTCCAGCTCTTCTTGACAAACCCGAAAATGCTAAAGCAGCACATGAACCTTATTTCATATAGACACATATCATAGCAGTTTCAGGTTCAGGTTATGTATGCAGAGTCTTCAGGTTTCAGCAAATAGTGGGTATACCAGATAGTTTGTTTACTTACAGCACTGAAGCGATGAAACCTGCCAAGAACATGCCGAACAGAGGTGGGGGGTAAACTCCCAGTCACAGGTGACATCCATGAACCAGTGAACGCTACACCTCTCCATGTTGATAGAGATGTGTCCACTTGAACTCCTGAAGAACTCGACGGCACCAAACTACAGGAGGCACGACCAAAACAGGGTCACCTGTTCCATCAATAGTAGTAAGAAGTCAGCAGCCAGAAGACAAATCAACACATTTAGGATGTACATTCAGCAAAAACGAATTCGTCAAGCTATGGAATGGGCAATAGATTCAACTATTCAAGTACCACAAGGAAGAGTCCAGCTGCAATGCAACAACTGCAAGTTACTCCTAATATGACATAGCACAGCACAGTGACCTCTCATGCATTCTTAAACCCGCCACGAAGGCCATGTCAAGAGAAATTTGAAATTTCACATTTGGAGAGGCTGTAAGAATTTGGCATAACCATAAATGGTAAGGCATGTTGCTCGCTGGCACGAAAAAGCTATGGCATTCTGCTGACCAGGTTATGAGCACAAGCAACACACCGTAATGGGGTTGGTGTTGAGGAGACCCTCGGTGCAGGCACCTTCCGTCCACCTCGATCAACTTCCCGACAGTACCTGCACCGGCACCACCAGCAGAGTCCTCGTGCGGGGCCATGGCGGAGAAGAAGTCGCTGAAGCCCCAACCCCGGAGTCGAGCTCCGAGGGGATGCACCTCCCGTCCCTCCCCCGCAGGAGGAGCCTCAGATACAGTATGCCAACCGCGTCCGCTTCCTCCCGCACGGGCACCACTGGCTGTGCCAACATGGCCGATGGCAAAGCGACGCCGGCACCGCCACTGACTGTTCCACAGGGACCACAGGAATCGATCTTCCACAGGGGCAGCTCTTGCTTGATACCGGCGCAGGCAACGGGTTTTGGATCTCGGTTGCACACAACAGGAAGGGAAGAGAAGGGATTGACACACCTGGTGATGCCCCTCGCAGGACATGTGGGAACGGAAGTGCGTGTCACACCCGATTTTAAAAATAAAATGGGATGCATAAACTTATGTGCGTTCAGAGATCAGTCACACCTATAAGCCAATAAATTGCAATAAATGTATCATAACTAATGTTTAATATATAGCGAATAATATCAAAGTCATTACACAGCGGAAATAAAGATAACTCTCGCGGTAGCTCCATAGCACAGGGACGTTGACTGGTGAAGCACAAGTCTAGTAGTCCTCTGGGTAGTCCTCATCACTATCACCATCTGTTACCCATCCGAGATTTTTAACCAAGTAGTAAAAAATAAACAAGCGTAAGTATATGTCGTACTGAACAAGACTAACATGGGTTCATGAGACTCAAAAGGTTGACACGGGTTTAACAGCAGGTTGCTTTTAATTAAATCACCTTTTATGCAGTTGGATAGCAACAAGTGAATAGGCCCATCTTCATGATCACAGTAAACATAATTAATGAGTAGCAATAAGTAGATTGGCAACAAGTAAACATCACCCCAAAAAGATAACTACTCTGTGAGTTTTCCGGGTCACTCGTGACCGTGAGCGCGGCTAGTATACCAGTTTTACACTTTATAGAGGTTGTGCACTTTTCCTATGAGCCGTGATTCCCAGTTGCTCGGGTTAATTACTCCCATAACACTACCAAGGTGAGTGAGCAGGGTTTCACTATGAAGCCTTTCAAAAAACTTCACCTAACAAGTTAGGGCCGCTAGGGACCCAGCAAGCAAATGTAGGGCCCTCATTTGTCGTGGCACAAGGTCACGCAGATTATACACACTCGGACAGAAGCCGCACCACACCCGAGTCGTCAGGCCCCGTCACGCCATTCGGTAACCGCTAACAAGCTAGAAGAAATGCTTATACTTGACTAAAACCAGAGCCATGTAGCCCTCATAGTTGCACTGTAAGTCCCAACTTTTGCTGACAGATCATTACCCAGGGTGAAGGATTTAGAGCATCACAAAAACTATGCTCTAATCCCCTAGTTCCATGTTGCTAAAAAGGCATCTTTTAATCTTATTGCATATTCAATTAACCAAGTTTATATGATCATGATCCCAATAGCGCACTAGCATTAATTACTATATGCATAATCCCATAGGTGATAAGGAGCAGGGTAATAAAACTACGAAGTAACTATGGTTAACAAGGAAGACACATGCAAATGTAATTAATTATCTGGTGAATGGGACAATAAGGATGATCCATATTAATAATTGCCTTGATCAACAATCTCCTGGTGATCCGGGTCGTCGAAGTACTGATCTTGATCACCCACGTAAGGCTCACTGTCTATACTCGATCATCCAATCACCACACAAACATCGGCAATCACACACGAAGCAAATAAAGGAAAAATAATTAGAACAGTACACCAATAGAATAAAAATAGTTTGAAAATGATATAAAACTATTCTACTCGTTCCAACGATCACATCGATATAAAGATCGCTGAAAACGGATTTAAAACGTAAAAGATATGATTTTCTGAAGATTCATAATAGATAAATAATATATTATATACAATCTCGAAATTAAACAGTAAATAATATGGGGAACAGTGGTACTATCAGTTAGATCTTTTCATTAGAAATCCAACGCAATTTGAATCATTTGAAACGGAGCTAAAAACGTGCAAGTTATAATTAAAACAAGTTTATTAGTTAATTTATAAAACCAGAAAACACATTTTCTATTGACCCAAAGGAAGATACGCTTTCTATATTGGAAAACGGAATCTGCGAATGGCGCTAAGGGCTGTGGTTTTAACATTAAAAAGGGCAGGGGCTTTTCTACAAAAGCGCCGGCCGAAGGGGTACCGGGCTCTCTGAACCGCTGGATCTCACGTGGACGGTTGAGATTAAAAGGGGGGGCTCATCGGCACCCTCGCTGGAAACAGAGGGCGCACGGCGGCGCCATGGCCGGAGTTGGCGGCTCAACATGAAAACGGCCTACGGGCCACCATTTGCCGCGGGGATAGGTCCGAGTGAGAGAGGGCGGGCTCGCGAGCTCACCTAGGGCAGTTTCAGGGGGCAAAATCGGCTCGGGGATGGCTCTCCACGTGCTCCGACGGGCGGTGATCTCCTACAACGTCGGCAAGGGTGCATTAGTGCACAATCCAAGGGGAAAAAGGGCTCGGGGCCTTCGGGAGATCGAGTAGATGCTCACCAAGGGCTCACGATGAAGAAATTGACAATGAATTCGTCGATTTGCCTGTGACGGCGGATGGAGCTCCAGGCGGCGGCGGCTCTGTTTGCTGCGAGGGCACGGGAGCGCTGCTGCTAGGGTTCGTGGCATCGGCAGGGGTTCGCTGGGGCTTGTATACTCCCGATGCGTGAAGGGTTGGGTCGCTTGATTGTAGAAGATTGAAACGGACTCGACGAACGACAAACTCGGTGTTCTGTTTCTACGTTGAGTCCGGGGCAGCAACTGATGGAACAGGAGGAAGGCGCTGACCTGTGGGGTCCACGCGGCAGCGAGACCGCGCGCGGGCCAGGGCTGTCAGCCATAGAGGGATGCCTCGCGCGCACGCGCTTGGCCGCGGCGATGCCCTCTGCTTCGGGTGCCAGGGAAGGAAGGGGGAAGGGAAGAAGAGGGAGAGGCTGCCACGTGGGCCCGTCCTGTCAGCCATAGCTCGGGAAGGTGGGCGCCCCTGCACTGGCCGGGCTGGCTTGCTGGATAGATGGGCCGGCTAATGAGCTTGGCCCCGGCCCAAGAGGGAATTGAGAAGGGGCAGCAGGCCGAGCAGACCTCGGGCCAAGCAGAGAGAAGGGAGGGGTTCCTTATTTCCTTCTCTATTTTCTAAATAGCTTTTCAAATACATTTTCTAAAAGATCTTGAAAAGAGGTTTTGGAATATTTCAGATTCAATAATTTACAAGCAGTACAAAAGAAATAATGCTCCAGCATGAATGCAACATACATTTGTATGACCCCTAGGTTAGTTTTATATTGGTTTAAAATTATTATTTGCCCTATATTTAGATGACAATAATTGCATAATTAAATCAATTTCCCCTATTTTAAAATGATGCAACCCCTATTTAAAAAATGATGCAAATCTTTGGGTGTTACAATGCGGCTGGAGCGGAGGAAGTCCGGCTCCCTGGTCACGTGGGGGTCGGTGTCGGCGTCGGTCCGGCGCCCTGACCCGAGCCGCAGGTGCTGGTGAGGGCGGTCGCCGGAGGGGTGCAGCGGCGGGCCTCCCTCGTATCTGCGCTGGAGCCGTGCCAGGGCTTGCCCATGCCACGGCCGCCGCCCCACCGCGCTGGGGTAGGGCCGGGGGGCCGCTGTGCCCGAGCTCCTGGGAGCCGGGGGGGCGTGCTGGGTGGCCACCGCACTAGGGCGCTGGGGGCCCGTGCCACCGCGGCCGGCTGCCAAGCCAAGGCCCGCCCTTGCCCATGCGAGAGAGAGTGAGGGAGGAGAGATTGGAAGGGAGAGAGAGAGAGGTGTGGTGCTGGGGGGCGACGAAGCCGAGGGAGAAGGGGAGGAGTCGCGAAGCCGAACGGAGTGGTTGTCGCACGGCCGTAGCGGTGTGGGCCGTCGAGGTGCCATCGGCATCGGCAGGTGGGGCGTCTGATGGAGCAAGGCGCGGGGAAGAGTGATTGAGGCCGGGGACACCCGTGATTGGAGGTAGGATCGTCACGCGAGGAAGGAAAGTGAGCAAGGCGGTAATACCGCAGGCGATTTCCTCCGCGCAGGGGAGTCGCGGTGTCGCATGGAGCGGCAGAGCGACGGAGCGAAGATTTTTACCTCACCAAAAATTGTCCACACTTTAGACTTATTAGTCGTAGAGAATTGGTCTCTAGATGTTCCGGTACTTAGTAATAAGATCATTTTGCTCTAGATGGGCGAACTAATTAATATTCTTTTTTCACAATAATTTGGCGCATTCTAATTTGTCATACCCACCAAAATGACAGGATGAAAGTAGCATCAAATCCATCCACATTCATAAAAATACATTTGCAGATGTACTCGATATCTTGCTGGCAGAGTGTAACCAGTTATGGAAGAATTTAATTTACCAATATGAAAATTCAGGGTTAAAAATTGGACAACCAGATAATTATTATACTAGACAGCAGCGGAGAGAAACAGGTGCGGATCTGCCAACGATGAAAGAAAAGGGAATGGTTGCTGAACGGCAAACAAATCATGAGCCCGGCAGATTAGATGCTCTCCGCCGTGCTCTCTGCTGTGTGTCAGGAACCCAACCGTGGTGCAGAACGTGCCATTCGACCATGAGATCCATTTGCATCCTCCTCTCATATGAATCGGCCGCCACCTCACCATGGAAGCGATGCAGCTGCACGTACAGGAGGCGTCAGTGAAGAATCGATAGCCGCCGCCCATGCAGGGATGGGCGTGCCGTCGCCGTCGAAGGTGGGACGAACAGCGCTGCCACGGTCACATCCAGGAGGGTGGCGCCGCTGATTGCTTGATTTGTCGGGAGTGTTGGGGGCTGAGGTAAAGGCGCCGCAGTCGAAGCTCGAAGGGACGACGGCGCCTGCGCTGCTGCCGGCAACGCCGCCACAAGTGGTGAGGACAGGAAGAAAATGAGGAAGAAATAGGATTTGGATTTATTTATAGATGTAAACAATGGACCTACAGAGCGCGGGCGTGAATTGGGGGCACTAATGAAGACGGAAAACACGGGGAATATAATTATGTTGGTGCTGTTTTCTAGCTCATTATGTTGGTGATTTATTACTACCCAACAGTCACAAAAAAAAAAAAAGACACGCGGGAGTAAAAGGTAGGTACGCTGCTTTTTTTTTTTCATCCTCTCGCCGGAGAGGGCGGTGTTCTGCCGGGACGCTGAATATTATTGAGCGCCCAGGCCTCAGAATAGTGAATATATATATATATATATATATATATATATATATATATATATATATAGGATTCTGTCCTCTGATTAATAATCAGCGCCCTCTTCACTGACGCCCAGCGTGCTCGACGGTTCCATGTGATCCGGTAGTAATAAAGTTATCTTTTTAATTACCTCATGTTACATGGCATGGCTGGCAGTGAATTCGGTCATGTGCCATGCCAAACGATGAATGACGTGACTTTTGGCATCATAATTGCGTTGATTTTGTCCTATCTCAGGTGCATGTCTACTGCTTTTTGAGTTTTGAAAAACCATGTATGTGGAATTGAATGATGTGCGTTTAATATATTTATTGTTAATCAGTATAGTCAAAACATGATTTTTATCCGGTCTTAGGATGAGGAATTTTTTATTACTACTATTATCATTTGCTTTAATAAATATTTCCAAACAGGCTCTTCCAAACTTCGGCTGAGGAATTTTTTTATTACTACTATGATCATTTTCTTCAATCAATAATCTCTGACGAGCCCATGCACAGTAAATTTAGTTGTGCTATAATGATGTGTCCGATCTCCAGGTGAGGATCTTTTTTTACTATTGTTAATTTTTTTACTCTTATTATTATTTGAACCGATAAACATGCACAGTAAATTTTGCTGTGCTACTTACCGATCTCTCGATGATTTATTACTGCTATGGTTATATTCTTCGATCAATAATACTGGACAGGTCTGTGCGTAGTAAATTTTGCTATGCTACTTAGGTGTCCGATCTTAGGATGGATTTTTTTTATTACTACTATTATCATTTGCTTTGATAAATAATTTCTTACGAAGTAAATCGGCATTTGATATTCGGGTGAGGATTTTTTATTACTATTATGACCATTTTATTATATCAATACTCTTGGACAGGCCTACGTGTAATAAATCTGGCTGTGCTACTTGCTAATGCGTTCGATCTTCAGATGAGGAATCTTTTTATTACTACTAGTTATCATTTTATTCTTGACATGCGCGAATCCTCTTGAAAGAGAAAGAGAGGGGTGCCCTCGGGAACGCGGATATAAACAATTTCAAATGGACCCGTGTACAGTAAATTTTGCTGTGGCTCCGAATGAGAATTTTTTTAATTACTACCAAGGTCATTTTCTTCGATCAATAATTCCGAATGGGTCCTTGTACAGTAAATTTTGTTGTACTACTTACTAAGACGTTCGATTTTAGGATGAGGAATTTATTTTATTACTACTATCATTTGCTTTGATTACTTACTGATGCGCCCCACATCCAAATTTATTTTATTTTTATTACTACTATCATTTGTGCGGGTCGTGGGCAGCAGCACCCATATCATGCCAAGGATTGATACCACAAAACACGAAAGAGTGAGATGAATCGTCGGAAATTAAGAAATATCTGCATGTGTGGAATTACTTACCGAAGGACATGTAAGTAGTAATAAAAAACTGCGGTGCTGAATTAGTGCAGCATGCACGTTGGCAACAAATGCAGCTGCATGTATCGGCACTAATGGCAGAAAGTATAAACTCATTCAAGCGCCAAAATCAATGTAATAATTACCATGCATGGCAGTGGAAATTACTTCTAATCTCAGTGTCTCACCGGTAATTAAAAAGGAACCACCGTGCATGACAAGTGCATTCTAGGGATCTGGCGAGGGCGCTGATTATTAATCAAAGCCCAAGGCTCTAATTAGTGTATATATATATATATATATATATATATATATATATATATATATATATATATATATATATATATATATATATATATATAAATCCACTAATCAGAGCGTTAGGCTCTGATTAATAATCAGCGTCCCTCGCCGGAGTCTTGTATCGTCCACCTCCGATGAATAGCCAACCACCTTTATTTACTGCAATCACCAAGTAGCAGAGTAAAATTATTCGTCTATGATGACAGCCGTGGAATATTTGCTTCTGTCCCACCCGTGAATGCCGCCATGATGCTAGCTCTCCCTCCTCTTTAAAATCCACGATCCCCAGACATAGCACCCCCTAATCACCACGCCCCCACCTCGTAAAACGCCGGCACCCATCTGCACTCCCAGCGTTGGTGCCTCTCTCTGGCAGCATGACTTGCCCCTGATGGCGTGGCCTGGCCGTGCGGAAGCAGCCACGGCGGCGGCACTCCTCCCCTGGCAGCGCTCCATCAGCGACGGCGTGTCCTTCATGCATCACGCAGTCTTGCATGCCCGTGGTAGATATGGTCTGGTGAGTGGGGATTCAGAGTCTCACTCACATCACGCAGTCTTGCATGCCCGCAGCGAAGGTGCCGAGGCACCACGGTAGCATCTGCACGCTCCTGTCACCGTCGTCCTCCTGCACGGGCGTGAGCTCCGCCGGCCTCGTGCACGGCGCGAGCGCTGCAGGCTCCGCCGGCCTCGTGCACGGGCCGGAGCGCTGCAGCCTCCGCCGGCCGCGTGCACGGCGCGAGCGCTGCAGCCTGCAGGCCTGGCCTCCATGAAGCTCGCTGTCGTCCTCTGTTTTCTTTGTCCCTGGAAGTGATGTGACAGATTATAGTGAAAAAAAATGATAAATAATCTATGAAACCGTGCAGTAAAATATATACTGAAAGAGATATATTTCATTTTATAGTTTCATGTCTTGAAAACTGGAAAGTGCAATCTTGCACTGAGACTGACTTTATGCGTAACTAATCAAGAAACAATCTAGCAATACAATACATGTCTTTTGTTATTTACCGCTCACATGGTCGGCTAGTTATTTACCGCTCTCATTGGAATTTTCCGCTAATACAAATCTTCTAGTAATAAAAAAGGGACGAGGCCGGAAAAAACCGTTGCTCAAATAGGGCATTAGAATTTACCGCTCACATGCCTCAAAGCAGTAAATTTATGGGCTTAACAATCTTGTTTGTAATTTTTTTAAAAAAAAAACAGGATGAGGTTGACATTGCTCAGATAGGGCAATGGAATTTACCACACACGTCGTTCAAAGCAGTAAATTTACTAGCGGTATGAAGCTTCTAGTAATAAAAAAGGGACGAGGCTGGAGAAGCCATTGCTTAGATAGGGCACTGGAATTTACCACTCATGTAGCTCAAAGCAGTAAATATATTATCAGGTTTAGAGTTTAGGGTCTAAGGTAGTATTTTTTACTAGCAATTTGATACTTTTAGCAATAAAAAAAATATTGGGAAGAGATCGGCCCTGACGTTGACAAGCTAGGGCATTTAAAATTACCACTCATGCAAATCGAAGCAGTAATTTTACTAACAATACGATACTTCTTATAAAAAACACCATAACAGGTAAAAATTGAATTATTTATAGAGCGAAATAATACTATTAATATAAAAAACAGGACTATACCGTGTTTGATGTTGATCAGATAATATATTAAAATTAACCGCTCATGTGGGCATTCATAATAAACCTAATTGGAGATCAAATTGTAAATAGAAACTTCTACAAATTTAGTCAAACTTAAGATTCTTTGACTCTTCGTAAAATGATATCTACATCCTTTCTGAGACTGAGGTAGTACTACCAATGTGATACTACTAGCAAAAAAAAAGATCGAGAAGATACCGGCACTGACATTGACCAGCGAGGGTATTAACTGGTAATTAACTGGTAATTATCCGTCACACGACTCGAACTGGTAATTAACTGGTCACACAACCCGAAATAGTAATGTTTCTTGTAATAAGTTGCTCCTAGTAGTAAAACAACGCCCAGAAGATCCGTCTTGAGAAGAGTAAATAAATTCCATATCATTAGAGTTTATTTGCATGCATGGTCATCTTTTTATTACTGCCACTCTTCTTATTAATGCAAAAAAATTACTCGATCATGCTGAGGGGAGTAAAAGGCTGCATGCATGCAATAGCACACCATTTATTGCCGCACATCACGCTGACCAAATGAAATTGATTTGCGCCACGAAGTATAAAATACACTGCTTTTATTTCCACGGCCACGAAAGGAGTCAATTAAAGCAGCGCTTTTTACCGCCCAGGGACAAACGGACAGTGCGCCACCAAACTCCGGCGAGGGCGCCGATTACAAATCAGAGCCCAGCGCTCTAATTAGTGGAGTCCTATATATATATATATATATATATATATATATATATATATATATATATATATATATATGACAAATATCTAAATACAACAGGTGATAACTATCACCCCCGATGTGGTAGCTACCCGCTTTGGAACAGATGAAACACCTGGGCATACCCATTCTCACAATGCCCCATAGCTAGTCAAGAATGCTTTAACTTACACTGCATACTGCCATTCAACAGCTATGTCGTCACATGTACATGTTTATGCAGGGTGTTTCCTTGCCAAGAATGCTTTTATCATTCATGGGTCGCTGCTCTGGCAAACTAGTCTCCTTTTTGTACTTGCTTGATCCCAAACCAACACAGTAAGAACTGCACACCCTACCAACAACAAATGGTGATTCAGCGAGGCTAAACAATGACATGGCATCGAGTATTGGAGAGGATGATTGAGACAGCCTGTACCACCAGTAGTCAACAACACCCATGCTGTGAAAGAAGCGAGGATGACCAGTTAGGCTCTGTTACTTTCAACTAAACAACACATATTTTTCAGCTCTGGAACAGTATTTCCCCTCACAATAAATCAGTTTAGCCTAAATCAGCTCAGCTTTTCATCTGAAGCGAATAGAGAATCATACAGAAGCCATGTGCACTTCGGAAATGGAAATAAAAAAGCCTGCAATACCAACTATGCCTCTTTCCCACTTACCAATTTGAAACAGCTTAGCGACGGTCGTTCGATCAAAAAAACATACGCGTGTCAAACATCCAAATGGGTGGTTAGCTACCATAGCACCGTGGACAACTACCCTTCGTTTCACAAAATCCGCGTCGTACTAATTGGTTGCATACTCCACCTCCACTAATAGGCCTAAATATTCATTAAAGCCCATTAGTAAATAATGTATTGTATGGGCTCAAGACATACCTTAGGATTATTGCACATGGCTTTGAGGGATGCGGAATAATGACAGATTTTATTATTTTCAGAATTAAATAATTTTACAAATAAAATAATTGCAAAAAAGTCTAGAATTAGTATTTATGTCGTGAAAAATACTCCGAATGCTCCAAAAATTAAGAGAAAATTCTCAAAGACATTTTGCAACATGAGGAACCCAAATAAAGTATTTGGAGATCATGGAAAGATATTTTAGAGCATCTAAAAATTAGATTTTTCACATAGAAAAATGGGAAAAAGTTCTAGAAAAAGCCAAAAAATTTATAGAAATTTTTAGAGACAAGTTGATGAATGATGTGCATTGAGGAGTGATTTGGTGTTTGAAGAAAATGAATTTGGAAAACTCCAGATGAAAGGATCGAGTTTGGAAACAAGAAATTTGATCTCTGAGAGAACAACAAAAAACACTAGATAATGATAAATGACTTACTTTTGAAAACTTTACTCGCACCCAACACATGAAGTCAAGTAACCAACAAACATCACATCAATAAAAGCCCGTCAAGTTGGTTTAGAAAAGTTTGAAAATTCATATTTTTCTACTTCTAAATTTGCAATAGCTCAAACTAACTTGGCAAATTTTATCCAAACATTAAAACATTCATTTTATTTGGTATTTTTGATGCACAACCAAAAATAGAAAATTTTGGCGTGTGATACCAATTTGGATCACCAAGTGCTTCATCAACCTTGAGAGGTTCCAAAGAGGAATTAAACGAGTAAAATTGACAAAATTTATGATATGACCATGCCATCACTAATTCCAGTTAAGCCAGGTTGAAAGACCCCAGTTTGGTTTTGGTAATTGATGAAACCTAGTTACTAACCCAAAGTGCTAAGTTTGTGTAGCTTAAAAAGGGTTAGTGATGAGGAAGAAGATGACATGAGCTAAAGTGAAGATCAAATCTTGGAAAGGAAAAAGGAAAGGGACAAAGAGCTGGAGGCAAAGGTATAAGTTAGGGCTCTTTGTTTCGGTGATCAAGGCACTTAGTGAGTGCGATCACATTTAGGATAGATAGCCGACTATCAAGAGGAGAACTAAGTGATTGGATTACCTTCAAGTGCTCTAGGTTGCATCTCATTGCATTAATCTAACCCAACATAGATGAAACTTTGAAAACCCTTGGAAAATGTTTGCAAAATGCTAACACACTGTGCACAAGTGTTGAAGACCTTGAGTGTTAGCACTTAGAAGTAAGGGGAGTGAAACTAACTTGAAGAGAGCTGTTTTCTGAGTGTCGGACGCTTGGGAACAAAGGCGTTATACCATTTGTGGCGAGCGTCCGACGGTCCCCAGGCTCTGTCTCTAACTGTGAAAGCGTCAGACGGATTGGTTTGGTCTGACGACGAGCGTCGGACGCCTTCCGAGCATTTCTGGAGCTCTCGGTGTAAATTTGCTTAGCGTCGAACGCAGGGAAGCATTGGTCCGACGCGCTAACACGGGAGTGTCCATCGATGGCGAGCTGTCTGCTGTTCTCTGAGAGTCAGACGGTCCGACGGTGACAGTGAGCAGGGCGTCATACCATTAGCCCTCGGTCTGACACCGTGGCGTGGCGAGTTCATGCTCTGGCACTTTGCGCGGTGAGGTTTGTTCAAGGCATCGAACGGTGTGAGTTGGTCCGACGCTGAGCGTCGGACAGCGTCCGAGGAAGTTTTAGCTCTCTGCTGTAATACCTCTGGTATTACAAAGTAATTAACCTGCCATGTCATCATGTTTAAATTTAAACATCTACATATGATTGTGCTTAGGGTCACTAGAGTGCTTTGATTTCTTGTGGTGGATTGTGTAATTAAGCATTTGATTAAAAGGCAAAAATAAAAATTAAATAAGAAATCAAATTAAGCCCTAGAATTGACCTCAAACTCTAATTCAAAATCTATAGTGAATCTGATGAAAGTGTCTTAATGAAAATTGTAGAGATTTTAAAATGGAGCAACTTTTATTTTTAGAGATTTCGAAGTTATACTACAGAAATTCAAATTAAACTCAAATTAGTATATTGAAATTTAAATTTGAAACTTCAATTTTAAAAATAATGAGAATCTGATAAAACTTCATTAATAAAAGTTGTAGAGCTCACTGAGAGGAATAACTTTTATTTTGACCATTTTACAAGTTGCTAAGAAAAATTAAAAGTAATTTTAAAATTACAGTTTGTAATTCAAACACTAATTCTACCCCCTTTTTAATATGTTCAAAAATATTTCAAATTTGAACTAGGTCTCAAAAGCAAAATTGTTCTCCAGAAAAATTTGCACAACTTTCATTTTGGGGTCTTTCTCTGATTCAAACGTTTAGGCCATCAATTGATTTGAATAGGTTTTGACCTAGAAAACTAGCTACTGTACCTGGGGCCCCTACAGTGCTCGACGCCATGCGCGCGTCCCCGCGCCGCGCACCGACCGTCGTCCGGCCAGCAGGCGCGCTGTCGCCGCCGCGCCAGGGCCGCTCGGGGGACCTGGACAGGCGCTCGACCTTATCCCCGCCTCCTCGGTCGCTTAAAGGCGACGAGTCCCCCCCCCCCCGTTCTCCTATTTCTTCCCGCACGGCCGCCGGCAACCACCATCGATCTCCGGTCAAATTCACTCCCTCGGTTCCACCTCTAGCCAATTCGTTTTGCCAATAGCGTCGTCTCATCCTTGCGCTCCTGTCGGTGCTAGTTTTAGTGGGGCTAACACCGGCTAGTAAATATGTGTTTTGCGGTTGAGGCTACGGATGGTGTGCAAGGGGGAACACGGGGATTATACTGGTTTAGGCCAAGCAAGCCCTACGTCCAGTGGAGAGGAGGGTCGTGTTGCCTTGCATCGGGGTGCTTGTAGTAGGGGGTTACAAGCTAGGCGAGAGAGGAAAGTGCTTCCAGGTCTCTTGTGAGTGTCTAAGTGTATGCAAGTCGTTTGCTGTTGGTGTATAGGTGTGGGTGAGAACTTAGAACTTCCGGGTCTCCCTTAAAGTTGGCCTCTGCTCTCCCTTTTATAGTCGCAAGGGAGAGGCAAGGGCAGCGCTTACAATGCTACGTATGTTACAGTGAGGAGTTGCTGTTCCTTGTTTGACTATGGTCAGCTACGGTCTTTTCTCCGCGTCTCCGGGGTACGGCCGTAGTGGTTCGCACGATCTTGGTGAGTTCCGAGGCAGCAACAGTCGTCGGATTAGGGCATGTCGTCAGCTACGGTCTTTTCTCCGCGTCTCCGGGTATGGCCGTAGTGGTTCGCACGATCTTGGTGAGTTCCAAGGCGGCAACAGTCGTCGGATTACGGCGTGCCGTAGGGTCACACCTGATGGCTGTCCTTCCGCATGATGTGACAAGAGGGTGAGTCGTCTCGGGGCATTGTCTCCCGAGGCTCAGGACTCTTGAAGGCGTTGTCTCCCCTTGGTCGTATTTTCGGCCTTTGAACAGTACTTCCCGAGGGATAGGTGGGCCTGGATGGAAGGCGTGCTCGTCCTTTCGAGTGGACAGTGCAGGAGGCGCCTTTCTCGTTCTTGTGTAGCCCATCGTCAGGCGCTCGGACTGTCGCGGTCGGAGTTGATAGACCCCGGCGAAAAACGGGGCGGCGCACCGTAGACCATACCGTGGAGAGGACGGCGATAGTGGGCCTATCAAATCCGCTGCCAGGGAAATCCTGACAGGTGGTATGGCCGTCAGGGGCGTGCGAAGCACAGTCGCGTCGAGAATCTCGCCTGATGGGACAGTGCCTGTAAAGTGGTCAGGGAGGTCTCTTGTGGTTCAAGATTGCTCTGCCGACATCACCGGCGCCTTGGATGCCTTTGTGAGATTGCGCTCGAGGGGGATGGGGAAGCTCGGGTGAATTGGAGAATGGGCGCCGAGGGCGCTGCTCTCCCGAGCTCTCCCGGGGAGGCTCGGGCGAATCGGAGTATTGGCGCCGAGGGTGCCGCTCTCCCGGGGAGGCTCGGGCGAATCGGAGAATTGGCGCCAAGGGTGCCGCTCTCCCGAGGGTTGGCTGTCATTGGTGCAATGGCGTCGTGGGCCTCCGTAGACACGGCCTTCGTGGGCTTCCACTGGCCTTACTTGGGCCAAGCCGTGTTGGGAATGATCGTTTTTGCATTGAAGTTGGGTACCCCTAACTTTGGTACCCGACAGTAGCCCCCGAGCCTGTGGCAGAGTGAAGGCACTCCTCCACAGGTTCACGCTGGTTCTTCCTGTCAAAAAAGATAAAGTGTGGGTTGTTTTTTCCGGTGGGTGCGCGTGAGCGCACCCGCCGGGTGTAGCCCCCGAGGCTTTGGAGGGATGGTATATCCCTTCAAAGGCTTAGAATCATGTTTGTTAGTCCTCGGGTGTTTTTTGGTTTATTTAGGAGGGTTGTTTCCTTGGAAGCGGAGCCCCTGAGCTTCCCATCGTGTTCGGAGGTCGTTCGGTGGTCTTTCCAAGGTGCAGTGCAAGTTCCCGAGCCTCCGTTTCGTATCGGAGATCGGTCGGGTCCTTCACTGTCTTTTTTAATTCGACCTTCACGCTCTTTCTTCAGGAAGAGGAAGGTTTGGTCCTGCTCGACTTCCCCGCTGGGGCACAAGTCGGCATTTCCGGTGAGCTACAAACGGGTTGGCCCAAGTGGAGGTCCGTGCCCCGTTCGTTAAGGGTCGGCTAGTGGCCTGAGCACACTCCAAATATTTCCCTGGGTCAGTTAGTGGATGTCGGGTCCCTTCGATGGGTCCTGAGGGCATGATGCCTCCCACGGAGGGATTCCACGTAACCGACTCGCTACTGGAACTTGGACACAGCATGGGATGTCCCTTGTGACGTTTCGGGCGTCGAGATACTGGCCATTTTCGTGACCCATCCACTAGCTGTCCCTAACTCGGTTTCCCTGGGGCGACTGTTCGAGCCACAGAGGGCCAGTCTTCGATCCCCTAGGAACGTAACGGGCACCCGAGCCCGAGGTTCCTTCGTTGGGAAGGAGAGAATGTAGGCGGAATCAAAGTGCGCAGTTGTAATGATTCGGCTCACCTTTTTAGGCGCGTCGCCTGACGGACGCGACGGTTCGACTCAGTCGATGCGGTTTGCGTGCGCGGCGATGGTGGCGGCGTGGGGATCGTGGCGGGCCCCGCACAGTTAATGCGGCGGATCCTTCGCATCCATCCACGATCCGCCGGCGGTGTTTATAAGAAAAACTTACGGTTTTTTCTTTCTACCCTAGCCATTCGCTCGCACGACCGTTCGCTTTCTTACCTTCATCGCCCGCTGTTTCGCCTTCGTTGCCTGCTTGAGAGAGATTGTTGCCGCGGCCGTCGTTCTTCCCGCAGCCCTTTCCCTCTTCTCTCGCCATGGATTCCTCCTCCGCCGCTGTCGACGCCGCCGTCGATGTCGCTACCACCGACGCCGCCACCATCGACGCTGTCGCCACTGATGCTGCCGCGGCCGCTGCTGGCGTCCTCAGGCTGGAGCCATGGACGAGGAGCACTGTGACGGAGGCGCAGCTGGAGCGCCTCGTCTCTCTGGGGCTGCTGCGTCCTCGTACCGACGCGTAGCACCCGGAGTGGGTCGTGCCGCCGCGCGATCATGAGGAGCTGAACCCTGGCGAGGGGTACGGTGGTGAGCTTCGTTGCTTACCACGAGCGTGGGCTCGGCTCGCCGCCCGAGCCGCTTATGCCGGGCCATCCTCTTCGAGAACGGGCTGGAGCTCCACAACCTCACCCCGAATTCCATCACGCAGGCGTCGATTTTCGCCGCCCTGTGTGAAGGATACTTCGGGGTGCCCCCGCACTGGAACCTTTGGCGCCGCATTTCCCGCGTCGACTGGTACACTGGGTGGGTCGGCGCGAAGAAGCCGCGGGAGATCCAGTGCGCGGGGGGATGCGGCCTCGTGATCCACTCTTCGTTGTACATCCCCTGTAAGGCCCCCTTCTCCAACAAGGGGTGGCACAACGGCTGGTTCTACCTCCACAACGACGGGGGTCTATTCCCCAAGTTCACGGGAAGGGCGCTCATAGCTCCCCTTCCCCAATGGGAGTGGGGGTGCCCGTCGAAGGAGTCAAAGCACCTTGACGTGTACTTCGACGCGCTCAAGGAGTTGACCAGGAGGGGCCTTATAGGGGCCGGCGTGGCGGGGAACTTTCACATGCGGACGGTGCTACCTCTGATGGAGCGCCTCCTGGCGCTTCATCAGATGGTGACCGGGTCGCAGCGGGAGGGCACGGCGATGCTGCCCCGTGACCTTGGCGACGCGGAGGTCATGCGCCGCGTCGGCTACATGGTGGGGGGTTATCCCACCTGGGAGGAGGTGAACCGGGTGCCTATGCGTCCCTGCGCGGGCTTCCCAGCGTTGGTAAGTGTTGTTCGCTCGATCGGGCCACTGGTTTCCTCATCTTCCTCCTGACCTTTCTTCGTTCTTCGTAGGGCCTCTCGAGGACCGGGAAGGCTTCCCTTCCGCCCGTCCCGGAGGATAAAGAGCGGCGAACCAAGAACCGCCTCCGGGCCACGGAGGAGAAGGCGAGGAAGGACAAGGTGACCGCCCGGAAGCAGAAGAGGGCGCGGAGGGTGGAGGAGTCCTCCCAGCGCCGCCGTCGCCTGAGGGAGGCCGGGGAGCCTGAGGTGGATACCCCCACCGACGATGAAGAAGAAGATGATTTTTCCATCTGTGATCTGATGGAGTCTGACCGGCCGCTTGCGGCCACACAGCTCGCGGTGGGTGCTGATGAGCCTGGAAAGGCTCCGCTGTCAGCGTCCGCCGACGGAAGTGCCGGGGTTCGTGATCCGAACCCTCGGAAAAACCTGCCGGATACCGCGTCCAAGGACGCGGCTCCTGGCAGGGCAACGTCAGGAGGCGGGGCCCTCCCGCGATCAGCGGTGTGGCTCGGCCGGAGGGGCTGGGGACGGGCTCAGGCTCGGCGCCCGAGATGCCCCGAGGTTCCAGCAGGGGGACCGAGAGTCCCCTGTTTCGGCGGACCATCCCCGCCGACGCGTCGTTGGTCGACGCGGCGGCCGAAGGCGGGGGAGTGCTGGGAAGACGCCGCCGGAGCCGGAGCCCACCGGCGCCAAGACGCCGGCGCTTGAGCTGGGGCCCTCCCAGGCTCAAGCTTCCCCGCCGAGGGGCGATGAAGTCGGGACGACCCCCGGCGCCCAGGCGGAGCCCTCGTCACTGGGTGGCGCAGGCCCGGACGCCGGGTTGGCGCCCGTTCCCTCGCAGCCGGCGCAGCCCGCTCCATTCGTCATCTCGCCGAGCGTGGGCGCTGCGACGAAGAAGAGGGAGATTCCGAAGATGAGGTAAGTATCTTTACCTGTAATTTCTTCTAGTGGGGATCCTTTCCTGAGCGTTCCTTTCTTCCTTCTCTGCTTCAGGAAACGCTCGGGGGCAGACCTCCATGTGTTGCACCTGAAGGTCCTGAAGGTGCGGGGCCAAGACACGGCCGGGAGGAGTGCCCGGTCGGTGGGCGAGGAAGTTCGTCCCCCCACGGGTCCGCCCGTGGCGTCCGGGGCTCCTCCCTCGGGGGAGGCTATCTCGGCGACGGCCGCCGTCGTCGTGCCCGTGATCGACCTCGAGGTGGAGCCGGCGCGGGCTTCCGAGGCCTCGACCGTCGGTTCCGGGGACACCTCGGGAGCACCAGCCGATGCTGCCCCCACGGAGCCTGCTGCCATGGGGTCATCGGCCGTGGACGTCAGCGCCGGAGCTCCCCCCGCCCGTGAGGAAGGCCCCTGGGCGCTGGTGTAACACTCCTGTGTTACGGAACACTTAAAACTGAGCATGTCATCATGAGCATTGCGCAACATGTATGAATTTTTGTCAAATCTTGACCTGCATCAACTAAGAACAAGTTTACTTTTCACTAAAGGCTTGTGCTTAGGGCAATAGAGTGGATTTACTAGCAATTTAAATTTTAAAACCCTAAATTAGGCTAAAACCCTAATTTGAAAACTAAGTAGAAGTGGAATTTGGTCCCAAAAGCAAAGTTGTAGCTCTTATTATATAGAGCAACTTTGGTATTCAAAGTTTTCCAAGTTTCCATTTGGAAATTCAAATTAAACTTGAATTACTACATTCAAATCTGAATTTAAAACTCCAGTTCAAAAATTATATGGAATCTGAAGATGGTCTTTAAACAAAAGTTGTAAAGCTCTCTGAGTTGAACAACTTTGATGTTCATAGATTTTGAACTTGTTCAATAAAAATTTGAGATTTAAATTGAATTAGAAAAGGGCTATTTACCCCCTTTTCCATAATTTCAAAATTATTTGAAATATGAAAATACTTTAAATACGAAAGTTGTTCAGAATTAAATTCCCCACATCTTTTATTCTGGGATATTTTTGACTTCCTACATAAAAACCAAGGTAATTTTGCAAAAACCGAAATCAGGGATAAATCCTGCTACAGTAATCGGAGAAACAGGGCATCGCCACCGAGCTGCCTGCCTGCTTCGGCCGTCGCCGCCCTCGGCGACACAGCGCGCGTGGGCACGTTGCCCTGGGACGTGGCACGAGCGTGGTGTCGTGGCAATCGCCCGGTAGTCGATCACCTCCTTATAGGCTCGAAGGCGAGCTCGCTTCCCTCGCCTTTGCCGCCGGTGTTCGCCGCCGTCGAGTTCGGCCGCCGGCCAAATTCGTCATCCCTACTCACCTTCATACCCAATCGAGTGAACCAGTGCGTTTGCTATCCCCTTGCGCATCTGCTGGACCGGCCTTGTAACTTGTAGTTGCTGGAGTCGGCCGGAGCGAGAGCTTCTTCCTCGCGGCCGACGAAACCGCTGCCGCGATCTGCTCGATGCCGCCAGCTCGGTCCAGTGAGCTACGAGTCTATATGTAGCATGTTTTGTGCCCGCCTAGTTATCCCAAAGCTTATGCTTTCGACCGTTTCGGTTTTCATCCACAGGACCCGCCGGAACAGCCCCCGTGCCGTTGGAGCTCGTCGCCGGAGCCGCTGCCACCGTCCATCTCTAGTCTCTAGCCATCCTTTGCTTCAACCAGTGTGCGCACGTGAACCTAGGTGAGCTCAGGAGGCTTGTGGCGCGATTGGTTCGGTCGGGGATGGTTCCGGCTGGCCGGAACGCGGCAAGCTGCCATCGTCGCCGCCGCCGGGCCGCCATGGCTACGGCTGTGCACATTCAGGCCACCGAATCACCAAAGTAGCTGCACAAGTACGTTGATCTCGTCGTAGGGATCTTGTTGCCCCACCGTGGCCCCTCCGGCCACCGCCGGTTGCACGCTGCCGTTGCCGGTGCCGGTTTGGCCGGTCGGCAGCAGCGGCCGCCATGGGCACGGCTGGCCAGGCCGACGTTGGGCTCTGCTGGGCCCAATTAAGCCGGCCCAGTAACCCGGCCGAGTTTGTTGTTTTACGTTTTTTTCAATTTCCTGAGAAATAAATGGTATTAACATTTGTGATTTTTGAATGAATTTTTATATTCCTCCAAAAATCCTGAAATAAATTATGGAGTCTCTCTGAGTATTGTAGAATTTATGAAAAATATGAAATTTGTATTTTAAGCATTTTCAGTAGACTGTAAAATTGGATATTTTAATTAATAAATGTCATTTCCAGGATTTTTATGGCTAAAAATATAAATCCAAAAATTGTGAAATTAATTGTGTAGTTGTTTTGACCAGTGAGCTACCTTCACAAAAATTTGTAGCTCAGTTGGATAAAGTTTTATTATTTGTGATTTATTCCTAATTAAATAAATAAGTAAAAGTGATAATTAGTGTTAATCATTTTAGGATTTTTGTGTTATTTTGGGATTGTGTGAAGACATAGGATCAGCAAACCCTAACTGGTCCCAAGCACTTTCCTTAGTGTTGAAAGTCATGTTAGTTGTGGCTTTCTATAACTGTTAAAATAATTAATAACAAGATTATGCAACAATAACACTGCTAGGTGAGATCTTGATTACAACTTTACCGTGAAGGAAAGTTGTACTTAAGGTTATTAAATTAACATTTATCTGCTTGTTAATCATATCATATGCACCATCATTAAAGCATGCATCATTATCACGTATAGTGACCGAAGGCGGGGAAGTAGAAGTCGAGCAAGTCGCCGCTGACGAAGCCCCAGGAGTTGTCGGTGGTTTTGACATTTGCGGTTCTGACCCTGATCCGTCCCTCGCCGTGCAACCAGGCAAGCCTCGGTGCATTAACCCCTCCTTGTATTTACAAATTTTATCACTTGAGTTAATCTACTGCATTAAGTTGATAGGAATTGATTGTCACCTACTTGCTACATTTACCTGCCTTGATATATTATCCTTGAAACCTGAATTAAAGGCAAATGATTATAAAATGCTTAGCCATGCCTAATAGTTAAGATTTTATGAAAAAGATATTTTGTATGCTTGGGGTGTTAACACCAAATTTTGGGCTAGAAGCCGATAGCCGATGCCAGAGGAAAATAGCCGACACCAGAAGAAGGTAGCCGATCTTGAAAGCAGATTCCGTCCGGCGGAAGGAAGAAAAATAGCCAATTGCACGGTGAATCGGTTATCGGGTGAAGATGACAGGAAGCGTGCAGCGTCGATATTGATGACGTCATCCAGAGTTCGCGCCGCCAAGATGCGATCACGATCGGAGTCCGTTATGAAAGGGAAGGTAGGACTCCAAGTTACCTTAGATATAGGATAGTTTGTTAGTTTCCTTATCTATTGATGAGTTGTAATTCGACTAGCACTCTATCTACGCTCAGGGTATAAATATAAGCTCTCAGCCATTGTAAAACATACAACAACATCAATACAACACAACTTTCGGCTCCGGCCAACAAACCCTAGAGTCAGTCGAGTCCGGCGAGTTACTTCATCCAGGCTGGGTGTCATCCGGTGGACGCAGGCTTGCTTGTAAGTATCGTCAACCCCCTGTTAAGTTATGTCTTTTTAGCGTCATCCGGTGGACGTGAAAGCATGGCGGACCAGAGTCCTTGCTAAGCTCTGTTTCTTTGGCGTCATCCGGTGGACGCGGGAAGCATAGTGAGTCAAGGATGATTCACGCTGGTTTACCCGATCAATCTGTGTTAACCGTCATCCGGTGGACGAGATGTAGATTAGGACGGTTTTCACGCGCGGATTAGTTATCGGTTTGTGTTTGTTTGCTTGATTAATCTATTAGTTAATGTCATCCGGTAGACAGGCTATAGATTGAGATAGTTTGCATGCATGGATTAGTTATCGGCTCTAGTTAAATATGGCAATTTAGTTAGATTCATTAAGTTATCAAGATGTTATTTGTTGTTTATTGTTTATTTACCAATATAACATCTCTCTGCTCGATCAAGATTGGTAGATTTGGCCTTAGATTTACTCGAATCTGATCGTCGTTTATGCTTTCTTATGCTTATTTTATTATGATGATCGGTTCCATGCTACATCGGTTAATTCCCTATGAATCTTGTTCGTTACATGTTGTGCGTTCGGTTCTAGTTGAGACATAAGTGGTTCTGAGGTTATCGTAAGTCTTATTTTTGTGTCCTTGTTTAAGTTAAACTGAGCGTCATCCGGTGGAACAGGTTTAACCTAGATAAGTTTTCACTAGATTGGACTTGCTTTAATTTGAAATCTGTTTATGGCTACGCTAGCATTCGTTCGTGCTTTATGGACCCTGCATTGGCTAAAGAGCCGATCCAGTTATGCTTTCACGAGTAGATCGTGTATATAGACTTATTTGGATACCAAACGATCTAGCTTTGTTTGCTGGGTTTGTTGAAGCCCGCTGGTCGTTAGACCAGGTGAACGCAAACTTGGTGAACTTAGCGAAGAGGATTTACTAAAGCCGCCGGCCTTCTAGACCAGATTTAGCCGATCTCTGCTTGTTTGATGTACAAATCAGATCTGTACACATGATCTATTTTGTTGTATACATATTAACTGAATTAGATCGGCTGGTATGTTATTATCTCCATATGAGTATCCTGATAGCCGTTTTACTTCATTATTATATTATCGGTTCATAATATGACGGAATCGGTTCTCTAGTCGATCTCCAGTTATACTGGCTCTTTGAGCCGTACAGTTGGAACTATCTGGACTCACCAGTTAGTTCTGCCTTGAGTTACTGATTATATCTATTTCCTTGTCAATTGCAGGTCAAATTGACTGGCACGCTTGGGTGTTACTGACACTCTTAGACCGGGTTCGAAGCTAGCTGGATCTGCGAGAGCTCTACTGCCTTCAAGGGTCGTTTCCAGCTTCGCTGGTGTGTTGGGCTTAGGGAACCACTTTTTGTGCCAACACACTTTTTGGCACGCCCGGTGGGACCTTCACTGAAGACCATGGCAAAGGGGAAGACTGCGGCAGACGGATCCTCCAGGGATGACGGTGTCCTCAGGGTCAAGGTCAAAGATCTCAGCGAGGAGGACGCGGCAGTGCTGAACAAGATCGTTGAAGAATTCGCTGATGCCTGCCTGCTTTCATTCAGTAAGCAGCGTGATGGCTCTATAGTGAAGAAGAATGCATTCCCAAGGTGGATCATGGACGGCCATTCTGATAAATCTGAAGAGGAGTGCAAGGCTGACCTCAAGCAGATGCTGGAAGAAGCGACCTGGGAGGCCGCCTATTCAGCAGTCGGCCATCACCATAAATCCTTCCTACAGACATTCTATAACATCATGAAAACCGTTCTCAAGCGGCAGGATTGGGAGTCTCTGGGTCCAGTTTACTTCAACATACCCGCAGAAGATGCAGATCCAAAAGCAGCGGCAGGGGCCTCCAATTCCTCACCGCAACAACCGAGCCGGCCGAAAACGCCAGTGCAGGGTGCCACTACGGCCGGTTCGGCTCAAAAAATAGCAGCTTCTCCATAATTATACAAAGATCATACTCCAGAGGAGCTCGCCGCTTTCATGCAGGCCACTGGGCAGACGGTGAACTCGATGAACTCATCAGCGGTGAACCCGACAGCTAGAAATACGCCGGCGGCAGACACGGCCAACCCAACTCCTGGATACCATGAGGGGATCACATATCAAGACCTTCAGGCAGCGCCGCATCCGGGGTACGCCCAGACGCCCAACAATCAGCTGCTGGAGCAGATGAGTGCCATGCTCCGTGATACGTTTGGTTTGCAGCCGAAGACCGGGACTGGAATCAAGTATAGACGTCCTTACCCCGAGTGGTACGACTGAGTGACACTGCCACCCAGGTATCGCTTGCCCGACTTCTCCAAGTTCAGTGGGCAGGATGACATCACCACCATGGAACACATCAGCCGTTACCTGACCCAGCTCGGCGAAGCTTCATATGAGGTAGCTCACAGGGTCCGGCTCTTTCCGCTATCACTGACAGGGCCGGCGTTTAGCTGGTTCACATCCATGGAGCCTGGCTCGATTCAAAGTTGGGAACATCTAGAGACCAAGTTTCATAATTACTTCTTCTCTGGCACCGGGGAGAAAGACATCACAGATCTCACCAACATGCGCCAGAAGCCGAATGAACTTGGATCGGCTTTCATCAAGCGGTTCAGAGAGACCAGGAACATGTGTTACTCTTTGAACCTGAACGACAAGCAGCTCGCCAAGATAGTGGTCAGTGGGTTGCTCCCACACGTCCAAGAAAAGCTGGTGGGCACCAACTTCAACAGCGTCAGCGAGGTGATGTAGAGGGTGGCCGCATTAGAGCAGCAGGCCCAGAGCTTCAAGAAGGAATCAAAATACAAGCAGTCGGCTTACGTCTGTAACTCTGACTCAGAGGATAGGGAGAATGAAGAAGTGGCTACTGTTGAGCTCAAATGGGGTACAAAGCCCATGGCCGTACCGAAAGGTTGGAGCGCAGAAGACCAATACGACTTTGACACGCGAAAGCTGGACAAGCTCTTCGACCTGTTAGTCAGCGCGAGCCACATCACTTTTCCGGCCGATTACGTCAAGCCGTCTCCTGAAGATTTGCAGGGGAAACCGTTCTGCCAGTACCACGACCTCACCTCACACTCCACAAACAACTGCCGCAATTTCAAAGCAACAATCCAGAATGCTATTAGACGCGGCCTGTTGAAATTTGAGGCCCCTCCCAAGGGGAAGATGAAGATCGACAAATTCCCATTCCCGAAGGGGCAGAACATGGTCCAGATCGCAAATCCTCTGACCAAAGTAAAGGTGTTAACCTCCGAACGGGCCAAGAAGAACTCCTCAGTTGATACCGATGCACAAATCACAGCTGAGGAGCTAACGCTGATCAAAGGAAGGAGGGAGCAGAATCAGAGGCAGCTGGAGCAGGGAGAGTTCAGCGGCACCAAGAGCAGGAGGCCCACGCACCAGCACCTTCTGAACAAGTGGCGGCGACAGAAAGAGAAAGATCATCAGAGGCAGCTGCAGCGCGAAGAAGAGGAGTACCGCAGGTGGCTCCGCGAAGAAGAAGAGGCGCACTATCACGAAGAAATGGCTCGCCACCGGGAAGGTGAGGAGGATCACTAGCATTGCCCATTCTTCCGGCACTGCTGGAACGAAGGCTTGAGACTGCCAATGCTGCGCAACTGTCCAGAATGCAGCGATCAGTACCGAGAGTACAGGCAGTCCTAGGTCAACCGCCGGTCCATGCACCAGAGGCTGGGGAGCCCCCATAGCCCGTGGGATCGGCGTGAAAAAAGGGACCTGCGCGATCGGCTTGATGAGGCGGTAGTTGAACGCCGACAGCCGGTTTGGTAAGAGAACCAGTGGTGTCCGGGGGATCTAACTAGAAGCGAAAGGCGTCGGGTGCAGTGGCTCAGGAACAGGGAGCTCCAAGCGGAGGGGGGCGCCAAACAGGTGTGGCGCGAAAAGCCTTCACAAAATAATGGAAAGGCTGTAGCCGATGCACAGATGGTGTTTGTGCTACCTGCAGAGTTCAGAGCCAAGAAGTACGATACCGATTCCGACTCAGACGATTCGGGATCAAAAGGAGTGGCCAAGTTAGTGCTCGCACAGCAAGCTACTTTTGATAAGCCGGCCAAGAATCGACATCTGAAGGCTCTCTATCTCAAAGGTTATGTCGATGGCATGCCCATGACGAAGATGCTGGTGGACGGCGGCGCCACTGTCAATCTCATGCCCTACACTACATTCCGCAAGGTAGGCAAGGGTCCCGATGATCTAATAGAAACCGATCTGATGCTCAAGGATTTCAGGGGCAATTCTTCCAACACTCGGGGGGCAATCAACGTCGAGCTGACAGTGGGGAAGAAGACACTGCTTACTACCTTTTTCGTGATCGACAGTAAAGGTGCCTACAACTAACTGCTCGGACGCGACTGGATTCATGCCAACTGCTGCGTGCCATCCACTATGCATCAGTGCCTCATTCAGTGGCATGGCGATGAGGTCGAAGTGGTCCCGGCTAACGACTCGGTCAGCGTGGCGACGGCGGATGCCACATACTGGGAAGCTGGGGATCATGATTGTTTCTCTGGCAAGGCTTGGGAAGGAGGCTCCATCAAGGTCAGCGATGAGAGTCAACAGTCGATCAGAGCAATCGGCTCTGATTCTTTTTATTAAATGGAGAATCCGATCGACGGCACAGAGGGTAAGTTGGGGCAAGGATTCACGTCGGCCGACAAGCTCGAAGAAGTAGATGTTGGACCCGGCGACAGGCCAAGGCCGACGTTTATTGCCACCAATTTAGACCCAGAGTTCAGGCAGGAGCTGATTCAACTGCTGAAGGAGTACAAAGATTGCTTCGCCTGGGAATATTATGAGATGCCTGGATTGGACAAATCTATTGTTGAGCACAGGCTACCTATCAAGCCAGGGTTTCGGCCACACAAGCAGCCTCCACGTCGGTTTAGAGAGGACGCTCTGCCCGACATTAAGGCTGAAATCACGAGGCTGTTCGAAGCCAAGTTCATTCAAGCTTGCCGATATGCCGAGTGGATATCGAACATCGTCCCCGTGTACAAGAAAAATGGTAAATTGCGAGTCTGTATTGACTTCAGGGATTTAAATAGAGCTACACCGATGGATGGCTACCCTATGCCAATAGCCGATATGTTGGTGGACTCGGCTGCTGGGCACCAGGTTATTAGCTTTATGGATGGCAACGCTGGTTATAATCAAATTTTTTATGGCTGATGAGGACATCCCGAAGACCGCCTTCAGGTGCCCTGATGCGCTTGGTTTGTTTGAATGGGTGGTCATGATGTTTGGTTTGAAGAATGCCGGTGCAACCTATCAGAGAGCTATGAATTATATATTTCACAAGTTAATCGGCAAAATCGTTGAAATCTATATAGATGACGTGGTGGTGAAATCCAAGAGCAATGAAGATCACCTGGCCGATCTGAGGGCCACTCTGGAGCGCACAAGGAGACACGGTTTGAAGATGAATCCTAACAAGTGTGCGTTCGGCGTGTCGGCTGGCGAATTTCTGAGATTTATGGTCCACCGCAAAGGGATAGAGATCGGCAGCAAGAGTAAGAAGGCGATCGATGAACTTGTACATCCAACCAACAAGAAGGAATTGCAGTCTATGCTTGGTAAGATTAACTTTATCAGAAGGTTCATCGCCAACTTATCAGCGAAGGTGCTGCCGTTCTCGCTATTGTTGAAGCTCAAGAATGATCAAGATTTTAAATGGGGTGACGTGCAACAGAAGGCTTTTGACGAAATCAGAGAATACATGAAGACTCCCCCTGTTTTAGTACCGCCACAGACAGGGAGGCCTTTTAAGTTGTACGTGACGGCCGAAAGCCAAACTATTGGATCGGCCCTTTTTCAAGAGTTTGAAGGGAAAGAGAGAACAGTTTTCTACTTGAGCAGGCGGCTCCTTGACCCTGAGACAAGATATACACCGACTGAGAAGTTGTGTTTGTGCCTATTCTACTCATGCACCAAGTTGAGGCACTACTTGCTTGCCTCAGAGTGTGTGGTGGTGTCTAAGGAGGATGTCATCAAGCACATGCTTTCGATGCCTATTCTAAATGGTCGGATTAGAAAATGGATCCTGGCGCTCTCAGAGTTTGACTTAAGGTTCGAATCGGCTAAGGCAGTCAAGGGCCAGGCGATAGCCGATTTCATCACACAGCATCATGGAGGATCGGCTAATATAGTGGATATAGCGCCATGGACTATGTTCTTTGACAGCTCTTCGTGTAAGCAAGGTGGTGGCGCCAGAGTAGTTCTCATCTCGCCACGGGGTGTGCGTTTTGAGTATGCTTTCCAGATTGGGCCGATTGTCACAAACAATCAGGCTAAATATGAAGCCGCGTGGAAAGTTTTTCAGCTTCTGCATGAAGCAAAAGCCAATGCAGTTGAAGTATTTGGCGATTCACAACTAGTCATCAACCAATTGCTCGGTTTGTATGAATGTAAAGACGAGATACTCAGAGGCTACTATGATCAGTGCCAGGCTCTCATCAAGAAGTTCATGACGGTGTCTCTCTGTCACATCCCCAGGGCCCAGAACCAGGAAGCTAATCGGCTGGCGCAGAATGCGTCGGGTTATCGGCCGATGCATGAGATTTGCAACAGCGAGCAATCAGCTGATGACTGGAGGGGCGAGATAGCAGGTTACCTGACAAATCCTTCACAATGGGTCAGCAGAAAGCTAAGGTACAAAGCCACCAAGTACGTGTTGTTAGATGGTCAGTTGTATTACAAGACTGTTGAAGGAGTGCTGCTCAAATGCCTGGGGACAGAGGAATCAGTAAAGCTGATGAGCGAAGTACACGATGGAGTCTGCGGTGCACATCAATCAGCTCACAAGATGAAGTGGATCATCAGGAGGACTGGTTACTATTGGCCTACGATGCTGGAAGATTGTTTCAAATATTATAAAGGGTGTCAAGAATGCCAGAAGTTCGGAAATATACAAAAGTCTCCAGCCTCTGCTATGAATCCTATAATCAAGCCATGACCATTTAGAGGATGGGGTATCGATTTAATCGGCCAAATCTACCCACCATCAAGCAAGGGTCACAAATGGATCCTGGTGGCGACTGATTACTTCACCATGTGGGTAGAAGCCATTCCTTTGAGGAACGCCACTTCAGCTGACGTGATCAAATTTGTAAAGGAGCACATTATTTACAGGTTTGGCATACCTCAGAAGGTCACAACCGATCAGGGGACAATGTTCACTTCAGAGGAGTTTATGACCTTTGCTGACGACATGGGCATCAAGATTTATAATTCATCGCCGTATTATGCCCAAGCCAATGGACAAGTAAAAGCCTCCAATAAAATTTTGATCAAGGTCATCAAGAAAAAGATTGAGCAGAACCCCAAAAAATGGTATTTGCATCCGAGCGAGGCGCTATGGGCATATCGCATGGCACGGCATGGATCGATCAAGGCTTCACCTTATGAGCTGGTCTATGGACACGCTGCCATCTTGCCATGGGAGATTCAGTTTGAGACACGACGCGTCACGTTGCAAAACAAGCTTACAGCCGGTGAATACAAAGACATTATGATGGACAGTTTAGAAGATTTGCACTGTCATCGGCTTAGGGCTTTGGAATACATTGAAAAGAACAAGGTACGGGTGGCCAAGTATTACAACACTAAGGTAAGAAGCAAGAGCTTCACCGAATCAGAGCTAGTATGGAAAGTCATTCTGCCTATTGGTACAAAAGATAGCCGATTCGGTAAATGGTCGCCAAACTGGGAAGGCCCGTATCGGGTGGTGGAATGCGCCCCGGGTAATGCTTACATCCTTGAAGATTTAGAAGGACAGAGACTCGCCAGAGCCATCAATGGGAAGCATCTGAAGAAGTACTACCCTAGTATCCCAGTTGGGGGGTGATAGCCGATTCGTGTGAATCTGGCTCTAACAGCCGATGCCGTGCAAGCAGGTCGCCTTCAGGACAAAAATGGCCGACATCGTAGTAACGAGTCGCCCTTAGCACAAAAAATGAAATACCCTCGATGGGGTGTAACAGCCGATGCGATAAGCATCGCCTTTAGAACAAAAAAAATACAGTCTTGCAAATTGGATTGTTTTCGGGCATAACGAGTTCAGAAGTATCATATACATTAAAATGCCTAATACAATCTAGTTTGGATTATTGACGCCGTCCCGGATCACGTCCTCGGCGTCGATGGACACGGAGAGACCGTCGGCATGAGGGACGAAAGCGGCCATCAGCGTGCCGAACTCCTCCATGTCTTCGCCTGCCTGGATCCCCGGTTCGATGTTCTCCAGCACGATGCCGGAGTTGATCTGGGCGGCGGCCAGAGCTCCCGTGGCACTGTGACGGACGCCGCTCATCGCCACCTGGCGGACGCGGTGGTGCACGTCCGCAAGCTGCTCCACCTGCGATTGCCCCCGCGCACGGAGGACGTCGGTGATGCTCGCCGCAGCCACGCGCAGTTCATGCAGCTGCGCTGTCAGAGCTGCATAAACAAGGAAGGTCAGTGTTGGAAACGAGCCGTGCACACCGTTGGACAAAGCGAGAGATTACCTGCCACGGCGGCCTGCGACTCCGTGAGGTTGGCCCGCGCCTCTGCCAAATCGATGCTGGCGGCAACGAGCGCGACGGCCTGGTCCTCGTTCTCCTTATCCAGCCGGTCAGCCTCTTTGGTAGCCTCGGAGTAGAGGTTGCGGTACCGCACTATCTCATGGTGGAAGTGGCGGCCGTCGGCGGCGGTGTAGGAGTCGCGGGAACTCGAAGATGATTTCGATTTCGATTCCGCTCCGGAGGTGGTGCTGCGAGCCGGAGCGTGAGGGAGGTTCGGTTGTGGCGCCGTGTGACGCACCGAAGAACTGGCGCCGATCGGTGCGCCGGAAGGAAGATGGAGCGGGGGACGTTGGGTGAAAGGAACCATCAGATCAGGCACCCAGATTTAGCCAGGTTTAAAGAACGGCGAAAAGGGAGAATAAGATACCTGCTATAGACTCCCCGTCCGCTGACTTGCATCATACGCCTGATTGGAGCCCTTACAGGAGCAGAGGGTCCGGCGGCATCGCCAGCGGCGGGGGTTTCCGGGGCGGCCGTCCCAGTTCTAGGAGCGGCATCACCATCCACCGGGGCTGCCCGAGGAAGATCAGCGCCGGGGGCAGGGGTGTTCAAGCCGGCTAAGGAGCCAGCAATGCCGCTGACGAGAGATGGCTGGTGACTATAGAAACGGATCAAATCAGACAGAGACAGCGAGGAGATGGTAGGCTGACGGTTGAACTTACCCTAATGTCTGCTCGATTCGGGCGACGCTGGCCTAGATGCGGCGGATGCTCCGTTCCATCTCATCGCCGTCGGCGGGCTCAGACGCTGGGCGCTTCCCACGGTCTCCATCGCCGGCCATGGTCGTGAACGAGGATTGAGAGAGCGGAAGCAAAGGAGATACAAGGAGGCGGCCGGAAGAGTTGGTCGGTGAGACGGATACGATGGCGTGTGATATTGCCTCAAGTCTGCCAACTATTTATAAGACAACACGGGCACCAGGGCCGTTTCTTTGGGAAGTGTGACGGCACGGCGGATTTTAGGTTGCAGTTAATTCGCGTTTCTTGAATCCGGAACAATTGCCAAATCGGGGAGACAAAGCGCCGCCATCAATGGTCGCACGCCGATCGGGTTTTTTGGGTCAGGCTGTTTAGCCGATCCTATTGTGAGTACCCACAAGCCGATTCGTAGTGAATCTAGCTGAGGGATTAAGGAAAGCAGAACAAAGCCGATGCTAAGAGGCACGCCCGAAACCCGATTCGTATGCAGAACGGGTCAGGCTGAGTAATTGATTCTAAGGTACAAAGCAGTTCGAAAGCCGATTCGTATGCAGAAATGTATCAGGCTGAGCAAAGTCAGCTCGAAACAAGACAAAGCCAGTATTAAGGTGTAAAATCAAAGGCAGATCAGGCTGAATTGTCATATTCGGGGTGAAACAGCACGACGACCGAGTTGCAAATAGAAAAAAGAAAAACATGCCAAGCAGTACAACCATCATGTTACAAAGTTAATAAGGATCGAATCAGTTCTACTAATTTGGCACGGAGCGCGTGGCCAGCCTGCAACAATTGTTGATCTCGGTTTTCAGTGAACTGCAACAGGTTTAGGCGTTGGCATGTCTTCCTGCCTGCAACGACCAAGCTGCTGATTTCCTTCTTTTTCTGGGAGAGCTCGATTGTGCTGGTGGAGATGGTGATTTCGCGCTCACTGATAGCCAACTCAACTGCTTCCAATTCTTTTCTCAGCTGGTCTTGTCTTGTTTTCAATGTCTCCAGTTCTATTTCGGCCGTGCTGATGGAAGATTTGAGCAGCCTGGCTCGATCAGCTAATCCGGTGGCCTCTTGTCTGTTGACCGATTTGTTGCTCCTCAGCTGTTCAAGCTCTGTCAGGTTCTTGTGAGCAGTGATAATCCCTGATGCTGTAACTTTAAGATCATCGAGTCTTTGCAGGGATTTCAAGGCTGACCGATTGGGTTGCTGCTGGACAAGTTCCATTATTTGATCGATCAGTTCGGGATTCGAGGCCAGAGGAACTAGATCACCCTCTAGATGGGGTAGCAGTGCACTTAGCCGATTGTTGAAATCTGGCTCTGAAAGTCTCTCGGAGGAGGAGGCGTTCGTCTCTATCACAGAACTCTTCTATGTTGAATGAATAGCCTGGAGATGAAGGCTTCGGTGCCTACAATACGTGCATTCTCTCATCAGAAAAGGTACAATATAGATTGATTGTTTTCTGGCGGAGATGGGATACCTGAATGAGGCCTGAAGGTTGTAGGGTTTATGCCGATGTTGCGACTAAGGCAGTTGTGTCCTCTTGCGACATGCGGATCCTCGGCTGTCACTGCCTCGGGCAGTTGGGTTTCTGCAAACCAGGAGTAAGAGCAGTATGGAAGCAAAGATAATTGCTAACAGCCGAATAGGAGTTACCTGGATTCCTCTCAGGGGGCAACTCCTCTTCTTCAAGGTTCACCCAGACTTCGTCAGAAGGGCTGTTCGGCTGTATTTTTGACAAGAAGATTTGGTCAATCAGAACATTTGTGTCGAGGAAAGAAAAGCCCAATGAGTAGTACCTGAGTTTTTGCTCCTTCTTCCTGGATCCCTTCTTCTTGAGCAGCTGACTCCTCATGGCCGGTAGATTCTGATGGTTCTTCGGCCTGTTTCTCTCCCAAGGTATCTTGAGTTGGTTGAGGATTCACCTGATAGAAAGTCGATTTAAGAGTCGGAGCGTACTGCAGTAAAGGAAGATGCTACTGAGTACCTGAACTTTTCTTATCGAACGGCGTTTCTTGGGAGCTTGCTTTTGAAGCTGAGATACAGCTGACCGTTTTGAAGTAGAAGGGGGCGTCAGTATAGTAGGGCCTAGCATTAGTTGTCTCAGCGTCGGTGCTCGGGAGCCTAGCCTCGCTGTTGGACAAGGAGGATAATATTCCACTCGCTCTGGTGGATTGGATGATGAGTCTTGTGAGGAATATCTGTTAAGTAACATGTTTGAATAAAGCCATTTTTATTGAAATTGGCTGAAAACACTTACTGCTCGGGGAGATTGGAAGTTTGGGTCCAGGGCTCTGCATTTGTCGTGGACAGTTTGGCAGAACAAGTGAGCGTGCCATTGCTGCCACCAATCGTCAAAACTCTGATGAGCGATGCAGATTTGATTCCATGGCTTCCGCGAGAATGTGGGCAGGTTTGCTCCGAGTTGAAAAATTCTACCGGCCTGAAGGTGCTCTGTAATGTTCTCCCTGGGTTTCAAGGTGTTCAAAAAAGGGAGCCGAGGGGGCAATTGGCCGAAACCTAGCTGTCTTGCTGCTATGTTTGGGTGATAGAATTCATAAGAAGGATAGCTAGTTGCCTTGCCGCTTGCGCTCCGGAGGTGCTTGAAGTCTACTGGTAAGGCACAGGGTTTTATGATTGCATTTAAGATGCTGATAGCCTCATCATCAGAGCACCCGTTGTTGAACTTGAAGCTGGAGGGCGCTGGAAATTCATCTTCATCCTCGTAGGGGAACCAGGTAGTAACATTTGGTCCTAAGCCCCTGTATAATGTTTCCAGCATGTTGCCCTTTGAAGTTGAGATGGCTATGGCAGAGGCAGCTTCACCAAAACTTTGACAGCCTCTGGTTTTTGGGTCCTCCTCTGAATATTCGGTGGATGGAAAGTTGAGGCCTTGGAGTTGTGTTCTTACCAGCTTGTGCAGATAAAGGTTGAGCCATAACTGTACTAGCCACCAAGGGCCTGTTATGCATTGCACTTCTTCACCTATAATCAAGGAACTGAACACCCGGTTCATAAGCCCGTATGCTGCACCCAACAGGAGTTTGCCCAAGGGGATGGAGTGCCCTTGAGCCAGTTTCTCTGCTAAGACCCGATAAGGGTATGCTGGTCCGGCAGTGGCACCACAGAACACGAACCTCTCAAGCCACATGGTCAAGAATGCGACGTGTTCTTTCTCGCTGATAGAAGAGGAGTTCTTCTGGTGGTGTTGAATATAGCCACTCCACCCTTTGTATGTGTCCAGCGTCGGGAAGTATGGGTTCTTCTTGCCGCTGGAGCAGAGATCCCAGAAGTCGTATGATCCAGCGATCTGAAGCCTGGTCAAGACATTGGCTCAGATGGCGCATCTCCCAGTCCGCGCGCTTCTTCGCTGCGACGCGACGGAACCAGTTCCTCCACCCAGCAGGTGCGCTTGGCCAGTTTTTGAAAGATTTGGCCCAAGAAGAGGCGCCCATCATGGAGCTTCGGAATGGGAACTGGTTGGTTTCTTGAATGATGAAGTCTTTGGGGATCGGATCACCCATCGGGCCCAGATAGTAGGTATTGGGGATGTCCTTCAGTGGAATCAGAATATCATCCCTCAGCACCTGGATTTGAAACTCGTACTCGGTGAGGTTGAAGAGGGATTCACGAATTAGGGGGCGGATCAATGAAATTGATACCTCAGGGACCTCGGAAGGAGTCGCCATTAGCTCGGGGGTGATTTGACGGCGGCAAATCGAAGCTGGCGGCGGCGAATCGAAGCTGACAGCGGCGGATTGAAGCTCGTGGCAGAAGTTGCGACGGTTTAGGGTTTCGTTTTGGTGCGAAAGTTTGAAGCGCCAAGAGGGAAGCTGTGGTTTGGCTATTTGAAGGCTTAAGCGCTAATTTCGGAATAAACCAGTTTATTCCAAAATTGGGGGGCATGTGTTAACACCAAATTTTGGGCTGGGAGCCGATAGCCGATGCCAGAGGAAGATAGCCGATACCAGAAGAAGGTAGCCGATCTCGAAAGCAGATTCCGTCCGGCGGAAGGCAGAAAAATAGCCGATTGCACAGTGAATCGGTTATCGGGTGAAGATGACAGGAAGCGTGCAGCGTCGGTATTGATGACGTCATCCAGAGTCCGCGCCGCCAAGATGCGATCACGATCGGAGTCCGTTATGAAAGGGAAGGTAGGACTCCAAGTTACCTTAGATATAGGATAGTTTGTTAGTTTCCTTATCTATTGATGAGTTGTAATTCAACTAGGACTCTATCTACGCTCAGGGTATAAATATAAGCCCTCAGCCATTGTAAAACATACAACAACATCAATACAACACAACTTTCGGCTCCGGCCAACAAACCCTAGAGTCAGTCGAGTCCGGTGAGTTACTTCATCCAGGCTGGGTGTCATCCGGTGGACGCAGGCTTGCTTGTAAGTATCGTCAACCCCCTGTTAAGCTATGTCTTTTTAGCGTCATCCGGTGGACGTGGAAGCATGGCAGACCAGGGTCCTTGCTAAGCTCTGTTTCTTTGGCGTCATCCGGTGGACGCGGGAAGCATAGTGAGTCAAGGATGATTCACGCTGGTTTACCCGATCAATCTGTGTTAACCGTCATCCGGTGGACGAGATGCAGATTAGGACGGTTTTCACGCGCGGATTAGTTATCGGTTCGTGTTTGTTTGCTTGATTAATCTATTAGTTAATGTCATCCGGTAGACAGGCTATAGATTGAGATAGTTTGCATGCATGGATTAGTTATCGACTCTAGCTAAATATGGCAATTTAGTTAGATTCATTAAGTTATCAAGATGTTATTTGTTGTTTATTGTTTATTTATCAATATAGCATCTCTCTTCCCGATCAAGATTGGTAGATTTGGCCTTAGATTTACTCGAATCTAATCGTCATTTATGCTTTCTTATGCTTATTTTATTATGATGATCGGTTCCATGCTACATCGGCTAATTCCCTATCAATCTTGTTCGTTACATGTTGTGCGTTCGGTTCTAGTTGAGACATAAGTGGTTCTGAGGTTATCGTAAGTCTTATTTTTATGTCCTTGTTTAAGTTAAACTGAGCGTCATCCGGTGGAACAGGTTTAACCTAAACAAGTTTTCACTAGATTGGACTTGCTTTAATTTGAAGTCTGTTTATGGCTACGCTAGCATTCGTTCGTGCTTTATGGACCCTGCATCGGCTAAAGAGCCGATCCAATTATGCTTTCACGAGTAGATCGTGTATATAGACTTATTTGGATACCAAACGATCTAGCTTTGTTTGCTGGGTTTGTTGAAGCCCGCTGGCCGTTAGACCAGGTGAACGCAAACTTGGTGAACTTAGCGAAGAGGATTTACTAAAGCCGCCGGCCTTCTAGACTAGCTTTAGCCGATCTCTGCTTGTTTGATGTACAAATCAGATCTGTACACATGATCTATTTTCTTTATACATATTAACTGAATTAGATCGGCTGGTATGTTATTATCTCCATATGAGTATCCTGATAGCCGTTTTACTTCATTATTATATTATCGGTTCATAATATGACGGAATCGGTTCTCTAGTCGATCTCCGGTTATAGTGGCTCTTTGAGCCGTACAGTTGGAACTATTTGGACTCACCAGTTAGTTCCGCCTTGAGTTACTGATTATATCTATTTCTTTGTCAATTGCAGGTCAAATTGACTGGCACGCTTGGGTGTTACTGACACTCTTAGACCGGGTTCGAAGCTAGCTGGATCTGCGAGAGCTCTACTGCCTTCAAGGGTCGTTTCTGGCTTCGCTGGTGTGTTGGGCTTAGGGAACCACTTTTTGCAGCCAACAGCTTGGGGTATACAATTATGTACTATTGTAATTATTCGACAGGGTAGTAGACTTGCATTGAGAAAAGAATCTCAATGTATTGTCTCTGACTGTCTATTAAGGAAACGAAATGGAATCCATTAGGGACAATTCGTTGTCGGCCTGATGGATCGAGGCTTTGCAACTAGCCACATACTACGGAAAGCCTCTGACTCTGGTCCCTCCGCTTCTTGAACCGACAACCACGCACTGAGAGTGGAGAGATGGCGAGAGAAGCATGTACCCTCATGGCCGGCGTGCCTGGAGAGGAGAGGAGTACTGTACTCTCGGGTGGCGTAGGACCAGTTCAAGTTTTGGAAAAGCCGTGGTAGGCGGGGTTGGCATATGCAAGCTTAGGTGCTACATATGCAGTGTGGATAGGGATCCCCAGCTGGGTTTTCAATCGATTCGAATCGTCGTTGCTCCTCGGATAATGGAGACTTGATCCACTGACTCACAGCGAAGAGTGGTTCGAAACTAGGTAAATGTGGGAAAGGGAGTTGATGAGGAGGTAATTAAATGAATCAATTTAGCTTTGAGATTAATTGTTAAGCTGATTTAGAGAGCTTTTCTACAAAACTCTTTGATTCTTGCTAAAGCCTCTCCTTGATTCCTCTCGGCCTGCATTCCTGAGTCTTCTCCCCAATTTTTAGTCGGGTAAGTCTTGCGGAGTACCCCTTGTACTCAGGGTTTGTTAACCCCATGTTGCAGGCAATCAGCAACCCAAGATCTGCATTGGGCCTTGCTGTATGATGGTGTTCGAGGAAGTGGTCGAGGAGGATAGTGATAGTGAGTGAGTATTTGATCCCTGGGGCAGGGATGTTATGTAATATAATTGTTGTATAAGCTACTTACCTACTGCCACTACTCATATTTTGGTTTGTAATAATCGTACTTAATGTATAATTAAGAACACTGGTTTGTAATCCTATGTAATATTTTAAGTCTTCCGCTCTTGTACTCCGAGTTGTATAATTTGTATGAAATGTTGTACTCTGCAATCTCTTTGCAATTAAGATCCTGTTCGGAGGACACGTGTTTACTTGTAAACCCGGTAGACCCTTTTAGGTTGTACGGGTCACCTGCACGGCTGTCGGAGGTCTTTGGGACGACGACAGGTGCATGTGGGCCATATAGCTTAGGAGGTTCTATTACAGCTGGCCTTGAGGGGACCTCAGCCTCGAGACTGACCGCCTCCCGGATCGAGTGGGCGGACCGCGCGGACCCTCAGGCGCCGCCCGTCTTCTTGCTCTGGGACGACCTCGAGGCCCCCAAGTGGGACGCCGTTCTGGAGCTCGGGTTTAGCTCGGTGGCGGGGCTCCGCGTGATCGCCGACGTCCTCGAGAAGGACCTCCCGGCCCAGCTACAGGTAAATCCCTGTGTCTTGTAAATTTTTCCTACATATGAGCATCGTTCTTACCGTTTCCGCTTCTTCCTTTTTTCCAGGACCTCATGCACACCTCTCGGGACAAGTCCCGCTTCCTTTGTGGCGGGCTCGGGCTCTGGAAGCAGCTCGACCTCAAGGGGAAAGCCCTTGCCCGCGCCCAGGGCGAGCTCACCACCGCGACCTCCAAGCTTGCCGAAGTTAGTGTCGATAGCACTATCCTGAAGAGGTAGGTCGCGGAGGCGCAGGGCCGAGCCGCTGCCTCGGCGACGCGAGTGCAGGAGTTGGAGAGCGCTCTGGCCGCGATGACGAGGGAGCGCGACGCCGCCCGAGAGCTCACCGCCGAGAAGATTTCGGCCGCCGAGGCCTTGGCTCTCGACCTGGATGAGACTCGGGAGGCGTTGTGCCTGGTGCTCAGCGCGGCGGACTTGGCCGGGAAGGAGGCATAGAAGGCTCAGGAAGAAGCTAACCGTAAGCGTAGCGTTGTATTTTTTCCATTCTTCTCGTCTTGGTTGCTCGCTGTATTTTTACTCATCTCCGTGCTTTGCTCCCACAGTTCTGCAGGGGTCTTACGACGGCGAGGTGGCCGAACATATGGACCTGCAGAAGGTCGCGCGGGCGCTGTGTGACTCCGTCGGCACCGGTGGAGAACCTTCGGGGATGTCACTCCGGAGCCGACTTGAGGAACTCCACGGCAGCATAAGCGGCCACATCAAGGAGGCCCTTCTGACGGCTGTCCAAAAGACACCTGGCGGTCATGAAGTCCCACTATGGGAATTTTGACGCCAGCCCTGTCAGCGAGGGCTTCCTTGAAGCCGACGACGCCGAGCTCCTGGCGCTGGAGGATTCGATGAAGGATCCAGGAGAAGCGCTGGCGGGCCTCTTCCAAGCCGAGGTCGAGCTCCCTCCCCAAAACCTGCCATGAAGAAGAAGCGGGCCATAGTGCCCTTGTAAAAAATAACCTTTCGTGAGTGGCTTGAGAGGAAACAAACAATATGGCCCTTCGTGGCCTCAATATTTATGTAAATATTTGCTGAATGTTTGTTTCGCTTTGTTTCGTGCTTTTTTCCTTAGGCGTTTTTTCTTGCCGATCCTGTGCCCGGGCCATCGAGCCTCGGGGGACGCTTTTCGGGTGTCGTAGCTTTAGCGGCGTAGACGCAGCCGATGTCCTAGGAACTTTGGCAGAAAGAATCCTTAGAAAAAAGGCTTAGGCGTTTCCTCCCGAGCTTCGTCCCTTGGCCGAGCGTAGATCTTATAGGTTTTCTTCCGAGTGCGGGTTAGCCTTCGAACACGGAGTGGCGAGGGGAGATGCTGTGGCCCTGGAGCATAAGCGGTCTCCGACTCGGCCGGCTCTGTTCTCTGGGGCTTCCCTCATTCTTCCGAATTCTATAAGTTCATGCTTGATTTCCGGAAGGAAGCGTGTTTTAGGGAGAAACGAATTCGACAAGTTTTGAAATTTTTGCGTTTCCAAAATTGTTGAATCTCGGGAAAGTCCGGGGGTTCCCCCCGTCCTAGCCCCCGAGGGAGGGTCGGCCTTTCCCTAGGTTAGGCCGAACCTCGCTTTTACTGCGTGGTGAAATAAAGGGGTCATTTCACTCCCGAGTGTAGGCTCGGATTGGAAATCTAATAATCATGTAAAAAGAGTACAAGTCGGGTCTTTTCATTGATTTCAAGATTTTTAAAATAGTACAATGCTCGGAATCTTAAGGATAGAAGCGACGTAGCTGTTCGATGTTCCAAGCGTTGCTGTAGACCTCGCCCTTCTCGTTTGCGAGCTTGTATGTGCCAGGGCGTAGCACCTCGGCGACGATGAACGGTCCTTCCCACGGCGGTGTGAGCTTGTGGCGCCCTTTGTTGTCCTGCCTGAGCCGTAGCACCAAATCGCCTACACTGAAGGCTCGGCCTCGGACGCGCCGAGCATGGTACTTGCGTAGGGATTGCTGGTACTTGGCCGAGTGCAACAGAGCCATGTCCCGAGCTTCGTCGGCTTGGTCCAGCGCATCTTCGCGGGACGTTTGATTGCCCTATTCATCGTAGGCTCGGACCCTCGGGGCGCCGTACTCTAGATCCGTAGGAAGGGTGGCCTCTGCACCGTACACCATGAAGAAGGGCGTGAAGCCCGTGGCTCGGCTTGGCGTAGTCCTTAGACTCCATATCACTGCCGGGAGCTCCGTCAGCCACCTCTTGCCGAATTTATTCAATCGGTTGAATATCCTCGGCTTAAGGCCTTGGTGAATCATGCCGTTGGCACGTTCTACCTGGCCGTTCGTTCTTGGGTGGGCGACAGTTGCCCAGTCCACTCGTATGTGGTACTCGTCGCAGAAGGCCAGAAATTTCTTTCCGGTGAACTGCGTGCCGTTGTCAGTGATAATGGAGTTCGGGACACCAAACCGGTGGACGATGTCGGTGAAGAATAACACCGCTTGAGCCGAGCTGATTTGGGCGATCGGCCGAGCCTCGATCCACTTCGAGAACTTGTCGATGGCGACAAGCAAGTGGGTGAAGCCCCCGGGTGCCTTCTGGAGGGGCTCGACAAGGTCCAGTCCCCATACAGCGAACGGCCAAGTGAGTGGGATCGTCTGGAGGGCTTGAGCCGGCAAGTGAGTCTGCCGAGTATAGTACTGGCACCCTTCGCAGGAGCGTACCACCTCAGTAGCATCGGCCACGGCGGTTGGCTAGTAGATGCCTTGTCGAAAGGCGTTACCGACCAGGGTTCTCGGTGCTGCGTGGTGACAGCAGGCTTCGGCGTGTATCTCTTCAAGCAGGCGTTTACCCTGACTGAAAGGAATACAGCGCTGAAGCACGCCCGAGGGACTCTGTCGGTAGAGACTGCCGTCGATCGCGAAAGACTTGGCTTTGCGTGCCAGTCGTCGCGCTCTGGTCTTGTCCGAGGGCAAAACGCCTCGGACGAGCCAGCTGACCAGCGGCTCGCGCCAGTCCGGTTCGTCGTCGTCCATCTCAGCTTCGATCTCCATTGCCTCGACTTCGTCGCCGTCCTCAGCCAGGGTCTCGGGTGACTCCCCTTTGTTGGAAGGGTCGGCAGCCCCCGAGGGGCTTGTGTGGCCTGTAGACGGTTCGGGTTCTCCCGGGGGTTCGGGGGTCTTCTTCTTCCCCTCAGCCCCCGAGGGATCGGCATTAACCGAGGGCTTGTGGAGGTCATTGGCGAATACGCCCGTCGGGACCGTGGCCCTTTCGGATGTGATTTTCGCCAACTCATCGGCCTCCTCTTTGTACTGACGCGCGATGTGGTTGAGCTCGAGGCCGTCGAATTTTTCCTCGAGCAGCCGCACCAGCTTGCAGTAGGCGGCCATTCTGGGGTTCTGGCACGTCGACTCCTTCATGACCTGATCCACGACGAGCTAGGAGTCGCCTCGGACCTCGAGGCGTCGGATCCCGAGCTCGATGGCGATGTGGAGACCGTTGACCAGAGCCTCGTATTCGGCCACGTTGTTGGAAGCCATGAAGTGTAGCCGCAGTAGGTACTTGAGCCGGACCCCAATGGGTGAGATAAAGACGATGCCTGCGCCACCACCAGTCTTCATCATCGACCCGTCGAAGTACATGACCCAATATTCTTTTTGGGTCGGGAGTGGCGGTAGCTGTGTCTCGGTCCACTCTGCCACGAAGTCCACAAGCACCTGGGACTTGATGGCTTTGCGTGGCGCGTAGGTGATGCCATCACCCATGAGCTCGATGGCCCACTTGGCGATCCTCCCAGTCGTTTCCCGATTTTGGATCACCTCCCCGATTGGGTAGGATGACACCACGGTCACGGGATGGGATTCGAAGTAGTGCCGCAACTTGCGTCAAGCAAGAACGATCGCGTACACTAGCTTCTGGATCTGAGGGTAGCGTGTCTTGGTCTCAAACAAGACTTTACTGATGAAGTAGACCGGCCGCTGTACCGGTAAGGCGTGTCCTTCTTCTTGCCGCTCTACGACGATCGCTGCACTCACAACCTGGTTGGTAGAAGCGGCATACAGCAAGAAACTCTCCTCCTTCGTAGGAGGCACAAGAACCGGTGCTTTTGAAAGTAGAGCCTTAAGCCTTTCGAGGGCTTCCTGGGCCTCGGCGGTCCACGTAAAGTGCTCGTTTTTCTTTAGCAACCGATACAAGGGAAGTCCCTCTTCGCCTAGCCTTGAGATGAACCGACTCAAGGCCGCGAGACACCCCATGAGCTTCTGCACACTCTTGAGGTTCCGGATCAGACCCATTTGCGTGATGGCCGATATCTTTTCCGGGTTGGCTTCGATGCCACGCTCGGAAACGATGAACCCGAGCAGCATGCCCCGTGGGACCCTGAAAATGCACTTCTCGGGGTTTAGCTTTATGTTTTTCTTTTTAAGGCAGTCGAATGCCTTTTCTAGGTCGGCTACTAAATCACTCGCCTTCCTAGATTTTATCACTATATCGTCTACGTAAGCCTCAACGGTTCGTCCGATGAGGTCCCCAAAAACTTTGAGCATGCAACGCTAGTAAGTTGCGCCCGCGTTTTTGAGGCCAAATGGCTTGGTTACGTAACAATATGTGCCGAAAGGAGTAATGAAAGAGGTCGCTAATTCGTCGGACTCTTTCATGCGGATCTGATGGTAACCGGAATAAGCATCAAGAAAGCAAAGTCGTTCACAGCCAGCAATAGAATCAACTATTTGGTCAATGCGAGGTAATGGAAATGGATACTTAGGATAAGCTTTATTTAAACTAGTGTAATCGACACACATTCTCCATTTTCCATTTTTCTTTTTAACCAAAACAGTATTAGCTAACCATTCTGGATGGAAGACCTCCTTGATGAATCCGGCCGCCAAAAGCTTCTGCACCTCCTCCCCGATGGCCCAGCGCTTCTCCTCGTCGAATCAGCGCAGGCGCTGTTTCACCGGCTTGGACCCGGCCCGGATGTCCAAGGAGTGCTCAGCGACCTCCCTCGGGATGCCTGGCATATTTGAGGGACTCCATGCAAACACGTCGGCGTGCTTGCAGAGGAAGTCGGCGAGCACAGCCTCCTATTTCAGGTCGAGGGTGGCGCTGATCTTCAGCGCCCTGCCGTTGGGGGAGCTTGGGTCGAGGAGTACCTCTTTCACCCCCTCAGCAGGTTCAAAGGTGCCCGTGGCCTTCTTGGGGTCGGGGACCTCCTTTTCCAACCTTTCGTGGTCAGTCATGAGGGCCTCTGACTCCACCAGCGCGCCGGCGTACTCGCAGCACTCGACGTCGCACTGGTACGCGTGCTGGTAGGAGGCGCTGATGGTAATCACCCCCTTTGGCCCTGGCATCTTGAGCTTGAGGTAGGTGTAGTTTGGGACTGCCATGAACTTGGCGTAGCATGGCCTCCCGAGGATGGCGTGGTAGGTGCCATGGAAGCCTACCACTTCAAATGTCAGGGGCCCCTTCCTGAAGTTGTCAGGAGTACCGAAGTAAACGGGCAGATCGATCTGCCCGAGGGGTTGCATGCTCTTTCCGGGCACTATCCCGTGGAACGGGGATGTCGTGGCCCGGAGGAGCGAGTGACTGATCCCCATCAAGTTGAGGGTCTCAGCGTCAAGAATGTTGAGGCCACTGCCTCCGTCCATGAGGACTTTGGAGAGCCTCGTGTTGCCGACGACGGGGTCGACAACAAGCGGGTAGCGTCCCGGTGATGGGACGTAGTTCGGGTGGTCGTCCCGACTGATGGTGATAGCGTCGTGGGACCAGTCGAGGAAGCGTGGTGTCGCTGGTCCGACGGAGTAGACCTCCCTGTGCTCGCGCTTTCGCTGCCGCGGCGTAGCGGCGGTCCCGGGCCCGCCGAAGATCATGAGGCATTTGTCGATGGGCGGGAACTCATCGTCCTTCCTGCCCTTGTCCTCCTGATCCCTAGTGAGCTTCTTGCCGGCATCGTCCTTGAACGGCTACCGGCTGTAGTGCTTCTTGAGCATCACACACGGACAGTGTGTGATGCATCGGACCCTGGTGATAAGGGCACAGCTTGCTAAGCATGTCGTCGAAGCGGCCTCGAGGGGGTCGTTCCCTCTTGGGCTCGGTGGCCGCCACGAGGGAGTCGTCGCGGAGTGTGGCCTTTCCCTTCCCCTTCTTCTTCTTGTTGTTCGGGCCTCGGGAAGAGGTGCCCTCGAGGGCCTCCTCCTTCCGTTTGCCCTTGGGGTCAGAGAAGAGGGCTCCTACCGCCTCGTCCCCCGAGGCGAAGCTGGTAGTGATCTTCATGAGCTCGGAGACACTGGTGGGTGTCTGGCGCCCGAGCTCATGAACAAGCTCTTTGCAGGAAGTTCCAGCGGCAAACGCTCCGACGACGTCGGAGTCGGCGACCTGGGGCAGCTCGTTGTACTGCTTGGAGAAGCGCCGGATGTAGTCCCGGAGGGACTCGCCCGGTTTCTGCTTGCAGCTGCGGAGGTCCCAGGAGTTACCAGGGCGCACGTACGTGCCCTGGAAGTTCCCTACGAAGATCTTGACCAGATCATTCCAGTCAAAGATCATCCATGGGGGAAGGTGTTCCAGCCAAGCTCTTGCAGAGTTGGCAAGATACAGGGGAGGTTGCGGATGATGATGAGGTCATCCTGTGCGCCGCCATGCTGGCACGCAAGATGGTAGTCCACTAACCAGAGTTCGGGGTTAGTTTCCCCCGAGTACTTGGCTATGTTGGCCGGTTGTCAGAACCGGGGTGGGAACTTGGCCCTTTGGATGGCCTCGCTGAAGACGCGAGGTCCTGAGGCTCGGGTGAGGGTTCACGATCCTCATCCAAGTCGTAGCGCCCGTCCCGATGGACGCTGTAGCCGCGCGCGGCTCCGTCAGTCTTTCGCCAATCACTGGCTTGTAGAATGGCTCGGACGTCGACGTCCTTGCCAAGCCGTTGGTGGACTGGCGGGGCCCTTGGAGCCTCGGGTCGAACCGAGGCTTCGCGCTCGTGGCGTGCTATGCCGCCACGCTGGTGACTTTCAGCGCCACGGTGTCGCGACGCTGAGCCTTCCGCCTGGAGGATGGCTGAGGTCCTTGAGCTGATTCCTGAGCTATCGTGCCTCCTCGGTGGAGGGCTCAGGTATGCTCCGGAGCAGCATCACTGCCTCCACGAGCTTTCGGCTTGCCCGGGGGCGGCCCCCGGTGTCTCGGCCCCGTCGTCAGCAACGATTCAGGCCTGAACATCTCGGGCTCGATGCTGAGCTACTCCTCCATCGCTCTGCCGCTCGCCGTGCTCCAGCGTAGCTTGCAGCTGGGTGAGGCGCAAGCGGTCCTCGTCCATCCGCGCCTCAAGCTCCCAGAGCTGCTCTAGCTCCGGTGTTTGAGGTGCGGGGCGAGATGTTCCTGCCCCCTGATCCAGCGGCGGGGCTGACTGTGCGGGCCACGGGGCCGCTGGAGGGGGCGTGACTTGTTCGTGCTGGGGTTGCGACGGAGGGGGTATGTCGTCGTTGCCCCCGAGTGGACGTCCTCCACCCGTCCCTCATCAGGGTGCATCAAGTTGTAGCACTCCCGTGCGGGGTCGATGTAGGACTGGTCCGAGTTGAAGATGACGCTCGATGCATTCTCCCCCGAGTCGTCGGTGTAGGCGACGAAGTCCACATTTGCCCAGAACTCGTCATCATCGTCGCTGTAGCTGCGACGAGACGATGAGGTCTAGCCATAACGGTCCCTCTCCTCCGAGTGTTCTCGAGGGGTGAGGTTGATGGTGGTATCTGTTTCCCCACCGCCATGTGTCCTGGCACTTTCCCCAGGGGATGGCGGTGAGGATGCCACGTGGTCTCCCACGAGGCTGTCCTAGCGCTCGAGGCGCTGGACTGGAGTGTCCGACAGCTTGTGCAATAATGCATGAACTGCACGAACGTGGGCGTCCATGTTGGTCTGGAGCCCAAAGGGGGACGACGGCGCCGTTCCCCTCCCCCGGTGAGGGCGGAGAGAAAGATCGGCCGGCGTCGCGTTTCCGCTCTCGCCCGTCCTTCGGGCAGTGAGCGGATACATGACCGCTGGTGCCAGAGATCCTGGGACAGTGGCTGGTGCAGTATTGGCTTCCCCCGTTGGGGGTGCCTGGTTGGCCGCATCTCCCGCGGCGAGAGGCTGGTTGGCGCTGCTGCGCCTCCTCCTCCTGATCCGCCGAGAGCGGCGTGCAACGCTTCCCCCGTCCTCTGAGGTGGGTGGAAGCGTTGCGGGGGTCCCTTCTCTGGCCGCCTGCTGGGCCAGAGTTGGGACGACAACGACGCGGGGCCCGATCGGGCGCAGGTTCATCTCGAGCCCTTGGCCGGTGGCCACGAACTCGAGAGTCCCGAACCAGAGTACCGCGCCAGCGGGAAGCGTGGTGGAGCTGGCTGCCATCCGAAACCTACGTCAACGCGCAAAAGTCCCCTACCTGGCGCGCCAACTGTCGGTGCTAGTTTTAGCGGGGCTAACACCGGCAAGTAAATATGTGTTTTGCGGTTGAGGCTACGGATGGTGTGCAAGGGGGAACACGGGGATTATACTGGTTCAGGCCAAGCAAGCCCTATGTCCAGTGGAGAGGAGAGTCATGTTGCCTTGCACCGGGGTGCTTGTAGTAGGGGGTTACAAGCTAGGCGAGAGAGGGAAGTGCTCCCAGGTCTCTTGTGACTGTCTAAGTGTATGCAAGTCCTTTGCTGTTGGTGTGTATGTGTGGGTGAGAACTTAGAACTTCCGGGTCTCCCTTAAAGCTGGCCTCTGCTCTCCCTTTTATAGTCGCAAGGGAGAGGCAAGGGCAGCGCTTACAATGCTACGTATGTTACAGTGAGGAGTTGTTGTTCCTCATTTGACTATGGTCAGCTACGGTCTTTTCTCCGCGTCTCCGGGGTACGACCGTAGTGGTTCGCACGATCTTGGTGAGTTCCAAGGCAGCAACAATCGTCGGATTAGGGCATGTCGTCAGCTACGGTCTTTTCTCCGCGTCTCCGGGGTATGGCTGTAGTGGTTCGCACGATCTTGGTGAGTTCCAAGGCGGCAACAGTCGTCGGATTACGGTGTGCCGTAGGGTCACACCTGATGGCTGTCCTTCCGCATGATGTGACAAGAGGGTGAGTCGTCTCGGGGCGTTGTCTCCCGAGGCTCGGGACTCTTGAAGGCATGATGGGATGGGGCAGGGTGATATCTCCCCTTGGTCGTATTTTCGGCCTTTGAACAGTACTTCTAGAGGGTTAGGTGGGCCCGGATGGAAGGCGTGCTCGTCCTTTTGAGTGGACAGTGCAGTAGGCGCCTTTGCCGTTCTTGCGTAGCCCGTTGTCAGGCACTCGGACTGTCGCGGTCGGAGTTGATAGACCCCGGTGGAAAACGGGGCGGCACACCGTAGACCATACTGTGGTGAGGATGGCCGTAGTGGGCCTATCAAATCCGCTGCCAGGAAAATTCTGACAGGTGGTATGGTCGTCAGGGGCGTGTGAAGCACAGTCGCATCGAGAATTTTGCCTGACGGGACAGTGCCTGTAAAGTGGTCAGGGAGGTCTCTTGTGGTCCAAGATTTCTCTGCCGACATCACCGGTGCCTTGGATGCCTTTGTGAGATTGCGCTCGAGAGGGATGGGGAAGCTCGGGCGAATCGGAGAATGGGCGCCGAGGGCGCTGCTCTCCCGAGCTCTCCCGGGGAGGCTCGGGCGAATCGGAGAATTGGCGCCGAGGGTGCCGCTCTCCCGAACTCTCCCGGAGAGGCTCAGGCGAATCGAAGAATTGGCACTGAGGGTGCCGCTCTCCCGAGGGTTGGCTGTCATTGGTGCAATGACGTCGTGGGCCTCCGTAGACGCGGCCTTCACGGGCTTCGGGCGCGGCCTTCGTGGGCTTCCACTGGCCTTACTTGGGCCAGGCGTGTTGGGAATGATCGTTTTTGCATTGAAGTTGGGTACCCCTAACTTTGGTACCCGACAGCTCCGTTGCCACCCTGTGGCGCAAGCTGCAGTAGCCTGGGGGTCCCAAAACGCCGCTGTCGTCCTCAGGTTCGTCTAGAGCTCCGCCGCAGGCCGACTTGGTGAGACCAGCTTGCTCCGGCGAGTTTCTCTCTATTCCAACCCTCGTCTGGTGCTGCTGTGAATACTGTGGTTCTCATGCTTGCGTTGGTTTAACCATTACCGCTCTAGGTACGCTTGAGCGAAAGCCTCATCGTCGGCGCATGCTGCTGCGTTCTCCGCCGGCATCAACTTCTAGTCTCCGCTCCTCCTTCAACTCCACCTGGGCATGCTTCATCTTCGGGGTGAGCCTCTGGTTCTCTGGGACAGCTTCCTTGGGGTCGTTTGTGGCTCGTCGTGGCCAAGCCACCATGGGAGGCGTCGAGCTCGTTTCCCTCGTGTTTTGATCGGGTCAGGTCTCTAGGACGGTACGTGGGGCCGAGTCCGCTCGTCTGGGGTCTTCCCTTCATTGGAATAGTCACTGGTGGCGAGCCGCCGCGCGAGCGCGCGTCCGTGCGTGCCGGACCGGAGAGGAAGAAGGTACTGACGGGTGGGGCCTGCCCGTCAGTGGCCCAGAGAGAAGGAGAGAGGGACGCGGGTGTGCTCGGGCCGCTTGGGCCGGTTTGCCGTTGTTGGGCCGAACTGGATCAGATTGGCGTTTTCCATTTCCTCGGGAATTTATTTAGCTTTTTCCATTTATATTTTGGATGAATAGTGCCACGTCTTAATCTTTTTGTAGGAATATTTTTACTGCTCCTAAAATCACCAAAATTTTTGTGGATGCTCTCTGTAATATGTAGTATTTAATAAAAATACTAAATATGGTGTTTGGGTAGTTTCTATAGGAGCTAAAAACCAACACATTAATTAATAAAGGTAACTTTGGTGATTTTTAGTAATTTCTGCATTATTCCAAAAACCATGAAATTGGTTGTGCCACTATTTAGTACTGAAATCTATCTGTTGGAGAAGTTTAGCACCAAATGGAAATAGTTTAATTATTTATTAAATAAATGTTGATTAAATGATTAATAAAAATAATTAGAAAACATTAATAACCTAGGGTTTGTGTGATTTTATGGTTGATTGTGAACTTAGGCCAAACACCTGTATGACCTAGGGCTCAATGGATTAGAATGATCATGGTTAGCCTGTGATAAGGTTATGATCAAGTTTGTATTATTTATTATTGAATCTTACCTGTCATTTCATGTTGCATCGTAATCATGCATTCATTATTGCACACGTGTAGTGACCAAGAACACTGAGGTGAAGCCCGAGGCGACAGTTGAGGAGCCCATTGCTGAGTTTGTGCTAGGGTTTGATATTGCGGCACCGACCCCGACCCGACTCTTTTTGCAATCCAAGGCAAGCCTCGGTGCATTTGCCCCTCCTTGCTATTTTAAAATGTTTATCACTTGAGTTAATCTATTGCATTAGGTTAATAGGAGTTGATTGACAACCAATTGATGCATTACCATCCTTGACCACTTATCAATACCTGAGAACCTGATTTAATTAAAGTATTGAAAAATGCTTAGTCATGCTCAATGATTAGATTTGCAAAAATGCTATTTTAAACTGTGATGATACAAATCAAATGAATCACTTTATGGGAATGGTTACGTCTTTGTTGATTGGCAGTGTTCCTAGCTAGTTCATTGTCATCCACGGGGATGGGTTTTTCCATTTGGTCGACCATCTGTTTGGGTTGGAGTCCCAACGATCCTCGCCATCGGAAAGGGATGTGAAAACCGGGTAGTTACCAGTGTACTTGGGTTAGAGTCCCAACGCATGGTTTCTAACGGAAAAATGTTAGAGACCGTTCGTTGTCAGGCCTGCTGTGATCAAGACTTTGCAACTAGCCACATACTACGGGAAGCCTCTAACTCCGGTGGCTCTACTGCTGGAACTGACAACGACGCACTCGGAGTGGAGAGATGGCGAGAGTAGCGTGTACCTGTTGACGGTGGAATTACCCTAAATTTCCACATTCAAACACCGTCAACAGGCCTCGGATTCAAGGGAAGATAAACATATCATAAGCATATTTTATCAATAACTAGTTCCACATGTACTCTTACCTTGTGATTGCAGGGAACACCAAATCAGTGCAAAAGTGAGCAGCTAGGGGCTAAATACATGGTTCGGCCGAACCATGATATGTTGCCCTAGGCCACCACCTTTCAACACATTGCATAAAACATCAAATGAAGGAGATGAGAGCCAAGGGTGGGCCCACCCATGGGTCGGCCGAACTGTCCATGGGGCCCACCTGGCTCTGGTGACATGGCAGGATCCGTGTGACACTCCAACCAAGTCAATTCATCCATCGGATCAACTTGTGCTTTCATTCAACGGTGGAGATCAAAGGCACACGGATTTAACCATGAAACAAAGCAACCAAGACAGGACCAACACATGGAAAGAGTCTATGACAGATGGGGGCCACTGTGGTGGGACCCACCCACCAAGGCAGAACCACAAGATGGGGAACCAAGCCACCTACACCATCACTGACTTGTGGGGACTCCTTCTAGAAGCTCCTGGCTAGGCCCACCTGTCAGAGTGGGGTCGACCGAACCCCCCTGGTGTGCAGCCAGGACGATTGGCCTCCATCAACTCTAAACATCCTTCCCATGTGCTCAAATTGACACAGCCGTCCATCTTGAGGCGGTTACAAGGCGGTGGATCCAAGGGTGGAGAGTTGAGGAGCACACGGATCACTGACGTGGCATCCCTCCACTCTCCACTATAAATAGAGGCTGCCCACTCCCTTTCAAGAAGACACCATACACCATACAACACAAGTTACAAGAGTTCTACTCTTTAGTAGTAGTATTAGTCTAGTGTGGGAGTTAGAGTCGAGTCGAGCTGCGCTCGGAGTCTCCGGAGTCATCTATTGCAGATTCTGGTATAGCTCCTGTACCTTTCCTTCTGTAAGACTTTATCTTTCTCAATATATATTATCTTTACTTTACTTCACTAAGTTCTTACTTAGTCTTTACTATTCTTTATAGTATTGTTGTGTCTTGTCTTATTTCATAATTGTTTTATACTTGATAGTGATCTTGTCACAACTCAACGTGTGTTTGTTAATCGCCTGTCATAGGGTGTTCTAGTTGTTGGTACGCAACTAGAATAGTGAGACTTAGTGTAGCTTAGACTAGATCTTGCCTTTGATTACCGCTTGTCGCACGGATTGTTTGTGGGTGCTAGCAGGTGGTGACAGACCTGTCTAGTCTTAGTATCCCTCCACGTGTTTTAGGCAAGTTCTTTAAAGGTAGGCTTCCATAAGAGTGTAGGCGCTTCGGGTAGAGGTTTTGTCCTCTATTGTCTCGCACTACCCCCTGCACATCGGTAATAAGGTACTATCTTAGTATAAGTCATCTATTTGATAGGATAAGTCATAAGAGTAAAGTAAGTGTCATAGGAGTCTTATACTCACTCGTTGTCCTCCCACCTAGCTATACTCTACTAGTTATCTTTTAGTTATCTTAATACTTGTTGTGTGTTGGTGTCATTACCCTTTCCTCTACCTATCGATTTACCCCCGTACCACTAGCTGGTACTAAGTTGGTATAGACTTAAGGATCTCTCTTTCTTTTTATTAATTATTCCTAGCAACCGCTTTCCCTTGGGATAAAAATAAATAACGATACCTTGGAATACTCCCGGGTGAAGTGTTACAGCGGTATATTCTGTGCGCTTGCCGAATTATCCAAGTGCAAGAACTTGGAATAGAAAAGCTCACCATTGAATTTCTATGCTCTTTACAGGCCACTGAAAATAATGTCTACTTCCGCATGTTTAACCAAGACTATAATTTAACATGGGGAGTTTTTAGCATGGCACTTGGTTTTGATAATGACTGCCATTTAGACCTTGTTAATGCAATAAGAAGATTTGATAAAGCTGAATTTTGGAAAGCTATAACAGGATCTAATGATTACTCTGACCCTAAAACCGATGATATTCATAATCCTACTTTGCGTTTGATCCGATATTGGATGGTTATAACTTTTCTTCCTGACTCTAATGTGCAAGTTCTTTACAATGATGAATTAAGACTGCTCTATGCCATGACAAAGAAAATAAAAGTTTCACCTGCTAAAATGTTAATGCACTTTTGGCTTGGTATTTTCCATAGAAGCGAGCCCATATTGTTTACTTCTTTGATCACGCGCATCGCTGAAACAATGGACTTGGTAGATGGAAAACATTACTTTGAATACATTGCCTCTCCTAGAGATATTGTGACCGAAGATTTCTTCATAAGAACTCAAGTCCTAAAAAGAGATGAAAATGGTGATATAAAAATGATTTATCCCGGCCATACGGCCGAAATCTCTTTCCCTTGTGAGAGGCGTCGGTTGTATACGCTGCGCGCACTAACCATAAATTGGGGCCGAGAGGCAAGAAGCCAAAATGTTGCAGGACCAAGATGGGTGACAAGGAGCATGTCACAAGTCACCCAATTTGAGCAAGACGGCACATCACGAGCTGCAGGGAGATATGAAGAAGAAGGTGATGAGGCAAGTTCCATGGACATTTCAAGGTCCACGGAACGGACTCAACAGCACACTCCAAGAGTGCGCACTCCCCGTCCGTCCACACGGGCGAGGGGCCGTCGAAGCCAAGGATCGGAAATGGACCAACTCATCAATGACATGGGCGCAATGCAAGTTGAGCAAGATGCAACTCTGAATATGGCACAACAAAATGCTTAACTATTGCAAACTGTCCAAGACGAAGAAGCACAACGCTGGGCGAGATGGTTCCAATACTACCCACCACCACAATGAGCAAAAGGACAAGCTTGGGGGAGGTCCTCTCCCCCGCCAAGGTAAGTATTCTATCCTAGCTATTTACATTATTTTAATTTATTGCATCTAAAATGCATAAGATAAAAATACCAAAAATATTTCTCTTATTCCCATATGACTCATGAATATTTATCTTCCTCATGGAAATGATGAATAGTTGCTCTGTTAATGTTTCTTTAATGCTTAGTTTACAACTTAGTACTTCTTCGAGTATGGATCACTTGGCTCATTTAAATCATCATGAACCTGAAAACTTTATGGATGCTAAGTGCTAGACCTAAGTCCAAGTTGTTGTGAGATATGATATAGTGAAACAAGAGCTACTATAATATTGTTCTAAGCATGCATGATTACTGGAGATTTATTTCTTAAACAAACAAAACCTTATTGTTCCTCAATGGTGATAAATTCCTACCACAGCCATATATGTTACACATGTCAAAAACCTTCCACATAAGTTATTTGCTTTGTGTGGAGTGTTGTCAAGTCTTGTTGACCCTTATTGAGAGTCTTATCATGCTTCCAAGATCAAGATCACGTACACACCATATATACATGCTACTTCTACACTGGAAGTATGCAACCACATGCCTTTCATTTCCACCAAATAAATGCTCCATGTGTTAAAGTCATAGAAAATCTCTCTTAGTCATTATGGTAGTAGAGACAAAAGGGCTATGCAAAATGAAAATAAAAATAAAGAGGAGCATTACACCCTGTCTCTGGTGGTTGCGCTAAGAAGTGTCAATAGTACCCTTGTGCCCGGCGTGCCTGGAGACTAGAGTAGTACTGTGCTCTCGGATGGCGCAGGACCTGTTCCGGGGTATGAAAAGCCATGGTAGGCGGGGTTGGCGTATGCAAGCTTAAGTGCTACATACGCAGTGTGGATAGGGATCCCCAGCTGGGTATTAATCGATTCAAATCGTCGTTGCTCCTTGGTTATGGAGACTTGCTCCTCATCCCTACATCGAAAAGTGGTTCGGAACTAGATTGGTTTTGGAATGACTAAATTTATTGGAAAGAATGATGATGGATATTTGGAAGGACTTGGAAATATAGTTAATGATAAATAATATTACGAAAATAAAATATTGAAATAGGATTAGTAATGCTTTTCCGCAAAACTCTTGAACTCTTGCTAAAGCCTTACCTTGACTCCCCTCAGCCTGCATTCCTGAGTCTAATTTTACACCTTTAGTCGGGTAAGTCTTGCGGAGTACCCCATGTACTAAGGGTTTGTTAACCCCGTTGCAGGTAGTAAGCAGGAGCCTGAAGTCTATCTTGCTCCGTGTTGTGTCACTATTATCCAGGAAAGCGAAGAGGAGTAAGGTTAAACCCGTGGGCAGGGTTCGTGTATTATCTATCTATCTTGTTGTACTATTGTTCTACCGCTACTGCTACCTCTTTAAATTGTGGTCTGTAATAACTGCACCTAATTTCTATTTGAACATCGGTTTGTAATATTAAGTACTATTTAATCTTCTGCACTTCTACTCTGATGTAATTTGTTATGAAATGTTGTAATCATGTAATGGCTTCGCAATGGGATCCTGTCGGAGATAACGGGTGCTTATGTAGCCTGGCAGAGCTGCCTAGGTCATCTGGAACACGGGCCCGGCTGTCAGATGTCAGTAGTGGCGATGATAGGTGCCTGTGGGCCACGTGATATAGGCGGTTCTGTTACAGCTGGTATCAGAGAATTCCATTGCTAAATCATTGTGGGTTACTTTTTTAAAAATTTCAAAATGTTTTGGATCATAAAAACTTAAACTATTATTTTGAGTCCAAATTGCTTACATTCTTATCTTACCAGTAGTTCCTGCCTTGACCTGTATTTTGTTATACCCATTACTATACTTATGGTAGCAGGTGGAACAACATTATTATTAATATTAGCCCTATGTTCAAATTATTTATGCTATGATTTATATTGCATGATTTAAAATTCGTAAGTACGTGCATGCATCATGATAATCACACATGTTAATAACTTCCTCCTTAAAAGTGGGTATATGGGTTAGCATCTATCACACCTATTCTTGCTAGCCTTTTATATCCTCACTAATTCAAACTTACCTTTCCAGCTGGCACGTTGTAAGTTGACTCCTCGCAAGATGACTGGTCCCCGTGGAGTTCCGCGCCACCAGTTGGCACCACGCGACGGTGAGGAGGCGTCTGGCAGCCGCCCTCCCCGCCGCACTCGTAAAGAGTTGAAGAAGGAGATCAAGGAGCTGCACAGGGAGATGAGTCTCATGCGGGAGGACTTCCGCGTGGCCCGGGCTGACCACTACAGGAATGTGAGGACCAACCGGGATCTACGTCGGGAGATGGACCGCTTGACTCAGTAGAGGGACCAGGCTTTGGAGCATGAGGGCATGGCCCGTGAGAGGGTCGAGGAGCTGGAGGGGTATGTGGAGAACCTTGAGTGGAACAATGGTATGTTGCACGAGGAGGTGCATAGGCTGAATGATCAGCTTAATCCGATTCTGGTCCCATGTGAGGATGAGCCTGAGGAAGGTGTTGTCCTGGAACCAGAGGAGGAGGAGTATTACAGTGATGCTTCTGAGGACGGTTACTTTAAGGCAGTTGACCCAATGGGGGATGTGGTCGTTGAGGAGGACGACGAGGAGGAGATTGTCGTCATCGATTAGGCTAGTCTTAGGACTAGTGACTATGGTCTTCTGCTATCCAAGTGTTGTAATTGTCGTGCCAAGAACCTTAGTCTGGGGTGGGACTTGTTATGTCCGAGTGTGTTGAACTTTGTTATGTTTAATGTTTTAAGTTGTAATGATACCATGTATTAATTATGCAAAGCAAGTCCTAAGTTGGTTGTCCTAAAAACAGATGGTCAACACCCGCTCGACTGGTGCCGGTACTTCCGATGAAGGAGCTGCTCCCAACCCGCCACCCATTCCACCAACCTTAGCCGAAGCCATCACAGCCCTTGCTAATGCAGCCAATGCTATGGCCCAAAACCGGGAGAACCGTGGCGGGCGTCGAGGCCGCCGCGAAGATGAGAAAACTATTTATGTGGATTTCACTGAAACACGTCCCCCAGTGTTCACAAAAGCCGATGAGCCCTTGGAGGCCCATGATTGGCTCCGAACCATGGAGCAAAAGTTTAGCTTGATCCGTTGCACAGATATCCAGAAGCCACTGTTCGTAGCTCAGCAGCTGCGTGGACCAGCCAGTGCCTGGTATGCCAACCTGTTGTGTGCACAGCCCGAGGGACATCAGCTCACTTGGGTAGAGTTTCGCGAAGCCTTCCGAGCACATTACATCCCTGCGGGTGTAATGAAGATGAAGCTAGATCAGTTCTTAGCTCTGCAGCAGAAGGATTCTTCTGTTATGCAATATGTGAACCAGTTCAACCATCTAGCCCAATATGCTCCTGAACATACCAACACCGACCAAAAGAAGAAAGATTGCTTTGTCAGGGGTCTAAACTTCAAGATCCAGCGCAGCCTATCCAACAACCTTAATTGCTCATATCACGAAGCCGTCAACAGCGCCATTGCTTACGAAGAAGTAATCGTAAGCATCAAGATGAAAAGAAGAAGAAGAAATCAGGCTTTTCTGGCGGTCAAAAATGCCAGAAGATCATCTATCATCCTACTCACCACAACCGTCCAGCTTACCCCCAGCAGCAAGTCATGGTACGCACCGCGGCTACCTCTCATACCTCAAACCAACAGAACACTACTCAACCGAATGCCCCAGGCGTTCATATTAATACACCTCAGACCACCTACAATCACCCTTGCTACAACTATGGCAAGATGGGACACTGGGCTCGTGACTGTCCATATCCAAAGAAATACAATCAAAATGCCCAGAGAGGTCCTGGACAGCAGCAGCAGCAGCAGCAGCATCAGAATCAGCACCGTGGCCAGCAGCACCAGGCTCAGAAGGGCAAAATTGTCAAGAAAGCAGGACATGTCTATTATACTCATGTGGATGACATCCCTGCAGGAGAGCCCATCATGATGGGTAGGTTTCCTGTCGCCAGTCACCCCGCTAATACACTTTTTAATTCTGGTGCATCACATTCATTCATCAATTGTACATTTGTTGTCAAGTATGAGATTCCAATTGGGGAAATCAAGGAAAATTTCCTAATACATTCGCACGGGGGGCGAATAAATACTAAGGAGGTAGTGCATCGAGTACCTATCGAGTTGGGTGGGCATATATTCCCAACCACCATGATAGTGCTCAAGGATCAGGACATAGATGTCATTTTAGGTATGAATTGGATGTACCAGCACAAGGCCTTGATCGACGTGCTAAATAGGACCATAAGAGTCAGTATACCTGGTAGTCAATCTCAGCTTCTTATCCAGCTTCCACTACCCGTGAGAATGGTTGAAAAGTCTGTGCAGAGACTGTGTGCCACCTCAGTCCAAGAAATCCAAAAGATTCCGGTAGTCTGTGAATTTCCGGATGTATTCCCCGATGATCTACCTGGTTTGCCACCTGACCGTGACGTGGAGTTTGCCATTGAGTTGAAACCTGGGACTGCACCTATATCTCGTAGAGCCTATAGGATGCCTCCCAAGGAACTGGCAGAGTTGAAGGTTCAGTTGCAAGATCTGCTTGATAAGGGTTTCATCAGACCTAGTTCATCTCCCTGGGTTGTCCTGCTATCTTTGTGAAAAAGAAGGACAAGTCACTCAGACTCTGTGTTGATTATCGCCCACTCAACGAGGTCACCATCAAAAATAAATATCCTTTATCTCGCATCGACCTACTCTTTGACCAGCTAGCTGGAGCCAAGGTCTTTTCCAAAAATGACCTTAGATCTGGCTACCACCAAATAAAGATACGTCCCGAAGATATTCCCAAAATAGCATTCACCACCAGATACGGACTTTATGAGTGTCTGGTCATGTCCTTTGGCCTAACCAATGCACCTGCCTATTTCATGTACCTAATGAACTCTGTCTTCATGCCCGAGCTCGACAAGTTTGTAGTCATGTTCATCGACGACATTCTTGTTTATTCCAAAACCCTCGAAGATCATGCCAACCACCTACGTGTTGTTCTAACCCATTTGAGAGAACACCAGCTATATGCCAAGTTCAGCAAATGTGACTTTTGGTTGGACCGAGTTCCTTTTCTCGGCCATATTTTATCTGCTGAAGGTGTATCCGTGGACCCAAGCAAAGTAGAAGAAATCTTGAATTGGAAGCCACCAACCACAGTACATCAAGTCCGCAGCTTTATGGGGATGGCGGGGTACTACCGCCGTTTTATTCCGGACTTCTCAAGAATAGCCAAACCCATTACCAACTTGTTGAAAAATTAAGTCAAATTTGTCTGGTCACTTGAATGTGAGAAGGCATTTCAAACTCTGAAAAAATTATTGACCACTACACCAGTACTAGCTCAACCAGACATTGAAAAGCCATTTGATGTATACTGCGATGCATCTGGTACCAGTCTTGGTTGTGTCTTAATGCAAGAGGGCCGTGTCATTGCTTATGCTTCACGTCAGCTCAAGCGACATGAAGAAAATTACCCTACTCATGACCTGGAGTTAGCAGCTATGGTACATGCCTTGAAAATATGGCGTCACTATTTGCTGGGCAGTACCTGCAATGTATACACAGATCACAAGAGTCTGAAATATATCTTTACACAAGAAGAGTTAAACATGAGACAGGGAAGATGGCTCGAGCTAATCAAAGATTATAATATTGAAGTTTACTATCATCCAAGCAAGGCAAATGTGGTCGCCGATGCACTCAGTCGGAAGGTGCAATGCAATTGTTTGACAGTCAGGCCACATGATATATCATTGTGCTATGAGTTGGAAAAGTTAGGCATAGAAATAATCCCACAGGGCAGCCTGGCCAATATCAGTATTGAGATATCCATCTAAGATGAGGTTATTGCTGCTCAAAGGGAAAGTAAAGGAATCAAGCACATTAAGGAGAAAGTCCAAGCTGGAAAGGCCGATTGTTTCAGGATTGATGAAGATGGTGTCGTATGGTTCAAGGATCGTTTGGTAGTTCCAAAGGTTCCGGAGTTGAGGCAAAAGATCCTTGACGAAGCACATTTGACAAGGTTTTCTATCCATCCTGGCAGCAACAAGATGTATCAGGATTTGAAGCAAAAGTTCTGATGGACAAAAATGAACATTGAGATTGCTCGATATGTCGCGAGATGTGACACTTGTCAGAAAGTGAAAGCTGTCCATATGAAGCCTGGAGGAGAGTTGCAACCATTGCCTATTCCTACGTGGAAGTGGGAGGACATCAGCATAGATTTCATCGTGGGATTACCCAAGACCTCAAGAGTTTTTGATTCTATCTGGGTTATTGTGGATCGCCTCACTAAGCAAGCTCATTTTCTACTTGTCAAGAAGAAGTACAGGGCACTGGCCTATTCGAAGCTCTATATTGAGAACTTAGTGAAGTTGCATGGTGTACCGAGGACCATTGTTTCTGATCGAGGTACCTAGTTCATCTCCAAGTTTTGGCGGGCTTTTCATAAGTCCTTAGGTACAAAGCTTCTACATAGCACTGCATACCATCCACAGACTGACGGATAGACGGAAAGAGTCAATCAAGTACTGGAGGATATGTTGAGGGCTTGTGTACTCAATTACCCTGACAAGTGGGATGAATGTCTGGCATTGGCAGAATTCTCGTATAACAATAGCTACCAAGAAAGTATCAAGATGGCTCTATTTGAGGTAGTTTACAGTCGTAGGTGCCGTACCTCATTGAATTAGTCTGAACCTGGAGAAAGAAGGTTTTACGGCGTGGATCTAGTCAATGAAGCCGAAGAAAAGGTCAGATTGATATAAGAGAATTTGAAGGTGGCACAGTCACGACAGAAAAGTTATGCCGATCGAAGGCGTCGACCCTTAGCATTCAAAGTGGGAGACTATGTGTACCTGAAAGTATCGCCAATGAAGGGATTCAATTGATTTAGCGTCAAAGGCAAGTTGGCCCCATGTTATGTTGGACCTTTCCTAATCATAGAACGCGTGGGAAAAGTAGCTTATAAGTTGCAGTTGCCAGAGCACCTTTCAGACGTACACAATGTATTCCATGTGTCACAATTCAAGAGGTGTCTTCGAGTACCTGACCAGGTCGTCGATGTGGAAGGAGTGGAACTTGATCCTGAGTTGACGTACTCAGAGTATCCTATTCGAGTCCAGGACATAAAGGATCGTGTCACACGAAGGAACACAACCAGGTGGTACAAGGTCCAGTGGAGCGAACACTCTGAGGATGAAGCCACATAGGAATCTGAAGACTATCTCACCGAGAATTTCCCCGAGTTTTTCGCTACCTTGTAGGCATAATTGTCTGATGATGTAGCATGTAGAGTTCCCTAGATAGTTTGTATCAGGTGGGTTTAGACTACTTAAGACATTTTCTTTTCCATTACTTTGTTTCGAGTCTTGTTTTATCTTGTATCAAATCTCGGGACGAGATTTCTTTTAGGGGGAAGGCTGTAATACCTCTGGTATTACAAAGTAATTAACCTGCCATGTCATCATGTTTAAATTTAAGCATCTGCACATGATTGTGCTTAGGGTCACTAGAGTGCTTTGATTTCATGTGGTGGATTGTGTAATTAAGCATTTGATTAAGAGGCAAAAGTAAAAATTAAATAAGAAATCAAATTAAACCCTAGAATTGACCTCATACACTAATTCAAAATCTATAATGAATTTGATGAAAGTGTCTTAATGAAAATTGTAGAGATTTTAAAATGGAACAACTTTTATTTTAGGAGATTTTGAAGTTATAGTACAGAAATTCAAATTAAACTCAAATTAGTATATTGAAATTTAAATTTGAAACTTCAATTTCAAAAATAATGAGAATCTGATAAAACTTCATTAATAAAAGTTGTAGAGCTCACTGAGAGGAATAACTTTTATTATGACCATTTTTCAGGTTGCTGAGAAAAATTAAAAGTAATTTTAAAATTACAGTTTGTAATTCAAACCCTAATTCTACCTCCTTTTAAATATGTTCAAAAATATTTCGAATTTGAACTAGGTCTCAAAAGCAAAATTGTTCTCTAGAATAATTTGCACAACTTTTATTTTGGGGTCTTTCTCTGATTCAAACGTTTAGGCCATCAATTGATTTGAATAGGTTTTGACCTAGAAAACTAGCTACTGTACCTGGGGCCCCTACAGTGCTCGACGCCGTGCGCGCGTGCCCGCGCCGCGCGCCGGCCATCGTCCGGCTGGCAGGCGCACTGTCGCCGCCGTGCCAGGGCCGCTCGGGGGACCCGGACAGGCGCTCGACCTTATCCCCTCCTCCTCGGTCACTTAAAGGCGACGAGTCCCCCCTGTTCTCCTATTTCTTCCCGCACGGCCGCCGGCAACCACCATCGATCTCCGGTCAAATTCACTCCCTTAGTTCCACCTCTAGCCAATTCGTTTTGCCAATAGCGTCGTCTCGTCCTTGCGCTCCGTTGTCACCCTGTGGTACAAGCAGCAGTAGCCTGGGGGTCCCGGAACGCCGCTGTCGTCCTCAGGTCCGGCTAGAGCTCCGCCGCAGGCCGACTTGGTGAGACCATCTTGCTCCAGCGAGTTTCTCTCTATTCCAACCCTTGTCCGGTGCTGCTGTGAATACTGTGGTTCTCATGCTTGTGTTGGTTTAACCATTACCGCTTTAGGTACGCTAGAACGAAAGCCTCGTCGTCGGCGCACGCTGCTGCGTTCTCCGCCGGCATCAACTTCTAGTCTCCGCTCCTCCTTCAACTCCACCTGGGTGTGCTTCATCTTCAGAGTGAGCCTCTGGTTCTCTGGGACACCTTCCTTGGGTTGTTTGTGGCTCGTCATGGCCGGGGTTCGTTCCGCCGTCGTGGCCGAACCGCCATGGGAGGCGTCGAGCTCGTTTCCCTCGTGTTTTGATCGGGTCAGGTCTCTAGGATGGTACGTTGGGGCCGAGTCCGCTCGTCTGGGGTCTCCCCTTCACCGGAGTAGTCAATGGTGGCGAGCCGCCGCGCGAGCACGCGTCCGTGCATGCCGGACCGGAGAGTAAGAAGGTACTGATGGATGGGGCCTGCCCGTTAGTGGCCCTGAGAGAAGGAGGGAGGGACGCGGGTGTGCTCGGGCCGCTTGGGCCGGTTTGCCGTTGTTGGGCCGAACTGGATCAGATTGGCGTTTTCCATTTCCTCGGGAATTTATTTAGCTTTTTCCATTTATATTTTGGATGAATAGTGGCACATCTTAATCTTTTTGTAGGAATATTTTTACTGCTCCTAAAATCACCAAAATTTTTGTGGATGCTCTCTGTAACATGTAGTATTTAATATAAATACTAAATATGATGTTTGGGTAGTTTCTGTAGGAGCTAAAAACCAACACATTAATTAATAAAGGGAACTTTGGTGATTTTTAGTAATTTCTGCATTATTCCAAAAATCATGAAATTTGTTGTGCCACTATTTGGTACTGAAATCTATCTGTTGGTGAAGTTTGGCACCAAATGGAAATAGTTTAATTATTTATTAAATAAATATTGATTAAATGATTAATAAAAATAATTAGAAAACATTAATAACCTAGGGTTTGTGTGATTTTATGGTTGATTGTGAACTTAGGCCAAACACCTGTATGACCTAGGGCTCAATGGATTAGAATGATCATGGTTAGCCTAAATTTCCACATTCAAACACCGTCAACAGGCCTCGGATTCAAGGGAAGATAAACATATCATGAGCATATTTTATCAATAACTAGTTCCACATGTACTCTTAGCTTGTGATTGCAGGAAACACCAAATTAGTGCAAAAGTGAGCAGCTATGTGCTAAATACATGGTTCGGCCGAACCATGATATGTTGCCCCAGGCCACCACCATTCAACACATTGCATAAAACATCAAATGAAGGAGATGAGAGCCAAGGGTGGGCCCACCCATGGGTCGGCCGAACTATCCATGGGGCCCACCTGGCTCTGGTGACGTGGCAGGATCCGTGTGACACTCCAACCAAGTCAATTCATCCATCGGATCAACTTGTGCTTTCATTCAATGGTGGAGATCAAAGGCACATGGATTTAGGCATGAAACGAAGCAACCAAGACAGGACCAACACATGGGAAGATTTTATGACAGATGGGGGCCACTGTGGTGGGACCCACCCACCAAGGCCGAACCACAAGATAGGGAACCAAGCCACCTACACCATCACTGACTTGTGGGGACTCCTTCTAGAAGCTCCTGGCTAGGCCCACCTGTCAGAGTGGGGTGGACCGAACCCCCCTGGTGCGCAGCCAGGACGGTTGGCCTCCACCAACTCTAAACATGCTTCCCATGTGCTCAAATTTCCACAGCTGTCCATCTTGAGGTGGTTACAAGGCGGTGGATCCAAGGGTGGAGAGTTGAGGAGCACACGGATCACTGACGTGGCATCCCTCCACTCTCCACTATAAATAGAGGCTGCCCACTCCCTTTCAAGAAGACACCATACACCATACAACACAAGTTACAAGAGTTCTACTCTTTAGTAGTAGTATTAGTCTAGTGTGGAAGTTAGAGTCGAGTCGAGCTGCGCTCGGAGTCTCCGGAGTCGTCTACTGCAGATTCTGGTGTAGCTCTTGTACCTTTCCTTCTGTAAGACTTTATCTTTATCAATATATATTATCTTTACTTTACTTCACTAAGTTCTTACTTACTCTTTACTATTCTTTATAGTATTGTTGTGTCTTGTCTTATTTCATAGTTGTTTTATACATGATAGTGATCTTGTCACAACTCAACGTATGTTAGTTCATCGCCTGTCATAGGGTGTTCTAGTTGTTGGTACGCAACTAAAATAGTGAGACTTAGTGTAAGCATGGTGCTTAGACTAGATCTTGCCTTTGATTACCGCTTGTCGCACGGATTGTTTGTGGGTGCTAGCAGGTGGTGACAGCCCTGTCTAGTCTTAGTATCCCTCCACGTGTTTTAGGCAAGTTCTTAAAAGGTAGGCTTCCATAAGAGTGTAGGCGCTTCGGGTAGAGGTTTTGTCCTCTATTGTCTCGCACTACCCCCGGCACATCGGTAATAAGGTACTATCTTAGTATAAGTCATCTATTTGATAGGATAAGTCATAACAGTAAAGTAAGTGTCATAGGAGTCTTATACTCACTCGTTGTCCTCCCACCTAGCTATACTCTACTAGTTATCTTTTAGTTATCTTAATACTTGTTGTGTGTTGGTGTCATTACCCTTTCCTCTACCTATCAATTTACCCCCCTACCACTAGCTGGTACTAAGTTGGTATAGACTTAAGGATCTCTCTTTCTTTTTATTAATTATTCCTAGCAACCGCTTTCACTTGGGATAAAAATAAATAACGATACCTTGGAATACTCCCGGGTGAAGTGTTACAGCGGTATATTCTGTGCGCTTGCGGAATTATCCAAGTGCAAGAACTTGGAATAGAAAAGCTCACCATTGAATTTCTATGATCTTTACAGCCCACTAAAAATAATGTCTACTTCCGCATGTTTAACCAAGACTATAATTTAACATGGGGAGTTTTTAGCATGGCACTTGCTTTTGATAATGACTGTCATTTAGACCTTGTTAATCCAACAAGAAGATTTGATAAAGCAGAATTTTGGAAAGCTATAACAGGATCTAATGATTGCTCTAACCCTAAAACCGATGAAATTCATAATCCTACTTTGCGTTTGATCCGATATTGGATGGTTATAACTTTTCTTCCTGGCTCTAATGTGCAAGTTCTTTACAATGATGAATTAAGACTGCTCTATGCCATGACAAAGAAAATAAAAGTTTCACCTGCTAAAATGTTAATGCACTTTTGGCTTGGTATTTTCCATAGAAGCGAGCCCATATTGTTTACTTCTTTGATCACGCGCATCGCTGAAACAATGGACTTGGTAGATGGAAAACATTACTTTGAATACATTGCCTCTCCTAGAGATATTGTGACCGAAGATTTCTTCATAAGAACTCAAGTCCTAAAAAGAGATGAAAATGGTGATATAAAAATGATTTATCCCGGCCATACAGCCGAAATCTCTTTCCCTTGTGAGAGGCGTCGGTTGTATACGCTGCGCACACTAACCATAAATTGGGACCGAGAGGCAAGAAGCCAAAATTTTGCAGGACTAAGATGGGTGACAAGGAGCATGTCACAAGCCACCCAATTCGAGCAAGGCGGCACATCACGAGCTGCAGGGAGATATGAAGAAGAAGGTGATGAGGCAAGTTCCATGGACATTTCAAGGTCCACGGAACGGCCTCAACGGCACACTCCAAGAGTGCGCACTCCCTGTCCGTCCACACGGGCGAGGGGCCGTCGAAGCCAAGGATCGGAAATGGACCAACTCATCAATGACATGGGCGCAATGCAAGTTGAGCAAGATGCAACTCTGAATATGGCACAACAAAATGCTCAACTATTGCAAACTGTCCAAGACGAAGAAGCACAACGCTGGGCGAGATGGTTGCAATACTACCCGCCACCACAATGAGCAAAAGGACAAGCTTGGGGGTGGTCCTCTCCCCCACCAAGGTAAGTATTCTATCCTAGCTATTTACATTATTTTAATTTATTGCATCTAAAATGCATAAGATAAAAATACCAAAAATATTTCTCTTATTCCCATATGACTCATGAATATTTATCTTCCTCATGGAAATGATGAATAGTTGCTCTGTTAATGTTTCTTTAATGCTTAGTTTACAACTTAGTACTTCTTCGAGTATGGATCACTTGGCTCATTTAAATCATCATGAACCTGAAAACTTTATGGATGCTAAGTGCTAGACCTAAGTCCAAGTTGTTGTGAGATATGATATAGTGAAACAAGAGCTACTATAATATTGTTCTAAGCATGCATGATTACTGGAGATTTATTTCTTAAACAAACAAAACCTTATTGTTCCTCAATGGTGATAAATTCCTACCGCAGCCATATATGTTACACATGTCAAAAACCTTCCACATAAGTTATTTGCTTTGTGTTGAGTGTTGTCAAGTCTTGTTGACCCTTATTGAGAGTCTTATCATGCTCCCAAGATCAAGATCACGTACACACCATATATACATGCTGCTTCTACACTGGAAGTACGCAACCACATGCCTTTCATTTCCACCAAATAAATGCTCCATGTGTTAAAGTCATAGAAAATCTCTCTTAGTCATTATGGTAGTAGAGACGAAAGGGCTATGCAAAATGAAAATAAAAAGAAAGAAAGATGGACACAAGAGGGTCCATAGAAAAGAAAAGAAAAATATTTGAGCAAGTCTAAGCTCATAAATAAATGAAAAATGATAGCCATATCTCTAAAATTTATTAGAGAGAGATACAATTCAAATAGAGGAGCATTATATTCCATCATCATCCATACACTTGCACATCTTGATCTAAGGGCATGACACTTATCTCTTTGGATCCAAGCTTTGACTCTACAACATATGCAAAGTAAGTATGCTATATTCTTTCATTCCTACCTTCAGCTCCACATAAGCCATTTTTAGAAGTAGGATGATAAATAAAAGGCAACATTTACTTTATGCCTTGGTAAGGAATCACACACCATTCGAGCGACATGAGAGAACCATATGAGGAACATTAAGTTTTCTTTTGCAAAACGTTGTTAAAACCTCCAGTATGAAACTTGCAAAGAATGAGAAAAGTAGTGCTCAAGTTAAACTGTTCTGTCTCTCAACCACCTAAGGCAAATGGGAAAGTCATTAGCCCCATAAAGGACTAAGGTAAAATGGGTGAATTTCTATAGCCAATTTTTCCATTCAAAAGAGAAGTATTTAGTTGTACACATGGTATTATTGAAATATGAACATAGTAGCAACTCCTGATCCACCGAGGCTAAGTTTAATTATTTGCTCAGGACGAGCAGAGGTTAAGCTTGGGGAATCTTGTTGACGGTGGAATTACCCTAAATTTCCACATTCAAACACTGTCAATAGGCCTCGGATTCAAGGGAAGATAAACATATCATGAGCATATTTTATCAATAACTAGTTCCACATGTACTCTTAGCTTGTGATTGCAGGGAACACCAAATCAGTGCAAAAGTGAGCAGCTAGGGGCTAAATACATGGTTCGGCCGAACCATGATATGTTGCCCCAGGCCACCACCTTTCAACACATTGCATAAAACATCAAATGAAGGAGATGAGAGCCAAGGGTGGGCCCACCCATGGGTCGGCCGAACAGTCCATGGGGCCCACCTGGCTCTGGTGACGTGGCAGGATCCGTGTGACACTCCAACCAAGTCAATTCATCCATCGGATCAACTTGTGCTTTCATTCAACGGTGGAGATCAAAGGCACGCGGATTTAGGCACGAAACGAAGCAACCAAGACAGGACCAACACATGGGAAGAGTCTATGACAGATAGGGGCCACTATGGTGGGACCCACCCACCAGGGGTGGGTCGGCCGAACCACAAGATGAGGAACCAAGCCACCTACACCATCACTGACTGGTGGGGACTCATTCTAGAAGCTCCAGGCTGGGCCCACCAGTCAGAGTGGGTTCAGCCAAACCCCCTGGTGCCCAGCCAGGACGGTTGGCCTCCACCGAGTCCAAACATGCTTCCCATGTGCTCAAATTGGCACAGCCATCCATCTTGAGGTGGTTACAAGGCGGTGGATCCAAGAGTGGAGAGTTGAGGAGCACACGGATCGCTGATGTGGCATCCCTCCACTCTCCACTATAAATAGAGGCTGCCCACTCCCTTTCAAGAAGACACCATACACCATACAACACAAGTTACAAGAGTTCTACTCTTTAGTAGTATTAGTCTAGTGTGGGAGTTAGAGTCGAGTCGAGCTGCGCTCGGAGTCTCTGGAGTCCTCTACTGGAGAGTCTGGTATAGCTCTTGTACCTTTCCTTCTGTAAGACTTTATCTTTATCAATATATATTATCTTTACTTTACTTCACTAAGTTCTTACTTAGTCTTTACTATTCTATATAGTATTGTTGTGTCCTGTCTTATTTCATAGTTGTTTTATACTTGATAGTGATCTTGTCACAACTCAACGTGTGTTAGTTCATCGCCTGTCATAGGGTGTTCTAGTTGTTGGTACGCAATTACAATAGTGAGACTTAGTGTAAGCGTGGTGCTTAGACTAGATCTTGCCTTTGATTACAGGTTGTCGCACGGATTGTTTGTGGGTGCTAACAGGTGGTGACAGCCCTGTCTAGTCTTAGTATCCCTCCACGTGTTTTAGGCAAGTTCTCAAAAGGTATACTTCCATAAGAGTGTAGGCGCTTCGGGTAGAGGTTTTGTCCTCTATTGTCTCGCACTACCCCCTGCACATCGGTAGTAAGGTACTATCTTAGTATAAGTCATCTATTTGATAGGATAAGTCATAAGAGTAAAGTAAGTGTCATAAGAGTCTTATACTCACTCGTTGTCCTCCCACCTAACTGTACTCTACTAGTTATCTTTTAGTTATCTTAATACTTGTTGTGTGTTGGTGTCATTACCCTTTCCTCTACCTATCGATTTACCCCCCTACCACTAGCTGGTACTTAGTTGGTATAGACTTAAGGATCTCTCTTTCTTTTTATTAATTATTCCTAGCAACCGCTTTCCCTTGGGATAAAAATAAATAACGATAACTTGGAATATTCCCGGGTGAAGTGCTACAGCGGTATATTCTGTGCGCTTACGGAATTATCCAATAGACATAAGAAATACCCTCAGGGCACTTCTGGCGCCGTTATCAGAGATAGCCTAACACCCTGTCTCTGGTGGTTGCGCTAAGAAGTGTCAACAGTACCCTTGTGCCCGGCGTGCCTGGAGACTAGAGTAGTACTGTGCTCTCGGATGGCGCAGGACCGGTTCCGGGGTATGAAAAGCCATGGTAGGCGGGGTTGGCGTATGCAAGCTTAAGTGCTACATACGCAGTGTGGATAGGGATCCCTAGCTAGGTATTAATCGATTCGAATCGTCGTTGCTCCTCGGTTATGGAGACTTGCTCCTCATCCCTACATCGAAAAGTGGTTCAGAACTAGATTGTTTTTGGAATGACTAAATTTATTGGAAAGAATGATGATGGATATTTGGAAGGACTTGGAAATATAGTTAATGATTAATAATATTACGAAAATAAAATATTGAAATAGGATTAGTAATGCTTTTCCGCAAAACTCTTGAACTCTTGCTAATGCCTTACCTTGACTCCCCTCAGCCTGCATTCCTGATTCTAATTTTACACCTTTAGTCGGGTAAGTCTTGCGGAGTACCCCATGTACTCAGGGTTTGTTAACCCCGTTGCAGGTAGTCAGTAGGAGCCTGAAGTCTATCTTGCTCCATGCTGTGTCACTATTATCCAGGAAAGCGAAGAGGAGTAAGGTTGAACCCGTGGGCAGGGTTCGTGTATTATCTATCTATCTTGTTGTACTATTGTTCTACCGCTACTGCTACCTCTTTAAATTGTGGTCTGTAATAACTGCACCTAATTTCTATTTGAACATCGGTTTGTAATATTAAGTACTATTTAATCTTCTGTACTTCTACTCTGATGTAATTTGTTATGAAATGTTGTAATCCTGTAATGGCTTCGCAATGGGATCCTGTCGGAGATAACGGGTGCTTATGTAGCCTGGCAGAGCTGCCTAGGTCATCTGGAACACGGGCCCGGCTGTCAGATGTCATTAGTGGTTATGATAGGTGCCTGTGGGCCACGTGATATAGGCGGTTCTGTTACAGCTGGTATCAGAGAATTCCATTGCTAAATCATTGCGGGTTACTTTTTTAAAAATTTCAAAATGTTTTGGATCATAAAAACTTAAACTATTATTTTGAGTCCAAATTGCTTACATTCTTATCTTATCAGTAGTTCCTGCCTTGATCTGTATTTTGTTATACCCATTACTATACTTATGGTAGCAGGTGGAACAACATTATTATTAATATTAGCCCTATGTTCAAATTATTTATGCTATGATTTATATTGCATGATTTAAAATTCGTAAGTACGTGCATGCATCATGATAATCACACATGTTAATAACTTCCTCCTTAAAAGTGGGTATATGGGTTAGGATCTATCACACCTATTCTTGCTAGCCTTTTATATCCTCACTAATTCAAACTTACCTTTCCAGCTGGCACGTTGTAAGTTGACTCATCGCAAGATGACTGGTCCCCGTGGAGTTCCGCGCCACCAGTTGGCACCGCGCGACGGTGAGGATGTGTCTGGCAGCCGCCCTCCCCGCCGCACTCATAAAGAGTTGAAGAAGGAGATCAAGGAGCTGCACAGGGAGATGAGTCTCATGCGGGAGGACTTCCGCGTGGCCCGGGCTGACCACTACCGGGATGTGAGGACCAACCGGGATCTACGTCGGGAGATGGACCGCTTGACTCAGCAGAGAGACCAGGCTTTGGAGCATGAGGGCATGGCCCGTGAGAGGGTCGAGGAGCTGGAGGGGTATGTGGAGAACCTTGAGTGGAACAATGGTATGTTGCACGAGGAGGTGCATAGGCTGAATGATCAGCTTAATTCAATTCTGGTCCCACGTGAGGATGAGCCTGAGGAAGGTGTTGTCCTGGGACCAGAGGAGGAGGAGTATTACAGTGATGCTTCTGAGGACGGTTACTTTGAGGCAGTTGACCCAATGGGGGATGTGGTCATTGAGGAGGACGACGAGGAGGAGATTGTCGTCATCGATTAGGCTAGTCTTAGGACTAGTGACTTTAGTCTTCTGCTATCCAAATGTTGTAATCGTCGTGCCAAGAACCTTAGTCTGGGGTGGGACTTGTTATGTCCGAGTGTGTTGAACTTTGTTATGTTTAATGTTTTAAGTTGTAATGCTACCATGTATTAATTATGCAAAGCAAGTCCTAAGTTGGTTGTCCTAAAAACAGATGGTCAACACCCGCTCGACTGGTGCCGGTACTTCCGATGAAGGAGCTGCTCCCAACCCGCCACCCATTCCACCTAACCTTAGCCGAAGCCATCGCAGCCCTTGCTAATGCAGGCAATGCTATGGCCCAAAACCGGGAGAACCGTGGCGGGCGTCGAGGCCAGCCGCGAAGATGAGGAAACTACTTATGTGGATTTCACTGAAACACGTCCCCCAGTGTTCACAAAAGCCGATGAGCCCTTGGAGGCCCATGATTGGCTCCGAACCATGGAGCAAAAGTTTAGTTTGATCCGTTGCACAGATATTTAGAAGCCACTGTTCGTAGCTCAGCAGCTGCGTGGACCAGCTAGTGCCTGGTATGCCAACCTGTTGTGTGCACAGCCCGAGGGACATCAGCTCACTTGGGTAGAGTTTCGCGAAGCCTTCCGAGCACATTACATCCCTGCAGGTGTAATGAAGATGAAGCTGGATCAATTCTTAGCTCTGCAGCAGAAGGATTCTTCTGTTATGCAATATGTGAACCAGTTCAACCATCTAGCCCAATATGCTCCTGAACATACCAACACCGACCAAAAGAAGAAAGATTGCTTTGTCAGGGGTCTAAACTTCAAGATCCAGCACAGCCTATCCAACAACCTTAATTGCTCATATCACGAAGCCGTCAACAGCGCCATTGCTTACGAAGAAAGTGATCGTAAGCATCAAGATGAAAAGAAGAAGATGAAATCAGGCTTTTCTGGCGGTCAAAAATGCCAGAAGATCATCTATCATCCTACTCACCACAACCGTCCAGCTTACCCCCAGCAGCAAGTCGTGGTACACACCGTGGCTACCTCTCATACCTCAAACCAACAGAACACTACTCAGCCGAATGCCCCAGGCGTTCATATTAATACACCTCAGACCACCTACAATCACCCTTTCTACAACTGTGGCAAGATGGGACACTGGGCTTGTGACTGTCCATATCCAAAGAAATACAATCAAAATGCCCAGAGAGATCCTAGACAGCAGCAGCAGCATCAGAATCAGCACCGTGGCCAGCAGCACCAGGCTCAGAAGGGCAAAATTGTCAAGAAAGCAGGACATGTCTATTATACTCATGTGGATGACATCCCTGCAGGAGAGCCCATCATGATGGGTAGGTTTCCTGTCACCAGTCACCCCGCTATTACACATTTTAATTCTGGTGCATCACATTCATTCATCAATTGTACATTTGTTGTCAAGTATGAGATTCCAATTGGGGAAATCAAGGAAAATTTCCTTATACATTCGCACGGGGGGCGAATAAATACTAAGGAGGTAGTGCATTGAGTACCTATCGAGTTGGGCGGGCATATATTCCCAACCACCATGATAGTACTCAAGGATCAGGACATAGATGTCATTTTAGGTATGAATTAGATGTACCAGCACAAGGCCTTGATCGACGTGCTAAATAGGACCATAAGAGTCAGTATACCTGGTAGTCAATCTCAGCTTCTTATCCAGCTTCCACTACCCGTGAGAATGGTTGAAAAGTCTGTGCAGAGACTGTGTGCCACCTCAGTCCAAGAAATCCAAAAGATTCCGGTAGTCTGTGAATTTCCGGATGTATTCCCTGATGATATACCTGGTTTGCCACCTGACCGTGACGTGGAGTTTGCCATTGAGTTGAAACCTGGGACTGCACCTATATCTCGTAGAGCTTATAGGATGCCTCCCAAGGAACTGGCAGAGTTGAAGGTTCAGTTGCAAGATCTGCTTGATAAGGGTTTCATCAGACCTAGTTCATCTCCCTGGGGTTGTCCTGCTATCTTTGTGAAAAAGAAGGACAAGTCACTCAGACTCTGTGTTGATTATCGCCCAATCAACGAGGTCACCATCAAAAATAAATATCCTTTACCTCGCATTGACCTACTCTTTGATCAGCTAGCTGGAGCCAAGGTCTTTTCAAAATTGACCTTAGATCTGGCTACCACCAAATAAAGATCCATCCCGAAGATATTCCCAAAATAGCATTCACCACCAGATACGGCCTTTATGAGTGTCTGGTCATGTCCTTTGGCCTAACCAATGCACCTGCCTATTTCATGTACCTAATGAACTCTGTCTTCATGCCCGAGCTCGACAAGTTTGTAGCCGTGTTCATCGACGACATTCTTGTTTATTCCAAAACCCTCGAAGATCATGCCAACCACCTTCGTGTTGTTCTAACCCATTTGAGAGAACACCAGCTATATGCCAAGTTCAGCAAATGTGAGTTTTGGTTGGACCGAGTTCCTTTTCTTGGCCATATTTTATCTGCTGAAGGTGTATCCGTGGACCCAAGCAAAGTAGAAGAAATCTTGAATTGGAAGCCACCAACCATAGTACATCAAGTCCGCAGCTTTATGGGGATGGCGGGGTACTACCGCCGTTTTATTCCGGACTTCTCAAGAATAGCCAAACCCATTACCAACTTGTTGAAAAATCAAGTCAAATTTGTCTGGTCACTAGAATGTGAGAAGGCATTTCAAACTCTGAAAAAATTATTGACCACTACACCAGTACTAGCTCAACCAGACATTGAAAAGCCATTTGATGTATACTGCGATGCTTCTGGTACCAGTCTTGGTTGTGTCTTAATGCAAGAGGGCTGTGTCATTGCTTATGCTTCACGTCAGCTCAAGCGACATGAAGAAAATTACCCTACTCATGACCTGGAGTTAGCAGCTATGGTACATGCCTTGAAAATATGGCGTCACTATTTGCTGGGCAGTACCTGCAATGTATACACAGATCACAAGAGTCTGAAATATATCTTTACACAAGAAGAGTTAAACATGAGACAGGAAAGATGGCTCGAGCTAATCAAAGATTATAATATTGAAGTTTACTATCATCCAAGCAAGGCAAATGTGGTCGCCGATGCACTCAGTCGGAAGGTGCAATGCAATTGTTTGACAGTCAGGCCATATGATATATCATTGTGCTATGAGTTGGAAACGTTAGGCATAGAAATAATCCCACAGGGCAGCCTGGCCAATATTAGTATTGAGATATCCATCCGAGATGAGGTTATTGCTGCTCAAAGGGAAAGTAAAGGAATCAAGCACATTAAGGAGAAAGTCCAAGCTGGAAAGGCCGATTGTTTCAGGATTGATGAAGATGGTGTCGTATGGTTCAAGGATCGTTTGGTAGTTCCAAAGGTTCCGGAGTTGAGGCAAAAGATCCTTGACGAAGCACATTTGACAAGGTTTTCTATCCATCCTGGCAGCAACAAGATGTATCAGGATTTGAAGCAAAAGTTCTGATGGACAAAAATGAACATTGAGATTGCTCGATATGTCGCGAGATGTGACACTTGTCAGAAAGTGAAAGCTGTCCATATGAAGCCTGGAGGAGAGTTGCAACCATTGCCTATTCCTGCGTGGAAGTGGGAGGACATCAGCATAGATTTCATCGTGGGATTACCCAAGACCTCAAGAGTTTTTGATTCTATCTGGGTTATTGTGGATCGCCTCACTAAGCAAGCTCATTTTCTACTTGTCAAGAAGAAGTACAGGGCACTGGCCTATTCGAAGCTCTATATTGAGAACTTAGTGAAGTTGCATGGTGTACCGAGGACCATTGTTTCTGATCGAGGTACCTAGTTCATCTCCAAGTTTTGGCGGGCTTTTCATAAGTCCTTAGGTACAAAGCTTCTACATAGCACTGCATACCATCCACAGACTGACGGATAGACGGAAAGAGTCAATCAAGTACTGGAGGATATGTTGAGGGCTTGTGTACTCAATTACCCTGACAAGTGGGATGAATGTCTGGCATTGGCAGAATTCTCGTATAACAATAGCTACCAAGAAAGTATCAAGATGGCTCTATTTGAGGTAGTTTACAGTCGTAGGTGCCGTACCTCATTGAATTAGTCTGAACCTGGAGAAAGAAGGTTTTACGGCGTGGATCTAGTCAATGAAGCCGAAGAAAAGGTCAGATTGATATAAGAGAATTTGAAGGTGGCACAGTCACGACAGAAAAGTTATGCCGATCGAAGGCGTCGACCCTTAGCATTCAAAGTGGGAGACTATGTGTACCTGAAAGTATCGCCAATGAAGGGATTCAATTGATTTAGCGTCAAAGGCAAGTTGGCCCCATGTTATGTTGGACCTTTCCTAATCATAGAACGCGTGGGAAAAGTAGCTTATAAGTTGCAGTTGCCAGAGCACCTTTCAGACGTACACAATGTATTCCATGTGTCACAATTCAAGAGGTGTCTTCGAGTACCTGACCAGGTCGTCGATGTGGAAGGAGTGGAACTTGATCCTGAGTTGACGTACTCAGAGTATCCTATTCGAGTCCAGGACATAAAGGATCGTGTCACACGAAGGAACACAACCAGGTGGTACAAGGTCCAGTGGAGCGAACACTCTGAGGATGAAGCCACATAGGAATCTGAAGACTATCTCACCGAGAATTTCCCCGAGTTTTTCGCTACCTTGTAGGCATAATTGTCTGATGATGTAGCATGTAGAGTTCCCTAGATAGTTTGTATCAGGTGGGTTTAGACTACTTAAGACATTTTCTTTTCCATTACTTTGTTTCGAGTCTTGTTTTATCTTGTATCAAATCTCGGGACGAGATTTCTTTTAGGGGGAAGGCTGTAATACCTCTGGTATTACAAAGTAATTAACCTGCCATATCATCATGTTTAAATTTAAGCATCTGCACATGATTGTGCTTAGGGTCACTAGAGTGCTTTGATTTCATGTGGTGGATTGTGTAATTAAGCATTTGATTAAGAGGCAAAAGTAAAAATTAAATAAGAAATCAAATTAAACCCTAGAATTGACCTCATACACTAATTCAAAATCTATAATGAATTTGATGAAAGTGTCTTAATGAAAATTGTAGAGATTTTAAAATGGAACAACTTTTATTTTAGGAGATTTTGAAGTTATAGTACAGAAATTCAAATTAAACTCAAATTAGTATATTGAAATTTAAATTTGAAACTTCAATTTCAAAAATAATGAGAATCTGATAAAACTTCATTAATAAAAGTTGTAGAGCTCACTGAGAGGAATAACTTTTATTATGACCATTTTTTAGGTTGCTGAGAAAAATTAAAAGTAATTTTAAAATTACAGTTTGTAATTCAAACCCTAATTCTACCTCCTTTTAAATATGTTCAAAAATATTTCGAATTTGAACTAGGTCTCAAAAGCAAAATTGTTCTCTAGAATAATTTGCACAACTTTTATTTTGGGGTCTTTCTCTGATTCAAACGTTTAGGCCATCAATTGATTTGAATAGGTTTTGACCTAGAAAACTAGCTACTGTACCTGGGGCCCCTACAGTGCTCGACGCCGTGCGCGCGTGCCCGCGCCGCGCGCCGGCCATCGTCCGGCTGGCAGGCGCACTGTCGCCGCCGTGCCAGGGCCGCTCGGGGGACCCGGACAGGCGCTCGACCTTATCCCCTCCTCCTCGGTCACTTAAAGGCGACGAGTCCCCCCTGTTCTCCTATTTCTTCCCGCACGGCCGCCGGCAACCACCATCGATCTCCGGTCAAATTCACTCCCTTAGTTCCACCTCTAGCCAATTCGTTTTGCCAATAGCGTCGTCTCGTCCTTGCGCTCCGTTGTCACCCTGTGGTACAAGCAGCAGTAGCCTGGGGGTCCCGGAACGCCGCTGTCGTCCTCAGGTCCGGCTAGAGCTCCGCCGCAGGCCGACTTGGTGAGACCATCTTGCTCCAGCGAGTTTCTCTCTATTCCAACCCTTGTCCGGTGCTGCTGTGAATACTGTGGTTCTCATGCTTGTGTTGGTTTAACCATTACCGCTTTAGGTACGCTAGAACGAAAGCCTCGTCGTCGGCGCACGCTGCTGCGTTCTCCGCCGGCATCAACTTCTAGTCTCCGCTCCTCCTTCAACTCCACCTGGGTGTGCTTCATCTTCAGAGTGAGCCTCTGGTTCTCTGGGACACCTTCCTTGGGTTGTTTGTGGCTCGTCATGGCCGGGGTTCGTTCCGCCGTCGTGGCCGAACCGCCATGGGAGGCGTCGAGCTCGTTTCCCTCGTGTTTTGATCGGGTCAGGTCTCTAGGACGGTACGTTGGGGCCGAGTCTGCTCGTCTGGGGTCTCCCCTTCATCGGAGTAGTCAACGGTGGCGAGCCACCGCGCGAGCGCGCGTCTGTGCGTGCCGGACCGGAGAGGAAGAAGGTACTGACGGGTGGGGCCTGCCCGTCAGTGGCCCAGAGAGAAGGAGGGAGGGACGCGGGTGTGCTCGGGCCGCTTGGGCCGGTTTGCCGTTGTTGGGCCGAACTGGATCAGATTGGCGTTTTCCATTTCCTCAGGAATTTATTTAGCTTTTTCCATTTATATTTTGGATGAATAGTGCCACGTCTTAATCTTTTTGTATGAATATTTTTACTGCTCCTAAAATCACCAAAATTTTTGTGGATGCTCTCTGTAACATGTAGTATTTATTAAAAATACTAAATATGATGTTTGGGTAGTTTCTGTAGGAGCTAAAAACCAACACATTAATTAATAAAGGGAACTTTGGTGATTTTTAGTAATTTCTGCATTATTCCAAAAATCATGAAATTTGTTATGCCACTATTTGGTACTGAAATCTATCTGTTGGTGAAGTTTGGCACCAAATGGAAATAGTTTAATTATTTATTAGATAAATATTGATTAAATGATTAATAAAAATAATTAGAAAACATTAATAACCTAGGGTTTGTGTGATTTTATGGTTGATTGTGAACTTAGGCCAAACACCTGTATGACCTAGGGCTCAATAGATTAGAATGATCATGGTTAGCCTGTGATAGGGTTATGATCAAGTTTGTATTATTTATTATTGAATCTTACCTGTCATTTCATGTTGCATCGTAATCATGCATTCATTATTGCACACGTGTAGTGACCAAGAACACTGAGGTGAAGCCCGAGGCGACAGTTGAGGAGCCCGTTGCTGAGTTTGTGCTAGGGTTTGATATTTGCGGCACCGACCCCGACCCGACTCTTTTTGCAATCCAAGGCAAGCCTCGGTGCATTTGCCCCTCCTTGCTATTTTAAAATGTTTATCACTTGAGTTAATCTATTGCATTAGGTTAATAGGAGTTGATTGACAACCAATTGATGCATTACCATCCTTGACCACTTATCAATACCTGAGAACCTGATTTATCTAAAGTATTGAAAAATGCTTAGTCATGCTCAATGATTAGATTTGCAAAAATGCTATTTTAAACTGTGATGATACAAATCAAATGAATCACTTTATGGGAATGGTTACGTCCTTGTTGATTGGTAGTGTTCCTAGCTAGTTCATTGTCATCCACGGGGATGGGTTTTTCCGTTTGGTCGACCATCTGTTTGGGTTGGAGTCCCAACGATCCTTGCCATCGGAAAGGGATGTGAAAACCGGATAGTTACCAGTGTACTTGGGTTAGAGTCCCAACGCATGGTTTCTAACGGAAAAATGTTAGGGTCCGTTCGTTGTCAGGCCTGCTGTGATCAAGACTTTGCAACTAGCCACATACGACGGGAAGCCTCTGACTCCGGTGGCTCTACTGCTGGAACCGACAACCACGCACTGGGAGTGGAGAGATGGCGAGAGTAGCGTGTACCCTCGTGGCCGGCGTGCCTGGAGACTAGAGGAGTACTGTGCTCTCGGGTGACGCAGGACCGGTTCTGTGGTATGAAAAGCCGTGGTAGGCGGGGTTGACATATGCAAGCTTAAGTCCTGCATACGCAGTGTGGATAGGGATCTCTAGCTAGGTATTAATCGATTCGAATCGTTGTTGCTCCTCGGTTATGGAGACTTGCTCCTCACCCCTACATCGAAAAGTGGTTCAGAACTAGGTTGTTTTTTGGAATGACTAAATTTATTGGAAAGAATGATGATGGATATTTGGAAGGACTTGGAAATATAGTTAATGATTAATAATATTACGAAAATAAAATATTGAAATAGGATTAGTAATGCTTTTCCGCAAAACTCTTGAACTCTTGCTAAAGCCTTACCTTGACTCCCCTCAGCCTGCATTCCTGAGTCTAATTTTACACCTTTAGTCGGGTAAGTCTTGCGGAGTACCCCATGTACTCAGGGTTTGTTAACCCCGTTGCAGGTAGTCAGCAGGAGCCTGAAGTCTGTCTTGCTCTGTGTTGTGTCACTATTCAATGTGACTAGGAAGAAATATATAAATATAAACTAAGATCAATTCTGCAAGCGGACAGATAATTATACCATTGTAGCATTTTACCTAGAGTCTACCAGGTTGTCGATTTATATTTATACCACTGGGAAGGATTTGATAAACATTAATCTATTATATTGATAGCAACTATATAGAATGGATAAGCGGTGATTTCGATGTCATTTACTCTACTCATAACAGGTAGAGGTCACAAGATAATAAAGATAAATAAAGGTGATAAGTATGATCAAGCATCATAATTAATGGATAAAAATCAGAGCACTTTCTAGTCATAGTAATAGCTAGCCAATGGATAAACTAAGGAATTAATATCTAAGGTAATTCTATAACTACACCAATGAATAACTCTAATTAGTGCAATTACATCTAGCAATCATTGTTAGATTAGTCCTATATCATGATCACATGTAAAGAGCATCATCTAGGAAGGATATGAAACAGAGTCATCACCCAACTTAGCGACCGTGCCTACTTGCCTACATATGGGGGGTGGACTATAGAGGACTCAACATAGCTGTCAGCTACGCGATCTACCACATGATCCGGCACATCAGGGTGCACTCGCAGATAAACAGAATATCTAGACACCACGTCTACATATCGTTCATCATCTACCCATCGATTGTATGGATAAATGGTATAAGAGCAATTACATGAATTCAATAAGATCAAACCAACTATACTAGACATCCCTAATCATAATGAAGAATACAATAATAGAGAAAGAACTATAACTATACCGAACTCCGCGCTCCAGACAGACACCGGGGCTCCAGATCCTGCTGAAGAACTAGAATTCCTTTACTTCTAATCTAACTAGGCTAGAACTATGAACTAGATGGCTCTTGATGTACTAGGAGGCTCTTGATGGCTTGACCGAAGACTTGATGCCTTGGATGAATGATGGGATTCCTCCAGGGGGTCTGCCCCTTTATTTATAGCCCGGTGGGATGAACGTGCGTCGTAGGATCAAACTGACTTAACTAAGGGCCAAGATGCATCGCAGCAGGTGGCGGAGGAACACCCCAGAAGGCAGGGCCAAACCCTAGCTAGGGGGCGCCGGCCGGCCCCACCCCAGTGCCGGCCGGCCCCAATTGGAAGGGTTCAGGGCCCTTGTGCTTCAGGTGTCTTCTAGATACTTCCCACGTCCTAATAAAATCGTTGCCTTCGCAGATAAGTTTCGTGATGTATTAGCACTTTAATCCCTCTTTTATGCTTTTCTGGAATAACCCCTAAAAAATACAGAGTATGCAAAACTCGTGGAAATTGTCAGTTAAAACCCTAGACTAGTGTGTATTCATGTCTCCATTTGTGTCTAAAGTTCTAATAAAAGTTGACGTTATCCACCGTCAACAACTCCCCCAAGCTTACGTTTTGTCATTCCCTTGGCAAACAAACTAAGCCTAATTACTAATATATTTGGATCAGGAGTTGCTGCAATGCTTTCATACTTTCCAAGTACACATGCTTTCAAACAGAGATTCCCCTTCGGATTAGACAATAACTGCTCTAACCTTCAGACTTACCCATTTTACCTTTAACTATGGAGCTTTACAGCTCTTGCATAAGTCTTGAGCAATTGAAAGATAGAACAATCAAGTCAAGCACTATGTAGCAAATTCTTCACAGTACCAATATTCAGGAGTTTTTCTAAGTTCTAAAATAAAACTCAGAGCTTAATTGTATGACACCCTCAAGTCCCTCAATATATGTGGTATTTACGGATCTCACTTAGGGCATTAATGATGTTATGCCTTCCTACAACTAAAGATTATAGTGGAGTTTATAGGAATGACAATAACAAGGATGAGCATACATGCAATTCATATGTTGTAAAGTCAAACAATGTATCCACAGAGAATCGAGGCATACAATCAAACCAAGAGATGCATGTGTATGGAATATGGTAGATAGGTTTATATGTGGTATTTAGTGGCTAATTCTAATTCTACTTATGCTCTTTTGAAAATAAATCTCTCTTTAAGACTTGCAGGAAACATGGGCTATCTTTATTCTTTTCTCTTTCTTTCTTTTCTATTTCTCTTTTTTATTAGGGAGGTGGGCATCTAGTACCCATTGTTTTAATTGCTAGGACACTTTTCCATCTTTTACATCCTTTTCTTTTCATAATTTTGCATAACCACATGTATCCTTTGAATATAAATAATTGGAGAGATAATGATAAGAACTTAGAGCAATTAAATAGGGGCTGTCCTATAGGGTATATTTTTGGTGTTTTACTCCTAGTGTACGAGAAATTTTTTTTTTATGATGAACATAGATGAAACTGGAAATGGTTGCGATTACTCCCAGGGTAGGAATAATGCATGTGTGGTTGGAGTGTGTAAGTGATCTTGGTTTTAAAAGCATGACAAGACTCTCATGAGGTATACAACAAAGGTTGAATGAACTCAATGCAAAGCAAGCAGCATAAATGTACAAAGGTTTTCCTATCTCAATGTATCATATATGGCTTTGGTAGGAATTCACACTTTATCATACAAGAGCTTATCATGTAGATTTTAAGTTTTCAAAATAAATCTCCAGAACTTAGTAATGCTAGGAATAAGATAAATGGCAGCTCGACCTTCATGAATCATATAAATCAATCACCTAAACTTAGCTCAAGCATATGCCTCCATAAGTTCAGGTTCAGAGTAAATTGACAAATTAAGACAACAATATCAAAAACTCAGGAGAATTTAAGGTTGAAAACTAGGTACTTGAAAGGAATGATAAGAGAGCAACTATTCATCATCTCCAAGATAAAATTTTAGTGTTCATCAATTTTAATTGATTCTAGCCTAGACTGACTCCGAACATATTCTAGTATATAGCTAAGTGTTTATTTGGTTTATTTTTATTTTTGATTGGACTCAAAAAGACTCTATGATTTGTGGACCTTCATGTGCCCACATATTTTTGGTATTTTTTAGATTTTCCTATGATACTATGGTGAACCTTCATGTGCTCACATATTATTGATATTTTATGACTATATAAAATAGATTCAATAATCGTCTAGATATAATTACCTGATAACTAGAGGATGCTCCTCCCCAAGGTAGATGTTTGCAATACTTGGTGTTGAATGATCTTTAGAGTGAGCTAGCCAGTGGTGGTCCTGGTGGGTCCCACTGATAGACTCTCTCCTTAGTCATAATATTGTTCCTGCATAATTATACTCCAACAAGAAAACCAAAACTCAAGGCTTGAATTTAACAAGGGGTTAGCGGTCAGCCCATGAGCAATTGATTATTCTATAGGTTGATTTTAATTGACAGATTCCAGCAGGATTCTAACAGGATTCTCTTTTTTTTGGGTTTTTCTAATTTTCTTATGCAGTAATCAAATATGTATGCATACTATATTTTCATGCCACCACGGAGAATATTTATACTCATGGGGCTTAGAAATTTTATAATGAAACAAAGTAAATGCAGATGCTACTACCATATATATATATATTATTTGTTTTTATTTTTATGCCTCCGCAGTAAATATTCCTACAGGGTTTACCATAAGTGCATTCACATGGGGCTTTAGTTTTAATGATGTAGTAAATAAAGCAGTAAATATTTATGTTGTTTTATATTTAATGTGCAAAAGTGATTGTACTAATAAATGTGTTAAAGCAAAATTACTAATAAATGCTAACTTAATTAGATAACTACCATTCTAACCTTATGGCTAGGGTACGGAATATAAAGTCTATCGACAGGACTCGGATAGAGGAGAGTACTTACTCAGTAGGTTCGTCGTCTGAGGTTATCTTAGTCAATTCCCCATTCTAACTTTTTATGCTCTTTAGCCCTTCTTTTATGCTTTTCTAGAATAGCCCCTGGAAAATACAGAACATGCAAAACTCGTGGAAACTGTCGGTTAAAACCCTAGACTTGTGTGTATTCATGTATCATTTGGTGTCTAAAGTTCTAATAAAAGTTAACATTTTCCACCATCAACAACTAGGCAGAAATATATAAATATAGACTAAGATCAATTCTGCAAGCGGACAGATAATTATACCATTATAGCATTTTACCTAGAGTCTACCAAGTTGTCAATTTATATTTACACCACTGGGAAGGACTGGATAAACTTTTATCTATTATATTGATAGCAACTATATACAATGGATAAGCAGTGATATCGATGTCATTTACTCTACTCATAACAGGTAGAGGTCACAAGATAATAAAGATAAATAAAGGTGATAAGTATGATCAAGCATCATAATTAATGGATAAAAATCAGAGCACTTTCTAGTCATAGTAATAGCTAGCCAATGGATATACTAAGGAATTAATATCTAAGGTAATTCTATAACTACGCTAATGAATAACTCTAATTAGTGCAATTACATGTAGTAATCATTGTTAGATTAGTCCTATATCATGATCACATGTAAAGGGCATCATCTAGGCAGGATGTGAAACAGAGTCATCACCCAACTTCGCGACCGTGCCTGCTTGCCTACATAAGGGGGGTGGACTACACAGGACTCAACGTAGCTGTCACCTACGCGATCTACCACACGACCCGGCACATCAGGGTGCACTCGTAGATAAACAGAATATCTAGACACCACGTCTACATATCGTTCATCATCTACCCATCGATCGTATGGATAAACGCTATAGGAGCAATTACATGAATTCAATAAGATCAAACCAAGTATACTAGACATATAATCAAAGTAGACAAAGACTATTGTAATTAAGAACATATAAACTATTAAGAACAATGTTTCCCTAATCATAATGAAGAATACAATAATAGACAAAGAACTAGAACTATCATGACACCCTCAAGTCCCTCAATATTTGTGGTATTTATGGATCTCATTTAGGGCATTAATGATGTTATGCCTTCCTACAACTAAGGATTATAGTGGCGTTTATAGGAATGACAATAACAAGGACGACCATACATGCAATTCATATGTTGTAAAGTCAAACAATGGATTCACAGTGAATCAAGGCATACAATCAAATCAAGATGTGCATGTGTATAGAATATGGTGGATAGGTGTATATGTGGTATTTAGTGGCTAATTCTAATTCTGCTTATGCTCTTTTGAAAATAAATCTCTCTTTAAGACTTGCAGGAAACATGGGCTATCTTTGTTCTTTTCTCTCTTTCTTTCTTTCTTTTCTATTTCTCTTTTTTTTCATTAGGGAGGCGGGCATCTAGTACCCATTGTTTTAATTGCTGGGACACTTGTCCATCTTTTACTCCCTTTTCTTTTCATACTTTTGCATAACCACATGTATCCTTTGAATATAAACAATTGGAGAGATAATGATAAGAACTTAGAGCAATTAAATAGGGGCTGTCCTATAGGGTATATTTTTGGTGTTTTACTCCCGGTGTAGGAGAAAAAATATTTTTATGATGAACATAGATGAAAGTGAAAATAGTTGCGATTACTCAAAGGGTAGGAATAATGCATGTGTGGCTGGAGTGTGTAAGTGATCTTGGTTTTAAAAGCTTGACAAGACTCTCATGAGGTATACAACAAAGGTTGACTGAACTCAATGCAAAGCAAGCAGCATAAATGTGCAAAGGTTTTCCTATCTAAATGTATTATATATGGCTTTGGTAGGAATTCACACTTTGTCATACAAGAGCTTATCATGTAGATTTTAAGTTTTCAAAATAAATCTCCAGAACTTAGTAATGCTAGGAATAAGATAAATAGTAGTTCGACCATCATGACTCATATAAATCAATCACCTAGGCTTAGCTCAAGCATATGCCTCCATAAGTTTCAGGTTCAGAGTAAATTCTCAAATTAAAGCAGCAATATCCAAAACTCAGGAGAATTTAAAGTTGAAAACTAAGTACTTGAAAGGAATGATAACAGAGCAACTATTCATCATCTCCAAGATAAAATTTTAGTGTTCATCAATTTTAATATATTCTAGTCTAGACTGACTCCGAACATATTCTAATATATAGCTAAATGTTTATTTGGTTTATTTTTATTTTTGATTGGACTCAAAAAGACACTATGATTTGTGGACCTTCATGTGCCCACATATTTTTGGTATTTTTTAGATTTTCCTATGATACTATGGTGAACCTTCATGTGCTCACATATTTTTGATATTTTATGACTATATACAACAGATTCAATAATCATCTAGGTATAATTTCCTGATGACTAGGGGATGCTTCTCCCCTAAGCTAGATGTTTGCAATACTTGGTGTTGAATGATCTTTAGAGTGAGCTAGCCAGTGGTGGTCCTGGTGGGTCGCACTGATAAACTCTCTCCTTAGTCATAATATTGTTCCTGCATAATTATACTCCAACAAGGAAACCAAAACTCGAGGCTTGAATTTAACAAGGAGTTAGCGGTCAGCCAATGAGCAATTGATTATTCTCTGGGTTGATTTTAATTGACAGATTCCAGCAGGATTCTAATAGGATTCTCTTTTTTGGGGTTTTTGTAATTTTCTTATGCAGCAATCAAATATGTATGCATGCTATATTTTCATGCCACGACGGAGAATATTTATACTCATGGGGCTTAGAATTTTATAATGCAACAAAGTAAATGCAGATGCAACTACCATTTATATATATATTATTTGTTTTTATTTTTATGCCGCCACAGTAAATATTCCTACAGGGTTTACCATAAGTGCATTCACATGGGGCTTTAGTTTTTATGATGTAGTAAATAAAGCAGTAAATATTTATGTTGTTTTATATTTAATGTGCAAAAATGATTGTACTAATAAATGTGTTAAGCAAAATTACTAATAAATGCTAGCTTAATTAGATAACTGCCATTCTAACCTTATGGCTAGGGTGCGAAATATAAAGTCTACCGACAGGACTCGGATAGAGGAGAGTACTTACTCAGCGGGTTCATCGTCTGAGGTTATCTTAGTCAATTACCGACAGCACCTACTACACCACCGCGAAATGGAAAAAGACGGAGTAAAATAGCATCTCTTGGTACTCCTCTGATCGTGAAGGTGCTGCAGATCTCTAGAAAGTGTTATAAGTGTGCACTTGCATCTTCATGAGGTTTTCCACAAAATTGACCGGCTTGAACCATGGTGATGAGAGCAGGTTTGAGCTCGAATCCATTCTCCCCAGTGTTGATTGCTGGTCCAGTCCGGATGTTTTCTGTTATCGGGGCAGAGAACTCGTGCAGTGTCTTCTCAGCCATGTCTTCAAACACAGGAGATAAATCTTCTCCTAAGTGTTCTTCTTCCAATATTAGAGCTGGCTCCTCTGATGGACTAGCTTGAGCGGCGATGGGTATTCTTGATAGTGACTCGAAATTGTCCCTCGCCTCTACAACCACCTTCCTTCTAAAAAGTTTCTCTGGATCGTCAATGAAGTTGTTTGGAAGAGAAAAACCATTCATTCATCACCCTGCATAAGATAAGCAAATGATAAAAAATAAGGGTGTGCCTGTTTTAGTGAGAGATCAACCGGTAACACAATCTTATCCATTATATATATATGTTATCAATATTTCCTAAGTTTAATGTGCCTTCCCCGGCAACGGCGCCAAAAATGCTTGTTGACATCTACTAACATCGCCAAATTTAACTATATAACTTTTAATACTAGAGACGAGATTAGAGATATATGGTAATTAATTAACTAGTCATTAGCAACTAGTCACTTATCTATTACCAACATTCTTTATGCATGTACTAAGTTGTCATCCCTAATTATATATGCTAAGAATAAATAAAGGGTTCATATACTATTGAATGTCACTAGTGTTGGTAATTTTAACGTCATCACTATTTAACAATATTAAAAACACATGGTACTAAATTAACTTGTCATAAGTAACTAGCCACTTATCACTAACCAACATCCCTAAGCATTGAACTAGGTTGTCATCTCTAATTATATTAGCTAGGAATAAAGTATTAAATGAATCTATTATTTCGTGTGCCTAGGCAGAAATAAATATAAGAATATGAACTAAAGGACAATTCTGCAAGCGGACAGATAATTATACCATTGTAGCATTTTACCTATAGTATCACCAGGTTGTCGATTTATATTTATACCACAGGGAAGGTCTAGTAGGACTTAAATTATATCTACAACTTATACTGCTAATGTAAAAGATAAACCATAACTATAATCCTACTCATAGCAGGGATAAGTCACATGATAAAGATATATAGGATAAACATGATCAGTCATCATCATAAATAGGTAAATATCAGAGCTCATCTAGTCATAACAATAGCTAGCCAATGGACAGATAAAGGAATTAATATCTAAAGTAATTCTATAACTACGTCAATGAATACTATGATTAGTGCAATTACATCTAGCAATCATTGTTTAGATCTACCTACATCATGATTAAATGTAAAGGAGCATCATCTAATGAGGATATTAAGACACAAGGGTCAACTCCTTCACGACCGGGCTCTGCTCGTCCTACGTACGGGGGGTGGACTACAGAGGAATCAACGTAGCTGTCACCTACGCGAACTACCACACGACCCGGCACATCAGGGTGCACTCGCAGATAAGCAAGATATCTAAACACCACGTCTAAATACTGCCAATCATTCATCCACGATATCTCTGGACGAACGCTATACGAGCAATTACATAAATTCAATAGGATCAAACTAACTGTGCTAGACATATAATCAAAGTGAACAATGACTATTGCAATTAAGAACACATATAAGATTAAGAACAATGTTTCCCAAATCATAATATTGAATATAATAAGAGAAAAGAACTAGAACTATACCGAACTCCGCGCTCCACACAGACACCAGAGGCTTCAGATCCCTTTGAAGAACTAGAACTCCTCTACTTCTAATCTAACTAGGCTAAAGCTATGAACTAGAGAGGCTCTAATGAACTAGAGAGGCTTTGGATGGCTTGATCTCCAAATGAATTTATGCTTCAGGGAGGGGGTCTTCCCCTTTATTTGTAGCCCGGTGGGGTGCACGTGTTCCGTAGGATCAAACCGACTTAAAAAAAGGGCCGAGATGCATCGTGGGAGGCGGTGGAAGTAGACTCCGGAAGGGGGCAAAGAAACCCTAGGGGGCACCACCCGGCCCCACCCCAGGGCAGGCCGGCCCCACCTGCCAGCGGTTCGGCCCCAGGTTGCTTCGGGTGCCTTCTACACTCTTCCCACGTCCCGATGACAATGTTTCCTTCGCGGTTAAGTTTTGTGTCTTTTATGCTCTTTAACCCTTCTTTTATGCTTTTCTAGAATAGCCCCTGGAAAATACAGAACATGCAAAACTTGTGGAAACTATCAGTTAAAACCCTAGACTAGTGTGTCTTCATGTATCGTTTGGTGTCTAAAGTTCTAATAAAAGTTGACGTCATCCACTGTCAACAACACCCCCAAGCTTACCTGTTTGCCAGTCCCTTGGCAAACAAACTAAGCCTAATTTACCAAAGTATTTGGATCAGGAGTTGCTACAACGCTTTCATACTTTTCAAGTACACATGCTTTAAACATAGATTCTCCTTCGGATTAGAGAAAACTGCTCTAACTCTCGAACTTGCCCATTTTACCTTTAACTACGGGGCTTTACAGCTTTTGCATAAATCTTGAGCAATCGAAAGATAGACCAATCAAGTCAAGCACTATGTCTCAAATTCTTCACAGTACTATTATTCTGGAGTTTTGCAAATTTTCAAAATAAAACTCAGAGCTTAATTGTTTGACAACCTCAAGTCCCTCAGTATATGTAGTATTTACGGATCTCATCGAGGCATTAATGATGTTATGCCTTCCTACAAGTATGGATTATAGTGGAGCTTATAGGAGTGGCAATAACAAGGATGAGCATACTTGCAGTTCATATATTGTAAAGTCAAACAATGGATCCACATAGAGTAAAGGCATACAATCAAACCAAGATGTGCATGTGTATAGAATATGGTGGATAGGTGTATATATGGTGGCTAATCCTAATTCTACTTTTGCTCTTTGAAAATGATTCACTGTCCTTTTTTTGGAATTTTGAATTTTCGCAGGAAACATGGGCTAACTTTATTCTCTTTTTTTCTTTCTCTCTCTTTTTTTTACAGGGAGGCGGGCATCTAAGTACCCATTGTTTTAATTGCTGGGACACTTGTCCATCTTTTATTCCATTTTCTTTTTTTCAACTATTTTTGCATAGCCACATGCATCCTTTGAATATAAATAGTTGGAGAGATAATGATAAGAACTTAGAGCAATTAAACAGGGGCTGCCCTATGGGGTACATTTTTTTTGGTGTTTACTCCCAGTGTAGGAGAGAACATTTTTAAGGTGGGTCTGGATGAAAGTGAAATAAGATTGCGCTTACTCCCAGAGTAGGAGTAATGCAAATGTGGGTGGAGTGTGTAAGTGATCTTGGTTTTAAAAGCATGACAAGACTCTCATAAGGTATACAACAAAGGTTGACTGAACTCACCGCAAAGCAAGCAGCATAAATGTGCAAAGGTTTCCCTATCTCTAAATATATCATCTTTGGCTTTGGTAGGAACTCACACTTTGTCATACAAGAGCTCATCATGTAGGATTTTTAAATTTTCAAAATAAATCTCCAGAACTGTAACAACCCTAAAAATCCACACAACCTAAAAATCCCAACCAATTAAAATTTTTCATTTATTTATTGTGAAAACCCATTTTTCTTGTGCAAGCATATAGGTTTCATTATGAAATTGGTAAATAAAGGTGTGTAGTTTGCATTTTAATTCCATTCACGTAGAATAATAACTTATGCATCACATTTGGGATTTATTGCAATTTATGTTTGTATTTACTCAATATGTTAAATGGGCAATATATGTATATATACACTAAACTGAAAACAGAAAAGGAGAAAGAGAGTTCGGCCAGCCAGTCAGCCCGAGCCAGCCCGACCTTCCTCTCCTCATCTCACCGCGCGCGGCCCACGTCGCGGCTCGGCAGCGCACGCGCACGACCGGCACACACGCGCTCGCGCTCGCGCTCGCTGCCTACCCGGCCCCGCCTGTCAGCCGCTCTCGCCCCCACTGTTCTTCTTCCTCACGAAGGCGACGCGCCTGCCGGGGGTGTCGCGCGAATGGCGTGACCCCGGTCCCACAGCCGACAGCATGGCAGAGCCCTGGACCCCGCTGTTCCCCTCCTGTCCCCTCCTTTCTTGGCCGCCAAGCGAACCCGCGCCATCCGGAGCCCTAGATCCACTCGAGCCACGGCCCTTCGATCGGCCGAGCGCAATCAGGACCGTTCGCCATTGGAGCTGGCCAAGCTCGCCTATAAATTGGAGCACCCCGAAGCCCTACCCTCATTTCCCCTCGCCGCCACCGCAGCACAGACCGGCACACCGCACCAAGCCGAGAAAGAGAGCATAGGAGAAGGGCGGAGCAGGGGAGGAGAAGCTGCCGGAGCGCCGCCGCCGCGGAGCACGCCGGAGCCGGACACGGAGGAGAAGCCGAGCTGCGGACGAGGAGCGGCACGGCACTGCGATCGCTCTGCACGGCTCCGACTCGCCACTGCACCGCCATCCTAGCTTCACCGACACCACGGTGAGCCATCGCACGCCATGTCCGAACCTTGCCCTGCTTTTGCCATGGCGTTCCACCCTCGGGACGCGCAGGCACGAGCCTATACCGGCTCGGGAAGATCACCTACACCATGCACTCACTCGACCAGCCAAAACCCCCGGATTACAAGCTTGCTAGACCGAGAACGCAGCACGACGCGTTCTCGGCGGAGTGCGCTCACCACCGACGCGTTCCGACGCCGAATCACCCGTTCCGAGCAATCCGACTAGCACCCGTACAGGTTAGAACGTCGTGGAGCACCGCCACGACCCCCTTGAGCTAGCTACGTGGATCTAAGCGCTAGAGGAAGCCTGAATCGCCTTGGCCGCGTGCGCCGCGACCTTACCGGAGCGCCGCCGCGAGCCGTAGCCAAAAGAAGGTCATGCCATGGCTAAAGTTCGCCACCAGAGTGTTGTATGCCTCTCTGGCCTCACCAATTTGACAAGACCGCACTCGATTGAACCAATACTTGTTCGTAGCCGCGATGCCGCCTTCCGCCATCGCCGGCGACACGCCGCCGCCACAACCGAGCACCTTGGAAAGCTCGGTAGCCAAAATTGGTAGTTGGTATACCATCGCCATAGACCCTGGACGCGTATACATCTCCTAGCAGACCTCCTTAGCCCCGCCGGAACCTCACCGTCGCGACGACATCGCCGCCGACAGGTTCCGCCTCGCCTAAGATCCGTTCCGAGTACCCCCGGTCGCCTCGCGCTGCGGAGAAAGGCCGCCGAGGTTCGCCAAGTCTGCCTCGGCACCGCCGCTAGATAGCCGAGCCCTGTCTTGCCGAAATATGGCCATCGCCGCCCTGTCCTCGTCCGCCGCACCGGAGAGACACCGCCGCCTTGAACAGACGCCCTGGAACCCTGCTCGCACCAAATCTCCGATTCGCCCGAGCCTTCCCAGGAGAGCTCGGGAGAGCAGCCCTTCGGCGCCCAAATTTCCGATTCGCCCGAGCCTCCCCAGGAGAGCTCGGGAGAGCAGCCCCTTCGGCGCCCAAATCTCCGATTCGCCCGAGCCTCCCCAGGAGAGCTCGGGAGAGCAGCCCCCTCGGGCGCCCAAATGTCCGATTCGCCCGAGCCTCCCCAGGAGAGCTCGGGAGAGCAGCCCCCTCGGGCGCCCAAATGTCCGATTCGCCCGAGCCTCCGCAGGAGACCTCGGGAGAACGGCACCCTCGGGCACCCAAATTTCCGACTCGCCCGAGCCTCCGCGGGAGACCTCGGGAGAACGGCACCCTCGGGCGCACCCAATCTCCGATTCGCCCGAGCCTCCCCGGGAGAGCTCGGGATAGCGGCACCCTCGGCGCCCCGAATCTCCGATTCGCCCGAGCCCCGCCGAGCTAAACCGAGCTACACCGAGCTCCGCCGAGATACCCCCAACCACAGCCGAGCTACCCCCGACCACCGCCGAGCTCCGCCGAGATACCCCCAACCACAGCCGAGCTACCACCGACCACCGCCGAGCCACGCCGAGCTACGCCAACTCCGGCAACTCTCTGGGAACCAGCATCGAACACCTGGTGGGCGACCATCGGGTCTGTGTTCTGTTGAGGCACCACATGCCGCACTACTGAACCCGCGCGCCACATCCCGAGCTGCCCCTGAATAACCGACCAGTTTTCCCATTTTCAGAAAATAGGATAATCTTTGGAAATTCATAACTTATTCATACGATGACCAAAAATTGCGCACCATATATCAAAATTCTCAGGAAAATGAGATCTACAATCTAAGACTATGTTTGTGTGCATTTGGCTCTTTGTTTTATTGGATTTTTCTGAAATACTCTATAGGAGTCGCTGACGCGACTATTTCATGTTCGATTTCAGAGCCGGAGGAGGATCTGACTAAGGAAGACGCCCACGAGTACTTCCAAGAGCTAGGAGACGACTACGAAGGTGCCACGTCCCACCAAATCCTTAGATCCTATTACGCATTGCAAATGACATTGTTGCTATTGCTTTATGATTATGTATGGATTGGTTGCATGGTAGTATATTGGAATTCCCTGCCTTGATAAGACTTTACCCTGCTGTCCGCTGTTAGGTTAGCTGCTGCTTATTTTACTGTTACTCTTCCACTACTTACTACTTGCTATATGCTATGTGGTGGAATTGGGACGGTGTATAACTGATTATAACTACTGGGAGAGAGTGCTGCGTGCGTCTTGGGTGCGTGGTAAGGGTTGATGTCGACCAAGTGGGATGTGAGACGAGCCCATGGGGCAAGTCGTGCCGGGGGTGCAACCTGGGCATCCCCAAGCGAGATACCTGTGGCGGGTAAAGTTGTTGAGGAGGTTCCGGGGGGGATAGCCTTGGTGGTTTGAAGCCCGTGAACGGAGGTGCTGTGATGGCACGGGGAGAGTATCCCCTAAGTGGAGATGCCTGCTTGGTCAAACCTAGGATGGACTAGTTTCAGGTTCATGGGAATCCTTTTCTACTCACTCGCTTCTGATGGGCGGGAGACGGCTGGACTACTTGGTAGGACGGTGCCACTACTGCTAGGTTGAAAGGTGATAAGGGTGGGCGGAGACGGTCGATGGGTTCCCGTTCCGTCCTAGATGCACAGTACCACTGGATGGGCCCGGTACTGTGTCTCCCAGTCTTAGCATAACGGTGTAGGATCCGGAATATCCCAGGGCTGAGTGGTAGGGTGGCATCGACCTAGGCAAGCAAGCACCCGGAATTCTGCCTAGGTGTTTGCGCAACACCTATGATGGCTAATCTTGTGAGTAGTGAAACCTCTGCAGAGTGTATGGTTGATCGATCGATACATATGCCAACCTGTTGGCTATGGACCTTTCCTGTGAAGCTTCTACTAGTGTAGTGAGTGTTCTCTTCTCCCCCTGGATGACATTTTTCCGGCAGTGTACCCGTTGTGGTAGTGTGCCGCTGAGATAGGCCCGAGAGGGAGTTGGGCCTGTCGAATGAGAGTGAGGTGTGGGTAAGTGAGGTGTGGTGATGGGAAAAGGGATGATGGTGTTAACTGGTGATAAAACTTGACTAATTAAACATTGATTACAGCTGCATAGGAAAACCTCAGCCTATAGGTCTGCTTGTATAGCCTTGCATCCACTTTCCACAAAGCAAATGCTGCATAGGTGGGCTCCGTGGCCAGTACAAATCGTACTGATAAATTTGCTGTCAGGTGACGAGAATGAGTACGACTTCAAGGGAGATGATGACGAGGAATAGGGTCACGTGCTACACTCAAGTTGGCCGTGAAGGATGAATCGCTTCCGCATCTTCCAAAGCTTCTCTGATTGTTGATTCCGCCAGTGTGGCGATGTAATAAATATTTATGTAAGACTTATTTACCGTTGTATGGATCCTGGTGGCAACTGAGATATGGGTAATTTCATGGATTGTTCCAAGCAATCTGTTGAATTACAATTCGAGCCTGAGGATTTCCCTTCGTGGAAATCGAGGTCGTTTCAGTTGGTATCAGAGCGCCATACTTGACTGTAGGACGAGACCCATAGAAAATGGACGTTAGAATAGGAAGCCAGACTCTCTTTCGGTTATATTACCGACCTTGCATTCACTTTTTATGCAATGGCTTATCTAATACAAGGACCTGCTAATCCGTTTCTTGAAAAATTCACAGATGACCAGCCTTGGACCACCACTTCGTCCACAGCACGATGGCACTATTGAGATCCCGATCAAATGGCTATTGACCTTATGCACCAGTAGCTTATGGGACCCTGCGTAGCCCTTAGACTAGTGATACCATGAGTTGTCCTATCATTGGCTATCTGCGCATAGCACGATCTTCTTAGCAGCTAGGAACATCCTTTATATAATAATAACCATGTGATGAGTGATATTTGGATCTTATGCTTCTTATGGATCTCTATGCTTCTTTGGTTGAGTGTAGGATAGCGTGAAAAATGTTTTAATCCATTTAAATCGTTGAAAACATCTAACTCCTACTTAAACAATTACAAGATTATTACTGAACTGAGCACGTACCTAATAGCTTCAGATGTCGATGAGACGTTCCGCACGCCTGGAGAACCGCCAGCCCTCCCTCGCGCCTGCGCCAGGACGTGGGCGTGGTCGCAACCGTGGACGCCCAGCTGGCAGACGTGCTGGAGTTAACCTGGAAGAAGAGCTGCGCCGGGCAGAGGATGCACCGCCGGTGATCGATCCGCCACCACAAGGCGGGAACGTGCCTCCGCCTCCGCCACCGCCGCCGCCACCGACGTTGGCGGAAGTGATGGCTCAGCAGACCCAGCTGCTGAATGCCATAGCTGCTGGGATGAACAGGCACCACGGGCCACCCCAGAATGACTTCCAAAGGAAACTGGAGGGTTTCCTGAAGCTGAGGCCACCTACCTTCGACGGGACCGACAGCGATCCTCTCGCTGCCGATGATTGGCTTAAAGAGATGGAGAAGAAGCTGGACCTGACCACTTGCTCTGACGAGGAGTGTGTTGGGATTGCTAGCCACCAGCTGACCGGTGCTGCACGGGCATGGTGGGACAACTACACCAGCGCTCACGAGGACCCAGCCCGCATTGACTGGGATGAGTTCACCGAGGCTTTCCGTGACCACCACATTCCTGAGGGAGTCATGGAGGCCAAGGAGAACGAGTTTCGTAACATCTCCCAGGGAGCTAATCGGATCCACGAGTACACCACCCGCTTCAACTGCTTGCTCCGCTACGCACCTGCGTCTTGCGTGAGTTCCGAGAAGGAAAAGATGTACTACTACAGGAAGGGACTTCAGACCAAGATCAGGTTGGCTCTGTCAGGGAACAAGAGCTACACTCTGCGTGAGCTGATTGACCGCTGTATTGAGATCGAGAAGGATCGCATGGAAGCACGACTGGAATTCGAGGCCCAGAACAAGGGAAAGAAGCGCCGCTCTGAGGGACCCGCTCGCACTGCTCCACCCCAGAGACAGCGAACGGGTGCACCTCCGTCTTTCTGGACTCGCCAGGGACCTTCTTCGGGAATGAGCCGTGGTGGTACCAGCAGCAGCAACTATCACCGCCCCGCTCAGACCTACCCTGCGCCGACTCGAGCTGTGCAGAACACACCCGCCCCCGCTACCAACACGCCAAGGACAAGCAATTGGAAGGCTCCTGCGACAGCTACAGCAGGCAGTGCGCCCTTCACTTGCTTTGGATGGGCAAGCCTGGACACCGTGTGGCTGTGTGCCCCGACCTCAACCGTGCACCAGCAGCTGCACAGGGCACACCGAACCGGGGATCTGCTACCCGAGGAAGACTGAACCACATGACCGCTGAGGAAGCTGAAGCTGCACCTGATGCTGTGTACGGTACGTTCCTAGTTCAGGGTAACATGGCTACAGTTCTGTTCGATTCGGGAGCTACATGTTCATACATTTCATCTGCATATGCACGTAGGCATAACATACCTGTAACCCCGAGAGCAAACCCCATCCTAACTAGCTCGCCCTTAGGAACCTTCAGAAGCATTCACATATGTAGAGGAGTGATAATCACAATCGAGGGACTTGACTTTCGAGCTGACCTAACCCTATTACCCTCCAATAGCTTAGATGTCATCTTAGGCATGGACTGGCTAACCAAACACCGGGGAGTGATATCTTGTTCACCTAGATATGTTCAGGTAACCCACCCTTGGGGAACAGCTGTCCGATGTGTACCCCAAACCGAGAGAGTCCAAGCCCTCCTATGTGCCCTGGAGACTAAAGCAGATAAGACAGAGCTGACATTCAGAGATGTGCCAGTAGTCTGTGAATTCAATGACGTATTTCCAGAGGAGTTGCCAGGAATGCCACCAGATAGAGATGTGGAGTTTGTTATAGAGCTGATGCCAGGGACTGCACCGATTGCCAAAAGACCCTACAGAATGTCGGCTGATGAGTTGAAGGAACTCAAGAAGCAGCTGGGAGAATTACTGGAGAAGGGTTTCATTAGGCCAAGTGCTTCGCCCTGGGGATCTCCCATTTTGTTTGTCAAGAAGAAGGATGGCACGATGAGGATGTGCATTGACTACCGGAACCTGAATGCGGTTACAGTCAAGAATAAGTACCCATTGCCCCGCATCGATGATCTGTTAGATCAATTGAGTAAGGCCAAGTACTTCTCAAAGATCGATCTCCGATCAGGGTATCATCAGATGAAGATCAGGGAAGAAGATATTCCGAAGACTGCATTTGTCACTAGATATGGACAATATGAGTGCACAGTAGTCTCATTTGGACTCACTAATGCTCCGGCATACTTCATGAACATGATGAACAAGGTCTTCATGAATGAGCTAGACAAGTTTGTGGTGGTATTCATTGATGATATATTAGTTTATTCAGCCACAAAAGAGGAACAGGAACATCATCTGAGGACCGTATTGGAGAGGTTGTCTCGCAACCAGCTATACGCCAAATTCTCCAAGTGCGAATTCTGGCTTGAGGAAGTTGCTTTCCTTGGACACGTACTGTCAGGAGAAGGAGTCGCAGTAGACCCAGCCAAGATTGAAGCTGTGAAAGAGTGGGAACAACCCTGTAATGTGTCAGAAATCAGAAGCTTTTTGGGACTTGCAGGATACTATCGCAGATTTATTGAGAATTTTTCCAAGATTGCAAGACCCATGACCAACTTGCTGAAGAAAGAGAACAAGTTTATATGGACTCCTGAATGTGAGAAGAGTTTTCAGACCTTGAAGGAGAAGCTCACTACTACACCTGTACTAGCCCTACCCGATATTCACAAGGATTTTGTTGTATATTGTGATGCCTCTCGGCAAGGTTTGGGCTGTGTACTAATGCAAGAAGGAAGAGTGATAGCTTATGCCTCAAGACAGTTGAAGGAGCATGAGCAGCGATACCCGACTCATGACCTAGAACTTGCAGCCGTGGTACATGCACTCAAGATTTGGAGACACTATCTGATGAGCAACAAGTGTGACATATACACTGACCACAAGAGCCTGAAGTACTTCTTCACTCAGGAAGATCTGAATATGAGGCAACGCAGATGGCTGGAACTCATCAAGGACTATGATCTTGAGATCCATTATCACCCAGGAAAGGCTAATGTTGTCGCTGATGCACTTAGCCGCAAAAGCTACTGCCATACCCTCATCACCAACTCTATGCCACCTGCGCTCAGGAGAGAGTTTGACGCGTTCCAGCTCGAGGTAATCTCCTATGGCATGCTAAATGAGCTTCGCGTCGAGTACAATCTCACCTCACGAATCCGTGAAGCACAAAAGAACTGTCCTGAGATAGACTATATCCGTGGTTTGATGAAGCTGGGAAGAGGCCCTGAATACCGAGAAGATGAGCAGGGAACTGTATGGTACAAAGATAGAATCTGTGTACCGACGGATTCAGCGATACGAGAAGAGATTCTGTCAGAAGGGCATGACTCCAAATATTGCATTCACCCAGGGTCAGCCAAGATGTACCATGATCTAAGGAAGCACTTCTGGTGGGAGAATATGAAGACAGACATTGCAGGGCATGTAGCCCGATGTGATACATGCAATAGAATCAAGGCCGAACATCAGAGACCAGCAGGGTTGCTACAACCAGTTGAGATACCAGAATGGAAGTGGGAGTGCATATCCATGGACTTCATAATAGGACTGCCCCGATCCGAGCATGGATATGATTCTATATGGGTAATAGTGGACCGTCTAACCAAAGTTGCACATTTTATACCGGTCAAAAGGAAATATAGAGTCGAAAAGCTAGCAGATCTGTACGTATCAAACATTTTGAAGTTACATGGGGCGCCTCTGAGTATTATATCTGATCGAGGCTCACAGTTCGTATCACAGTTCTGGAAATCCTTGCACAAGTCCATCGGAACCAAGCTCGACTATAGCACCGCATACCACCCGCAAACGGATGGGCAAACAGAAAGAGTGAACCAGATTCTCGAGGACATGTTACGTGCTTGCGTATTGAGGTACAAGGAAGGATGGGAGAGCTGTCTACCCCACGCCGAGTTCTCATACAACAACAGTTATCAAACAAGCATTAAGATGTCTCCATTTGAAGCGTTGTATGGAAGACCGTGCAGAACCCCGCTAATGTGGTCAGAACCAGGTGAGAGGACATTCTTCGGTCCTGCTAAGATTGTGGAAGCAGAAGAAGGTGTTGCCCAAGTAAGAGAGAATTTGAGGATTGCACAGAGTAGGCAAAAGAGCTATGCAGATAGAAGACGTAGAAAGCTTGAGTTCGAGGTTGGGGATTATGTCTACCTCAAGGTATCTCCACTTCGTGGCACTGTCAGATTCCACGTAAAAGGGAAATTGGCACCCAGATATGTTGGGCCATACAAGATCTGTAAAAGGGTTGGAAAGCTTGCTTACAAGCTGGAACTACCGGAGGAATTATCTGGAGTACACCCCGTGTTCCATGTCTCGCAATTAAGGAGGTGTTTGAAGCTTCCCGAGGAGCAAGTTCCTACGGATGCATTAGACCTGCAAGACACACTTGAATACAAGGAACATCCGATCAAGATCTTGGCACGGGATACCAAAGAGACGCGAAACAAAACCATTCCGATGTGCAAGGTACAGTGGAGCAATCACACTGAAAGGGAAGCTACGTGGGAGAAGGAATCGGACTTGCGGATTATGTTTCCTTACCTCTTCGATGGGTACGTTAACTCTGAATCTCGAGGTCGAGATCCTAATGAGGGGGGAGGACTGTAACAACCCTAAAAATCCACACAACCTAAAAATCCCAACCAATTAAAATTTTTCATTTATTTATTGTGAAAACCCATTTTTCTTGTGCAAGCATATAGGTTTCATTATGAAATTGGTAAATAAAGGTGTGTAGTTTGCATTTTAATTCCATTCACGTAGAATAATAACTTATGCATCACATTTGGGATTTATTGCAATTTATGTTTGTATTTACTCAATATGTTAAATGGGCAATATATGTATATATACACTAAACTGAAAACAGAAAAGGAGAAAGAGAGTTCGGCCAGCCAGTCAGCCCGAGCCAGCCCGACCTTCCTCTCCTCATCTCACCGCGCGCGGCCCACGTCGCGGCTCGGCAGCGCACGCGCACGACCGGCACACACGCGCTCGCGCTCGCGCTCGCTGCCAACCCGGCCCCGCCTGTCAGCCGCTCTCGCCCCCACTGTTCTTCTTCCTCACGAAGGCGACGCGCCTGCCGGGGGTGTCGCGCGAATGGCGTGACCCCGGTCCCACAGCCGACAGCATGGCAGAGCCCTGGACCCCGCTGTTCCCCTCCTGTCCCCTCCTTTCTTGGCCGCCAAGCGAACCCGCGCCATCCGGAGCCCTAGATCCACTCGAGCCACGGCCCTTCGATCGGCCGAGCGCAATCAGGACCGTTCGCCATTGGAGCTGGCCAAGCTCGCCTATAAATTGGAGCACCCCGAAGCCCTACCCTCATTTCCCCTCGCCGCCACCGCAGCACAGACCGGCACACCGCACCAAGCCGAGAAAGAGAGCATAGGAGAAGGGCGGAGCAGGGGAGGAGAAGCTGCCGGAGCGCCGCCGCCGCGGAGCACGCCGGAGCCGGACACGGAGGAGAAGCCGAGCTGCGGACGAGGAGCGGCACGGCACTGCGATCGCTCTGCACGGCTCCGACTCGCCACTGCACCGCCATCCTAGCTTCACCGACACCACGGTGAGCCATCGCACGCCATGTCCGAACCTTGCCCTGCTTTTGCCATGGCGTTCCACCCTCGGGACGCGCAGGCACGAGCCTATACCGGCTCGGGAAGATCACCTACACCATGCACTCACTCGACCAGCCAAAACCCCCGGATTACAAGCTTGCTAGACCGAGAACGCAGCACGACGCGTTCTCGGCGGAGTGCGCTCACCACCGACGCGTTCCGACGCCGAATCACCCGTTCCGAGCAATCCGACTAGCACCCGTACAGGTTAGAACGTCGTGGAGCACCGCCACGACCCCCTTGAGCTAGCTACGTGGATCTAAGCGCTAGAGGAAGCCTGAATCGCCTTGGCCGCGTGCGCCGCGACCTTACCGGAGCGCCGCCGCGAGCCGTAGCCAAAAGAAGGTCATGCCATGGCTAAAGTTCGCCACCAGAGTGTTGTATGCCTCTCTGGCCTCACCAATTTGACAAGACCGCACTCGATTGAACCAATACTTGTTCGTAGCCGCGATGCCGCCTTCCGCCATCGTCGGCGACACGCCGCCGCCACAACCGAGCACCTTGGAAAGCTCGGTAGCCAAAATTGGTAGTTGGTATACCATCGCCATAGACCCTCGACGCGTATACATCTCCTAGCAGACCTCCTTAGCCCCGCCGGAACCTCACCGTCGCGACGACATCGCCGCCGACAGGTTCCGCCTCGCCTAAGATCCGTTCCGAGTACCCCCGGTCGCCTCGCGCTGCGGAGAAAGGCCGCCGAGGTTCGCCAAGTCTGCCTCGGCACCGCCGCTAGATAGCCGAGCCCTGTCTTGCCGAAATATGGCCATCGCCGCCCTGTCCTCGTCCGCCGCACCGGAGAGACACCGCCGCCTTGAACAGACGCCCTGGAACCCTGCTCGCACCAAATCTCCGATTCGCCCGAGCCTTCCCAGGAGAGCTCGGGAGAGCAGCCCTTCGGCGCCCAAATTTCCGATTCGCCCGAGCCTCCCCAGGAGAGCTCGGGAGAGCAGCCCCTTCGGCGCCCAAATCTCCGATTCGCCCGAGCCTCCCCAGGAGAGCTCGGGAGAGCAGCCCCCTCGGGCGCCCAAATGTCCGATTCACCCGAGCCTCCCCAGGAGAGCTCGGGAGAGCAGCCCCCTCGGGCGCCCAAATGTCCGATTCGCCCGAGCCTCCGCAGGAGACCTCGGGAGAACGGCACCCTCGGGCACCCAAATTTCCGACTCGCCCGAGCCTCCGCGGGAGACCTCGGGAGAACGGCACCCTCGGGCGCACCCAATCTCCGATTCGCCCGAGCCTCCCCGGGAGAGCTCGGGATAGCGGCACCCTCGGCGCCCTGAATCTCCGATTCGCCCGAGCCCCGCCGAGCTAAACCGAGCTACACCGAGCTCTGCCGAGATACCCCCAACCACAGCCGAGCTACCCCCGACCACCGCCGAGCTCCGCCGAGATACCCCCAACCACAGCCGAGCTACCACCGACCACCGCCGAGCCACGCCGAGCTACGCCAACTCCGGCAACTCTCTGGGAACCAGCATCGAACACCTGGTGGGCGACCATCGGGTCTGTGTTCTGTTGAGGCGCCACATGCCGCACTACTGAACCCGCGCGCCACATCCCGAGCTGCCCCTGAATAACCGACCAGTTTTCCCATTTTCAGAAAATAGGATAATCTTTGGAAATTCATAACTTATTCATACGATGACCAAAAATTGCGCACCATATATCAAAATTCTCAGGAAAATGAGATCTACAATCTAAGACTATGTTTGTGTGCATTTGGCTCTTTGTTTTGTTGGATTTTTCTGAAATACTCTATAGGAGTCGCTGACGCGACTATTTCGTGTTCGATTTCAGAGCCGGAGGAGGATCTGACTAAGGAAGACGACCACGAGTACTTCCAAGAGCTAGGAGACGACTACGAAGGTGCCACGTCCCACCAAATCCTTAGATCCTATTACGCATTGCAAATGACATTGTTGCTATTGCTTTATGATTATGTATGGATTGGTTGCATGGTAGTATATTGGAATTCCCTGCCTTGATAAGACTTTACCCTGCTGTCCGCTGTTAGGTTAGCTGCTGCTTATTTTACTGTTACTCTTCCACTACTTACTACTTGCTATATGCTATGTGGTGGAATTGGGACGGTGTATAACTGATTATAACTACTGGGAGAGAGTGCTGCGTGCGTCTTGGGTGCGTGGTAAGGGTTGATGTCGACCAAGTGGGATGTGAGACGAGCCCATGGGGCAAGTCGTGCCGGGGGTGCAACCTGGGCATCCCCAAGCGAGATACCTGTGGCGGGTAAAGTTGTTGAGGAGGTTCCGGGGGGGATAGCCTTGGTGGTTTGAAGCCCGTGAACGGAGGTGCTGTGATGGCACGGGGAGAGTATCCCCTAAGTGGAGATGCCTGCTTGGTCAAACCTAGGATGGACTAGTTTCAGGTTCATGGGAATCCTTTTCTACTCACTCGCTTCTGATGGGCGGGAGACGGCTGGACTACTTGGTAGGACGGTGCCACTACTGCTAGGTTGAAAGGTGATAAGGGTGGGCGGAGACGGTCGATGGGTTCCCGTTCCGTCCTAGATGCACAGTACCACTGGATGGGCCCGGTACTGTGTCTCCCAGTCTCAGCATAACGGTGTAGGATCCGGAATATCCCAGGGCTGAGTGGTAGGGTGGCATCGACCTAGGCAAGCAAGCACCCGGAATTCTGCCTAGGTGTTTGCGCAACACCTATGATGGCTAATCTTGTGAGTAGTGAAACCTCTGCAGAGTGTATGGTTGATCGATCGATACATATGCCAACCTGTTGGCTATGGACCTTTCCTGTGAAGCTTCTACTAGTGTAGTGAGTGTTCTCTTCTCCCCCTGGATGACATTTTTCCGGCAGTGTACCCGTTGTGGTAGTGTGCCGCTGAGATAGGCCCGAGAGGGAGTTGGGCCTGTCGAATGAGAGTGAGGTGTGGGTAAGTGAGGTGTGGTGATGGGAAAAGGGATGATGGTGTTAACTGGTGATAAAACTTGACTAATTAAACATTGATTACAGCTGCATAGGAAAACCTCAGCCTATAGGTCTGCTTGTATAGCCTTGCATCCACTTTCCACAAAGCAAATGCTGCATAGGTGGGCTCCGTGGCCAGTACAAATCGTACTGATAAATTTGCTGTCAGGTGACGAGAATGAGTACGACTTCGAGGGAGATGATGACGAGGAATAGGGTCACGTGCTACACTCAAGTTGGCCGTGAAGGATGAATCGCTTCCGCATCTTCCAAAGCTTCTCTGATTGTTGATTCCGCCAGTGTGGCGATGTAATAAATATTTATGTAAGACTTATTTACCGTTGTATGGATCCTGGTGGCAACTGAGATATGGGTAATTTCATGGATTGTTCCAAGCAATCTGTTGAATTACAATTCGAGCCTGAGGATTTCCCTTCGTGGAAATCGAGGTCGTTTCAACATAGTATTGTTAGGAATCAGATAAATAGCAGCTCAACCTTCATGAATCATATCAATCAATCACCTAGACTTAGCTTAGTCATATGCCTCCACAAGTTTTAGGTTCAGAGTAAATTCTTAAGTCAAAACAGCAATATCTAAAACTCGGAAGAATTCATGGTTTGAAAACTAGGCACTTAAAAAGTATTATGGCAGAGAAGCTATTCATCATCTCCAAGACAAAATTTTAATGTTCATCAGTTTTAATTAACTCTAGCCTAGACTGACTCTAAACATACTCTAATATATAGCTAAATATTTATTTGGTTTTCAAATTTTATCTTACTAGCTAACTCACGCGAAAATCGATATAATAATAAGGTAGGAAACTTATACTTAGCTGGATTTTAAATGGAGAGTGCCCTCCCCAAGCTGGATGTTTGACAGGGTCTTTGATGTTGCAAATTGAGTGATCCTTCTGGGAGTAGCTGTATTGGCAGCGTAAGGGCGTCGGGTTGACTAGCTCTTTGATCTTGTATTTTCCTGTGAAACTCAATTGCCAACAAAAATACCAAATCTCATGGAGAGGGGTTAGGTTTAGTACCACTCCATGGTAAGTGATTGATTTTATATTTCCAGCAGAAGTTTCCTAATTGGGTGGATCTTCATGTGCCCACATATTTTTGGGGTTTTTTAAAAAGTGTGGACCTTCATGTGCCCATATATTTTTGGTATTTTTGGATTTTCTTATGGTACTATGGTAAACCTTCATGTGTTCACATATTTTTGGTATTTTATGACTTTATAAAACAGACTCGATAATCGCATAGGCATAGTTACCTGATAACTAGGGGATGCTCCTCCCTCAAGCTTGATGTTTACAATACTTAGTGTTGATGATCTTCACGGCGAGCTTGCCAGCAGTAGTCCTAGTGGGCTCCACTGATGGACTCACTTATTAGTCATAATGTCGTTCCTGCATAATTATGCTCCAGAAAGAAAACCAAAACTCGAGGCTCGAATTTAAGGGGTTAGCGGTCAGCTAGATGAGTAATTGATTATTCTAATGAGCTAATATTAGTTGGCAGATTCTCGTAGGATTCTTCTTTTTAGATTTTCTATTTTATGTTGCAGTAAAATAAATATAGATTATATTTTATTTTTATTTTGATGCCACCACAACAAATATTCTTACGGGGTTACCATAAGTCTACTTACATGGGGCTTTAATATTTTTGATGCAATAAAAGCTATACAATTTTTTTGTCTTTCTTTTCAATGCACTAATAAAGCGGTAAAGATTTTTATTTTGTTTTAATATGCAGAAAGATAAATATGCATGGTATGTTTGTATTTATTTTTAGAGCAAAATGTACCACAGGCCCCTCACCTTTAGCCAGTGTGTCATTTAGGTCCGTCACCATTGAAAATACAGTTTTAGGTCCCTAACCTTTGCTCTGTGTGTCATCTAGGTCCATCACCTTTCAAAGTGTAGTTTTAGGTCCCTAACCTTTGCATGCAGTTCACCGGCAGTCCATTTCTACTGTAGCAGTGACGTCACCTTTTTTGTTTTCTCCAAATTTCTCCTAAATTTGTGTAATAATTTGAAAAGGTCCCAAAATAAAAGTTGTTCTAAATTTTATGCTCTACAGCTTTGCTTTTTAAACTATTTTTATATTCTATCTAGTTTTTGAAATTTTGAATCGGGGCTAAATTGGTCATTTGAATTGAGGTTTGCAATTCAAATTTTTATTTAACAACTTTAAAATCTCCAAATATAAAAGTTTCTTAAAATAATGAGATCTACAATTTTTATTTAAGTCTTAAATGAAAGTTGTAGATCTCATTATTTTGAGAAACTTTTATATTTGGTGATTTTTAAGTTGTTAAATAAAAATTTGAATTGCAAACCTCAATTCAAAAGACCAATTTAGCCCCAATTCAAAATTTCAAGAAAAGATAGAATCTGAAAATAGTTTAAAAAGCAAAGTTGTGGAGCATAAAATTTGGAACAACTTTTATTTTGAGAGCTTTTTAAGTTATTACACAAATTTGGGAGAAATTTGGAGAAAACAAAAAGGTGATGTCACTGCTACAATATAAATGGACTGCCGGTGAACTGCATGCAAAGGTTAGGAACCTAAAACTGCAGTTTTAAAGGTGATGTACCTAGATGACACACAGAGCAAAGGTTAGGGACCTAAAACTGCACTTTCAAAGGTGATGGACCTAAATGACACACCGGCCAAAGGTGAGGGGCCTGTGGTGCATTTTGCTCTTGTTTTTAGGCCACCATGATGAGTACTCCTACAGGTTTTATATCGCAAGGGTTTCACATGGGGCTTCAAGTTTTTAAGATGCATGAATACAGCTTAATGCATGCCTATTCACTCTTGTCATTTTCTATGCAAAGCTAATGGAGATGAGTAAACCTACTTAAGAGAGAATAATTCATGCAATGCAGAAAAGCAAAAATGGATAACTACCGATGTTACCTCACGGCGAGGGTTCGATGTTTTGAGTCTTCTGAATTGGACACCTCCTTCAGTGATTCATTAGTCAAGTACTTTGGTTTGCTCTTGAGGTGGTGCCTCCATTAGTGGCTCCCAATGGTGGTGCCACCTTCTTCCTTTCTTTTGTCGGCATCTCAAAGCCAATCTTATGTGCATCATTATTACTGGTTGAGAACTTCCACTTATCGAATTTGGGGGATTGTCTCCCCCACACTTTGATTGAAGTGTGTTCTACCCAAAATGACAAGGTAGAGATCAAGTGCATGGGCTCTGCTGGTGGGAAAACACCAACAGAACCAGAAATTTATTCATTCTCTAACCTTGGGTACAATAAGATTGATGTTATTCATATTGTTCATTTATAACATGGGTGAGAATACAGAAGTATAAATATGGTATTTAAACTTGTGAGATAAAGAGTGAAGTTACTTAACCGTTGGAAAGACTGTTCATCTTTAAAATTTTCATGATGACTATTATTTTCCAAGAATAATAGACGAAATAATTCTAGCTTACTTGGTTAAGACTGGGATCAAGAGAATAGCGCTCTGAACAAACTTAGAGAACAAATCATGTTGAGTTAATCAGGTTGATCAATTTAAGTAGTAGCTCTAACATGGTTGTATTTTTCATTTATTGCATACCAAGATCAAGTGGAAATTAATAACCACCTACCTTAAGATGTTACAATCTTCATTGGAGCATGACAAAGGGTAGATAAAATTCAATGGTCCTTTCCTTCATTGCGTCTTGAGTTATTCATTAGCATCTTTTCTTTTACTTTGTTCTCACTCTTCAGACCTCCTGCTTCTCTCATTATATATATATTTTTTTTTTCTCTGCAAGGGGTTAGTAGACAACACATACCCAAAGGAATATTCAATTTAAAGTACAGATAGTATTTGCCAAGGTTAATTTATATCTTGAGTTCTAAATGATTCATCATTACTTCATTCAATTTTTTTCAACAAGGTGAAGGTAAAGATATTATTTGAAAAGTACCTTCAACCTCAATTTCGTTCTATGAAATTTATTCAAATAGAACCAAGAATGTGTATGGTGAACCAAAAAGAGCATTTTTTTAATTTGTTTTAATTGTTAGCAAGTTAAGTTTGAGCATGGCATAGGGTAGGAGTGACCAAGACAAATTAGCAACATGATATAAGATGTTGATTGTAGTTAAATATTGTATGAGGCTTGGACAAACGTAGCTGGAAGTGGAGGCTTATCTAGTTCATCTGTTGGTGAAAGCTTGTGGTCTGCAAAATGTTAATGGACACATACCCGAGGGAATATAACAAAATTGAAATATAGGTTTTGTTGTCCATACTATTTTGTGATTTTCCTCTATGCTAACAAAATGATATATGGTTTTAAGATTGTTTAGCATAGATTGTGTCTATTGTGTTTTACATTGTTGTTGCTACATTCTAGCATGGTTCAAAACTGAGATAACTTGCAACGAAAGATAAATGAATAAACATTAATACTCACATTTCTTCCTCTTATAAAGAATGAGCTGGGTCTTCTTGTGCAAAGTCATTACTGCCTTGATTCATCTTCGGTGTGAACTCATCTCTTGACTTCCTCAGATTTGATTCAAAATTTTCCTGCAGGGGTTAGTCTGACAAAATATCTGATGTCTACTACAGCAATTTCTAATTCAATAATCAAACCAAATTCCATGTCTAGCTTTAGTTAAGAAAGGCATTTTAACCTAAGCACCACGCTTAATTTAAAAACCTTTGAAAAATACTCATATGGCCGTATGTAGTACCTCCAAACCAAAACTTCCTATGGCAGACAAAGGTAACTTGAAAGCACTAGTAGGGAATTATTCAGGTAGAGATGAAAAAGCATGATCATGATGAGTTTCTTTTTTAAAATACTAATCATGAGCCTTCATGTGCTGATATATTTTTCTTTCCTTTAATAAGAATGCAAGTGAGATGGATATATGAATGGAACTAAATAAGTTATGAGTAGAACGAATTTAGAATAAATAGGGTGAATATATGGATTTAAAATAAACATGCAGTGGAATGCAAAAGGTAAGCACTCATCAAATTTAAAGTCCATGAGCAAGACTTTCTCACCTTTATTTGATCCTACTTACCATGTCTCATATAATGGAATTTATGAGTGATGTAGCATCTTTATTCCCATCACATGAGATATGAATTGAATTTTTGTGACATCGACCCCTTTTTCCAATCTTGGATTTATTATGTTTCTTCTTTTTGTGGGAGCTTGCCGGAAGGTCGTAAACCGGTCGTTCATTACCCTGCATAAGATATTAATGTAGACAAAACACAGGTAATCCTACTTGAGCAGGAGTTAATGGTAATCTCGATTACATTAATAAGTATAAGTCTATCAATATTCTTAATATGACTAGCTACCTTCCCCGGCAACGGCGCAAAAATACTTGTTGGTAATTTTAACGTCATCACTATTTAACAACATTAAAACACATGGTATTAAATTAACTTGCAATTAGCAACTAGCCACTTATCTCTCACCAACATCCGTAAGCATTGAACTAGGTTGTCATCCCTAATTATATTAACTAGGAATAAAATATTAAATGAATCTATTATTTCGTGTGACTAGGCAGAAATAAATATAAGAATATAAACTAAAGGACAATTCTGCAAGCGGACAGATAATTATACCATTGTAGCATTTTAGCTAGAGTATCACCAGGTTGTCGATTTATATTTATACCATTGGGAAGGTCTAGTAGGACTTAAATTATATCTACAAATTATACTGCTAATGTAAAAGATAAACCATAACTATAATCCTACTCATAGCAGGGATAAGTCACATGATAAAGATATATATGATAAACATGATCAGTCATCATCATAAATAGGTAAATATCAGAGCTCATCTAGTCATAACAATAGCTTGCCACTGGATATAAAGGAATTAATATCCAAAGTAATTATATAACTACGTCAATGAATACTATGATTAGTGCAATTACATCTAGCAATCATTGTTTAGCCCTACCTGCATCATGATTAAATGTAAAGGAGCATCATCTAATGAGGATATTAAGACACAAGGGTCACCTCCTTCGCGACGGCGCTCTGCTCGTCCTACATACGGGGGGTGGACTACAGAGGAATCAACGTAGCTGTCACCTACGCGAACTACGACACGTCCCGGCACATCAGGGTGCATTCGCAGATAAGCAAGACATCTAAACACCACGTCTACGTACTGCCAATCATTCATCCATGATATCTCTGGACGAACGCTATATGAGCAATTACATAAATTCAATAGGATCAAACTAACTATGCTAGACATATAATCAAAGTGAACAATGACTATTGCAATTAAGAACATATATAAGATTAAGAACAATGTTTCCCAAATCATAATGTTGAATACAATAAGAGAAAAGAACTAGAACTATACCGAACTCCACGCTCCACACAGAAACCAGGGGCTTCAGATCCCGCTGAAAAACTAGAACTCCTCTACTTCTAATCTAACTAGGCTAAAGCTATGAACTAGCGAGGCTCTGATGAACTAGAGAGGCTTTGGATGGCTTGATCTCCAAATGACTTGATGCTTCAGGGACGGGGGTCTGCCCCTTTATTTATAGCCTGGTGGGGTGCACGTGTGCTGTAGGATCTAACCGACTTAAAACAAGGGCCGAGATGCATCGTGGGAGGCGGTAAAAGAAGACTCCGGAAGGCGGCGGCGAAACCCTTGGGCGACGCCACCCGGCCCCACCCCAGGGCCGGCTGGCCCCACCTGGCAGGGGTTTGGCCCCAGGTTGCTTCTGGGGCCTTCTACACTCTTCGCACGTCCCAATGACGATGTTTCCTTTGCGGTTAAGTTTCGTGTCTTTTATGCTCTTTAACCCTTCTTTTATTCTTTTCTGGAATAGCCCCTGGAAAATACAGAACATGCAAAACTCATGAAAACTGTCAGTTAAAACCCTAGACTAGTGTGTATTCATGTATCCTTTGGTGTCTAAAGTTCTAATAAAAGTTGGTGTTATCCACCGTCAACAACTAGGTAGAAATATATAAATATAAACTAAGATCAATTCTGCAAGCGGACAGATAATTATACCATTGTAGCATTTTACCTAGAGTCTTCTAGGTTGTCGATTTATATTTATGCCACTGGGAAGGAACTGGATAAACTTTAATCTATTATATTTATAGCAACTATATACAATGGATAAGCAGTGATATCGATGTCATTTACTCTACTCATAACAGGTAGAGGTCACAAGATAATAAAGATAAATAAAGATGATAAGTATGATCAAGCATCAAAATTAATGGACAAAAATCAGAGCGCTTGCTAGTCATAGTAATAGCTAGCCAATGGATAAACTAAGGAATTAATATCTAAGGTAATTCTATAACTACGCCAATGAATAACTCTAATTAGTGCAATTACATCTAGCAATCATTGTTAGATTAGTCCTATATCATGATCACATGTAAAGGGCATCATCTAGGAAGGATGTGAAATAGTGTCATCACCCAACTTCGCGACCGTGCCTGCTTGCCTACATACGGGGGGTGGACTACACAGGACTCAACGTAGCTGTCACCTACGTGATCTACCACACGACCCGGCATATCAGGGTGCACTCGCAGATAAACAGAATATCTAGACACCACGTCTACATATCGTTCATCATCTACCCATCGATCGTATGGGTAAACACTATATGAGCAATTACATGAATTCAATAAGATCAAACCAAGTATACTAGACATATAATCAAAGTAGACAAAGACTATTGTAATCAAGAACATATAAACTATTAAGAACAATGTTTCCCTAATCATAATGAAAAATACAATAATAGAGAAAGAACTAGAACTATACCGAACTCTACGCTCCAGACAAACGCCGAGGCTCTAGATCCCGCTGAAGAACTAGAACTCCAGATCCCGCTGAAGAACTAGAGCTCCTCTACTTCTAATCTAACTAGGCTAGAACTATGAACTAGATAGCTCTTGATGAACTAGGAGGCTCTTGATGGCTTCACCGAAGACTTGATGCCTTGGATGAATGATGGGATTCCTCCAGGGTGTCTGCCCCTTTATTTATAGCCCAGTGGGATGAACATGCGCCGTAGGATCAAACCGACTTAACCAAGGGCCGAGATGCATCGTAGGAGGCGGCGAAGGAACACTCCAGAAGGTGGGGCCAAACCCTAACTAGGGAGCGCCGGCCGGCCCCACCCCAGTGCTGGCCGGCCCCACCTGGAAGGGTTGGGCGCCCTGTGCTTCGGGTGTCTTCTGGATACTTTCCATGTCCTGATAAGATTGTTGCATTCGTGGATAAGTTTTGTGATGTTTAAGCACTTTAATCTCTCTTTTACGCTTTTCTGGAATAATCCCTGAAAAATACAGAGTATGCAAAACTCATGAAAATTGTCAGTTAAAACCCTGGGCTAGTGTGTATTCATGTCTCCTTTTGTGTCGAAAGTTCTAATAAAAGTTGACGTTATCCACCGTCAACAAGGACCGAAGTAGCCCGGCAATGATATAGACGTGTTCTTGGAGCCCTTGATGGAGGACATGCAAATACTATGGGAGGTAGGGGTCGACATGATGGATGTGTCCGACAAGAAGGAGTTCACTCTATATGCCATCATCTTTGTCACCATCACTGATTACCCTGGTCTTTTTTCACTGTCAGGGCAAATTAAAGGGAAGAGCTATTGCGTAGTTTGCATCGATGGCACCTGCTACACTTACCTTAGTTCATCGAATAAGATGGTGTATATGAGGTATAGGCGATTCCTCCCCAAGAAGCATAGGTACAGGAATCCGTCGATGAATACGTACTTCGACAACAGTGACGAGCTTGAAATTGACATGTTGGATAGATCGGGGTACGGGCAAAAGGTGTTTGACATGGTGCAGGGGATAAATGTCGAGCTTGGGAAGAAGAAGAAACAGGAGAAAGATGGGCCGAAGAAGCGGAGGAAGAAGAGGAAGCGGGATGCAGAAAAGGAAGAGGCAGAGCCTGCCCCGGCCCCTGTTCCATTCAAGAAGAAGTCGTGTTTCTTCAAGTACCTTTCATACTGGAAGGAGCTAGATACACCCCATGCAATTGACTGCATGCACCTGGAGAATAATGTCTTCGAGAGCACCATCGGGGTCCTGCTTGATGTCAAGACTAAGACGAAAGATGGTCTCAAGTCACGTCTGGATCTTGTGAACCATGACATCAGGCACGAAATCCACCCGACGGCGTCACAAGCCAGAAATAAAGTGGACCTTCTGGGCGCGAGCTATAACCTAGGAAAAGATGAGAGCACTGGTTTTCTCTAATGGCTTCAGGCAGTGAAGGTGCCGACCGGTTTCTTTTCGAACATCAAGAGCCTGGTCTCCATGAAAGACCTTACAGTGACCCACTTCAATTCTCATGACTACCATGTCATGCTGACGGTGTTCCTTCCAATTGTGATTAGGATTATCGGTCCAGAGTATGTGAAGATGGTGTTGGTATTTATTAACGCACACAGATTAATCCGCAAGTGCACGGATACCGTTGTAGCTTTCACCTAAGAGTATTCCAAGGTATCGATTTTCCACGGGGAACGCGAAGTGAACTAGAAACAAATCAAGAACGTCCAAGGATAGGCGAGATATATATTTTTGGTGGGTAGAGAGGGGTTATCTAAAGTCAACTAGATGAAAAAGGATCAGACCTACTATACTAAACCTACTTTAGAGCAATAGTACCTTTCCAACTCTCAAAAAGATGAGAAAGAAGTAGCTGGGGAAGGCTGCCAAAAAGCTCTGCGAGACACCAACTTCGACGTGGTGGAATACGAAGACCGACAGAGCTGTCACCTCTGGGGCTACCACAACTAACCGTAAGAATTCGGCGCAAACTCAGGTAAACACTAGCCTAGACATCACGTCCACAACAATGAATACTACTGTAATCATGTACATTAACTAGAGCACTCAATACGAGTGGAGATCCCATAAGCAAAGTAAAGAAAGAACTGAATTTAATTAAATAGAAAACTTAGAATTACCGACTGAAGAACCTGAAGATGAATCGATGAAGAATTATCTCCGTAGAGGTACAAGGCCGGCTCCTCCTCAGATCTCTCTCCTCTCCTCTCTCCCTATTTTCTAATTACGACTAGATGAACTAGAACTAGAACTAGATGAACTAGAACTAGATCAACTAGAGGGACCTAACCCTAATTTATGTAGAGAATATGAAGCTCCGGGGTGTAGAATGCCTTCTGGAGGGGGCCTGGGGCGTCCTTATATAGGGAGGATAGCCTGAGGGTCAAGCAAATGCCACGTCATCGCTTCGCGTCTCCGTTTGATAGTAGCCACGGGATCAAACCGACCTATATTGGGCGGCGGAGGATGTTACTTGGTCGCCAATTAATCTCCCAACCGACCTGCGCAGAAAACCGGAGAAGAACTGACCATTTGGGCCCTGAACCGGAGCTAAACCGATGAAACCGTGCATCTGCAGTGTTTCTAGGGAATTCTAGAAGATTCTTGGCCTGCTGGACCAGTGGTCTGCCCGGTCCAACTGCACGGAATGCAGCCGAACCGCGCCACCGCCTGTGGCTGTAACAGAACCGACCAATTTATACGAGCACAAGTACAGCGACAGCTGTTTTCCCAGCTATCAAGCCACACTTGAGCCAATATAAACCCGGTAGTCCGTGAAATCTCGAAGGATTTCAACCTTTTACACAGTACATACCCCAAGGATCGCAGAAACTCAGCAGTACACATACACATGATACATAGATTCGCACATATTTCAAATACATCAGAGTACAAGATAAACTTTTACATAAAAGTTCAATAGCGGAAACGAAATCATTTTACATAAGCCTAATTTCATAATACAGTGCTAAGTACCGACCAGTCACAGCAACATAGATGAGACAGATAACATGACCCTGCCCAAGGTCTAGTCTTCCTCTCCCGAAGGGTAGAAGTAACTCTTTAGTCAACCAAGCATTCCTCCTGCAACATTGGGAATAAAACCATGAGTACTCAATTGTACTCAGCTAGACTTACCCGACAGGAAGTAAATAAAAAGACTCTCAAGGATATGCAAGGCTTATTTGGTGGAGTTCAGGAGATAGCATCATTTTTGCAGAAAAAGCATTACTACAATAATCCCTCAACTTATAAATTTTAGATATTGTTCAGCTTCGATTTCAGTTCAGCTATTATAGCTAAGGTTCGCAGCTATACTAAGCAATCACTTGATATTATAGCAATCAATAAACCATATGATTTCTGATATCCACAGATATCAACCTCATCTCACCATTAATCACTTTCAAGTTGTTAACCTCTACCTCACTAGAAGATCAGTTCAGTTTCTCACTAACCAGGAGAGATGGCGATTCGAATCGATTGTACCAGCTGGCAAAACATGCCAATCACAAACCCTGTCAGCCGAGCCACTGGCTTCTTGGGTCACCGTTAAATCCTTCTGAGACACAATATGTCGCGAGTTTGGGGGGACCATATTCTCAGAGACCAACCCACTTCCAGGATGCATCAGGTCCCTGACCTGCCCTTGGTAAAATGGTGTCTCCGCACATACTTCCTACCTCCAGAATATGTCTGCCTAGTTGCACCAAAGCTCGGCTCAGAAAGAAATACTCGGCTTCGCGGTGAGAATGACTTATCTGGCCAGCTATGTGACGACGTCCTTCAATCTCAACTGATGTCTGGTAGCCTCAGTCCTAGTCGGCCGCAAGCAGCACCGAAGTCAACATGACCCATGTCATGCAGCTCCTCGCTACCTAGCCTTGATTCTCTCATTATTTCATTGTGGCATGGTGACACATATAGCCAACCATGTGGATCTCGTCAGTCACCACCTACACTCGCGGATGACAGGAAATCACCCGACTTTCTCGCGGATGACAGGAAATCACCCGACTTCTACCGGTCTAAGCAGGGCTAAGCATAAGATCGGTCACCTGTCTAGTAATAGTATCAGGTTCACATATATAGTAGATAAGGTAGATATCCAGCAACGGTTTCAAACCAAATCCTATACTTAAATGCACAAACATACGATTTAATAAAGACCGGTGCATTTATAAAAAGAGAAAGGTGGAGGCTTAGGCATGCTCTGGGGCTTGCCTGGGGTTCAACACTAAGTTAGTGTTTGTTAGATGACACTTATTCGACGAGCATTTCCCATCCAAGCACTCGATTAGTCCTTCCAACTTCGTGATTAGTCCACCACACCGTCTTGTGGTTAGTTCCATCATCATGTCCTTCACTCCACGTGTTCATCATCTATCGTAGCTAAATGAGATGCACAATACACAATATGAATAAGAGAAAGTAATACAAGACATGTTAATCTAGCATCACTGAACCATGAGCTAACAATGCCACCAAGCAAGGCAACATGAAAGCAATCCTAATCTCACATATGCAGTTTAAGGACAGCAGGACAGCAAGCAAAAGATTTAACCATAACTGAAGCTATATACATCCAACTAGGGTGATCTAAGCCTTTCTGGAAAGCTATTGAAATTGTCTACAACTTTGGTATTATCCTCTTCAGATGATTTAATTCATATAAAGGTCAAACAACACAAAGAAGACAGCTCTGTCCAGACCTGGACAGATTCTGTCCTCCCAACTCAAACAATCATAACTAGAGATTTAGACCACCAAAAGGGATGATCATAGACAATTTGGAAAGACATAGAAATATACTACAACTGAACTATTATCACCAAGAAATATACAGCTCGGTCGGAGGCCATGCTGACCGGTGGGAGATGACGGGGAGGAAGCCGGTGGCGTCTGCGCAGGTCCTGCAGGCGGCGGCTGCCAGCTGCTGCACGCCTGAGCTCGCCCATGGCGAGCTCCAAACGTCCTGCAGTGGCGCTCGCTTGAACAGGAAGGAATGGAAACGGAAAGTGAGGGCAAGGGAGCGAACGGAATGGAGAGGTGAATGAGGAAGTGCATCGGCCTCTTTGGTGTCCCTTATCATCGAAGGGAGCAGCAGGGGCGCGAAGGGTGTTGGTGGCCGACATGGGAGGGGCAGGTTCAGAGCTCGGGCGCCACGTCGCCATTTCGCCGAACAGGTGGCGGGTGTGGTTCTGACGCGCTTCGGGAGCCGTTTTCGGCATATTCGGTCAAGATTCGGACCTGGGAGCAAGAGGCAAAGTTGTTCACCTCGGCTTGATCTACAAGAGTGGTGAAGGGTGCTCAGCCATTTGACAACTGGATTAAGAGATAATAAATCCCGAGATAGTTGCTGTCAATGGGTTAATTACGATCAAAGACTGAGTGGCCAAACTTGTCAAACAGTCTCGGGTTGATGCCAAATTTTGATATGTTGTGCTCCAAAGAGTTTGTGACAACTTTTATATTTGGGTCCCACTCAAGTTGTTTAACAAAAATCAGAGAAGTGGGGCGTCTGTGAGATCGACACCATTTTTCATACTTAGAATTATTATAAGTGCTGAAATTAGATTTCTAACCCATCTTGGGTGCTATTTTTGAGGTACATAGAAGTTGAATCATGACTTGGTCCAAAAATAACATTTGTTCTACTCTAATAGGTCTTCAACCTTTGTTTTTGGCCAAACCACATATCTTGCTCAGAAATAATATTTTCACTTTGGTCAAACTAATGTAATTAGAGAGCTCAAAGTAGATGTTTAGGCCAATAAAGGTATTTTCTTGGCCTTTGCTCAACATGAGTCCTTCATGACTTTTGTTGTAGAGTTCAAATAGAGTTGTTTGGCCAAGGTTGCAAGATTTGATTGACTTTGCATGCTCATCTTTCCTAAATCAATAAATCCAAACAAGCATATGATTTGCTATTTCAAGTGGATTCTTGATTTGGATCTTTATGAGACTCTTCCAATAGTCATGGTAGATGGACATGAATGTGAGACAGTGATCAAGATCATTTATTGACATAACTTGGTTAGGGCCACACTCGCTGGTTAGCTCATGACTAACACCTGGGGTGTTACAGTGGCCTCCATCCACACGCGACACGTGTCCAGCGCCAGGGTCGAGCCGCCAGAACTCCTGTGCGCGGACGCGCCCACGTTGCCCCCTGCCTGCCACGTGGCGCAAGCCAATAGGGTGGCTCGGGCGCCTGCCCCCTTGCCTGCCGGCAGCCGCTGCGCGCATGGGCCTGCTGTCAGCGCCTGCCGGCCACGCCTACACTCGCTGCTCGCTGCGCCATGCATGGCACTGTGCCTGGTGGGGCCCGCCTGCTTGGGATTGTGTTGGTGGGTCCCACCTATGTTTATAAATCTTCCGAAATTTATTTTTTACTCTGGTGTCCAAATATGGCAAGTAATATATCTGTTTCGATCAACGTGACGAGACCTTCACAATGGTGTACTCCAATTCACCTTTTGAGATACTTTTATTTGGTGCAAAATTAAATATTCTTGCAAAACATCGTGAGAAAGCAAAACTCGTGGAACTCGCTAGTCTTAAACCCTACAACTATTATTTATAATTTATTTTAAGTCTTTTTATGCAATAGTTAATGGTTATATTTAGAGCTTAACGATCGTCAACAAGTTCCCCCACACTTGCTCTTTTCTCGTCCCGAGTAAAGGTTAAGATAAATATAAACATAGCTATTTCAAAATGTAGGACGAGCATGTAGATTATTCCAAAATATTCCTTGCACCTGTGGAGAGGCTAACATATTTTCTTGAGTGGTTGAAAAGTGGAGCAGCTCTTGAAGCAAAGTCATCTTCCCGAATTTCTATCTCGGCAACATGGAGTTTTTTTTTGTTTTCACAAAAGAAGACATAGATCACATTTATACTCCTCGAACAGTACTCTTGGTCTCAATGTTATATGATTCCTCACCAAGGCATAAATGAGTATTGCCTTCTTTTCCTCCCTACTTCTATAAAGTTTATGTGGAGTTTTGGGTAGGAAAATATATAGCATACTTACCATGCATATGTTGTAAAGTCAAACCCTGGATCCAAGGAGGGAAATGTCATACTCTTAGATCAAGATGTGCATGTGTGTGGAATATTTGGTGGCCAACCTAATTCCACTTTTGCTCCTTGTAAACAAATCTCTCTTTTTGAAACTTTGAGGCTTATGTTGCAGGACAACATGGGCTAGCTCTCTTTTTTTTCATGCGGGAATCTGAGTACCCATTGCTTTATTCATTCAGACACTTGTCCATTTTTACCTCTCAGGCGGGCATCTTTGTACCCATTGTTTTCTCTCACATCTCACACTTTCGCCTAGCCTCATGCCTCTTCTCTGCAACATGATTCTTTTGAGAGATAATAACAAAAACTTGGAGCATTTATTTGGATTAACCTATAAAGAATATTTTTGGTGTTCACTCCTAGTGTAGGAGTAAAACATTTTTGGGTGAATGGAAAGCATGTTTTTGCGTACTTCTAGTGTAGAAGTAGCATATGTATGTTGGTGCACGTGATCTTGATCTTGGCAGTATGATAAATCTCTCAACAAGGGTCAACAAGACTTGACAAAACTCAACACAAAGCAAGTAGCATATGGAAGCTTTCTATCCTGTAAGTATGGCTCTGGCAGGAATTTCTCACCATGGAGGAGTATGTGATACTATGGTTTTTATAATTTTTATCAAAAGAAAATTCTCCAAGCACCTTGACTAGAATCGGTAGGATTTCTAAGCCAGAACTGTATCACACTCCACAATAACTTAGTCAATATGATTGCCCTATGTGATATTTTTCCCACAAGGAGCAAGTGTTTACTCATTATGCATGCCAATCTTAAAAGCTATATTCCTATTCTCTTTCAAATTTTAAATCTAAGTGTGGAATTTGGTTCTTTTTAATTTGTAGTTTTAAACAAGTGCAAGAAATGCAAGTAGAAGGTAAACATATGAACAAGTGAAAGAGAATCAAACCGATTTCCAGAAGTTGTGTGCAGTCCCTTTTATTGTTCATGATGTGTACTTCAGCGCCTTCTTCATCATGGGAGTGTTGCATTGCCCCACACTTCTCCAAAACTATACCTGGCTTTTATTCATAGATAGAAAACAGTGAAAGCAAAGGAACTCTTCTGGTGAGAAGCACCAGAGAGTCAACATTTATTCAACTAACTAATGAAGACAAAATCTGAATTCTAAAACTCTAAACTAAGGAAGGGTTCCAATTTTATGAGAAAGGTCGAGTGAGTTTTAGTGTGAGAATTCTATGAACTCAATCACATCTACTTCCTCACCCAAATTGATTTGTGGTTCAAGATAAACTTTCAACCGTTGGCCATTTACCTTAAAAATGTTACCTGTATCATCTCGAATGATGATGGCTCCATGGGTTGAAGTGTCTACGACCTCGTAAGGTCCATCCCACTTACTTCGCAGCTTACCATGTCCAAAGAGCTTTACTCTTGAATTGAACAATAGAACTTTGTCTCCAGGCCTGAACTCCTTGTGCTTGATCCTCTTATCATGCTATCTTTTTGTTCTTTCCTTGTAAATCTTGGAGTTGCATAAGCCTTTTCTCTCCATTCTTCAAGCTCAGATAGTTGCATTTGGCGATTCTTGCCAGCTAGTTGGAGATCCATGTTCTATTTTTTGATTGCCCAATGAGCCCTGAATTCCAATTCTACAGGCAGATGGCATGTCTTTCCATATACAAGTTGATAGGGTGTCATGCCTATGGGTGTCTTGTATGCAGTTCGGTATGCCCAAAGTGCATCATTAAGCTTGTATTTCTATTTTTTCCCCATCTCATCTACGGTCTTCTGCAGAATATTCTTGATTTGCTTATTTGATGTTTCAGCTTGACCACTTGTTTGGGGATTGTACGGTGTTGCAACATTATGCTTGACTCCATTTTCTGCCAAGAACTGTCGGAACCTCTTATCGATGAAATGTGGTCCTCCATCACTTATGACCAATCTAGGCATACCAAAGCGCGGGAATATGACTTCATTGAACATCTTCTTGGAGTGCTTGGAATCAGCGACTCGACATGGTAATGCTTCTACCCACTTGGATACATAGTCAACTGCCACCAAGATATATTCAGCATCTCCAGACTTTGGGAGTGGTCCCATGAAGTCAATTCCCCAGCAATCAAACAGTTCCACTTGGAGATTATTCGTGAGTGGCATAGCATCTCGAGTGTTGATGTTTCCATGCTTCTGACATCTGACACATCTCTTGACAAACTCCTTTGTATCTTGATACATTGTTGGCCGGAAAAATCCACTTTGCCAAATCTTAGCATGTGTACGGAATGCTCCATAATGTCCTCCATAGGGTGATGAATGATATCTTTCTATGATCTTCATGCCTTCAACTGTTGGGACACACCTTCGTAGCACCCCATCAGCACAGATCCTGTAAAGATATGGATCGTCCCACATGTGGACACGACTTTCATACTTGAGTTTCCTCTTTCCTTCTCCTGGTGGTACATAACCTGCAACCATATAATTCATAATATTTGCGTACCAGGGATCGGAGTCCGTTACCGCGAGGAGTGTGTCATCCCTTAGATAGTCATTAATAGGCAATTCATGAGTGTTTTTATATTGAAGCCTAGACAAATGGTCGGCTACCGAATTTTCTACTCCTTTCTTATCTCTTATTTCTATATTAAACTCTTGGAGTAGAAGAATCCATCGGATTAACCGAGGCTTAGCATCTTTCTTAGTGAGGAGATATTTCAAAGCAGCATGGTCCGTATAAATTATTACCTTCGCTCCCACTAAATAAGATCTAAACTTGTCTATTGCAAAGACAACAGCCAACTACTCTTTTTCTGTGGTAGCATAATTGAGTTGTGGCCCAGACAAGGTTTTGCTAGCATAGGATATAGCATAGTGCTTTTTATCCTTTGTTTGGCCTAGAACCGCACCAACCGCAAAGTCGCTAGCATCGCACATGATTTCAAAGGGAAGATTCCAATCAGGTGGTTGGATAACTGGAGCAGAAATGAGTGCCTTCTTGAGAATTTTAAAAGCTTCATAACACTCATTGTCGAAAATGAAAGGTGCATCTTTGGCTAGACAGCTAGTCAGGGGCCTCGTGATTTGAGAAAAGTTTTTGATGAAACGCCTATAGAACCCTGCATGGCCTAGAAAGCTACGAATGCCTTTCACATTTGTGGGAGGGGGAAGTTGCTCAATGACTTCAATTTTTGCTTTGTCCACCTCTCTCCCACGTTCGGACATCTTGTGTCCTAGCACTATTCCTTCTCGAACCATAAAATGACATTTTTCCTAGTTTAGGGCTAAGTGCTTTTCTTCACACCGTTGTAAGACTCTGTCTAAATTCTGAAGACAATCATTGAAGGTTTTGCCATAGAAAGTGAAGTCATCCATGAACACCTCCATGAGTTTCTCAATCATGTCTGAGATAATGGACAACATGCACCATTGGAAAGTAGCAGGAGCATTGCACAATCCGAACGACATTCGTCGGTATGCGTAAGTTCCATATGGGCATGTGAAAGTAGTCTTACTTTGGTCATCAGGGTGGATCGGGATTTGATGGTACCCGGAATACCCATCAAGGAAACAAAAGCAGGAATGGTTTGCAAGCCGTTCTAACATCTCATCTATGAATGGTAATGGAAAGTGATCTTTCTTAGTGGCCTTATTTAGCTTCCGATAATCAATGCACATCGGCCACCCAGTGACGGTTCATTGAGGGATGAGTTCATTCTTCTCATTCCTTACGACCGTCATTTCTCCTTTCTTTGGCACTACTTGGACAGGGCTTACCCACTCACTATAAGGTACAGGATAAATAATCCCATTGTGCAGGAGTTTGAGGACCTCTTTCTTAACAACCTCTCTCATAGCATTGTTAAGTCTCCGTTGTGGCTCCCTTGAAGGTGTGGAATCATGCTCGATAGGGATGCCATGTGTGCAGAGAGTAGGGCTAATGCCCTTGAGGTCTTCAAGTGAGTAGCCTATGACCGCTTTATGTTTTTCTAGGACAGTGACAAGTTTATAAGTTTCTTCTTGGGAAAGCTTGTCACTTATGATAACAGGGGTTTCTCAATTATTGTTCAGAAAAACATACTTTAAGCCAGAAGGATGTGGGTTTAGCTCAATTGAGGGTTGTGGTGGCACTTCTGTTTCATCTAATTCAACAGGCTCTGCCAACTCTTCCTCTTCTTGAATAAAGTGTTCATCATCGAGAATTGGTTGGGCCATGTCTTCTAGAGATGCCATTAAGACCTCCTCAATTGGGTCTTGTTCGGGCTTGGGTTCTACTATTGCATTAGTTGAGCGTGCAAGCGAGATGGCAATAGGAGAACTTCCTAATTTTAGGTTTAAGATACCTTGCTTTGGTCGCTCTTGAAAGAGTGCCCCAAGAGGCACACCAATCAAGAGGGATGTGTCCCAGATGTCATAGATATGAAAATCTAGATGATATTCAGAACATCTTATTCGCAAGGGGATAGACCTTATGACCCCATAACTTTCTAGAGTAACTCCAGAAGGAATTCTTAGAAGCTTATGAGATGGGATCATGAACTCGTTGGGGCATAATTGTTCGGCCAAAGCCTTTGAAATAATATTCATCCCAACGGTAGGACTATAGTGAGCCTCTATGGTGGTTCCCTTAAGAATGCAAGAGATGATGTCTGAGGGAGCAATAATTCGGGCTACCTCAGTGGATAACTCCGATTCTGCCGACCACTCATGACTCATGATGGCCGACAATCCTTTAATGTGTTCTATAAGGAAAGGTTCATTATGTGGACCATCGTCATCCTCAGATGACACTAAATGTGCCAGAGGCTTCACTTGAACAGGTAAATTCATGGCGTTTCCAAAATCTTCAAAAAGACTATCCTTGATTTCAAAGGGGAACATGGAAGGATTGGGTTCATCATCTTCCAAAATGTGTTGTGTTCCCACAGTGAGAGGTTCTTGGACAACTAAATTATCAGAAGGATTTGAAGGAATTTCAGATTCAGGTTGTGTCTACCTCCTTTTGTTGGTCGGGGATTGGCTCGACTTTTTCTTCTTCTTCAGGAAATTCATCAAAAATGCATGTGTAAGGGGTGTTTTCTAGAATTTTTTTTCTAAAATAGCTTTCCCTTCACTAATGGTTTTGTGCGAGAACGAACCTCCAGAAGATAAGTCAAGATGTAGAGCAGCTTCCTTGCTAAGACCAAGTTGGAAGTGGCTAAGAAGCACATTGTCAGGCAAGGAAAGTGTTGGACTGGTATTGATAAGATTTATGAATCTAGCCCATGCTGCTCCTATGGTCCCCTTCTCCTTTTGTTGAAAGGTAAGAATTTCTATTTGAAGAGCGGTGATCTTGGAAGTTGGGAAGAAAGCAAGACAACATTTGTCCCGAAGTTTTTCCCAATTTTCATCTACACTTCTAACGTTATGATCATACCAATGTCTTGCCCTCTCAGAAAGAGAGAACGGAAACAAAATCCATTTCAAGGTCTCATGTGTCATGCCAGAAATAGTCAAGCAAGCACATAATTGCTCAAATTCTCTAAGGTGAGTGTAGGGATTTTCGTCTTCCAATCCAGAGAAGGGTTGCTCCCAAACCATGGCTATGAAACCAGGGCAAATTTGAATGCCATCCGTAAGAATATGATGTAATGATGGTGGTGGCTCTAGTAATTCACCCTTTGGAGTGGAAAATTGGTAAATAGGTGTGGAGTCCATGTGGTAAAGGTGGTGGTAAGAAAATAAAAGATACACGGACGAACCTGGTTCGATCCCAGAACTGCTACCGTCCCCGGCAACAGCGCCAGAAAGCTTGTTGGTATTTATTAACGCACACAGATTAATCCGCAAGCGCACGGATTCCGTTGTAGCTTTCACCTAAGAGTATTCCAAGGTATCGTTTTTCTACGGGGAACGCGAAGTGAACTAGAAACAAATCAAGAACGTCCAAGGATAGGCGAGATATATATTTTTGGTGGGTAGAGAGGGGTTATCTATAGTCAACTAGATGACAAAGGATCATACCTACTACACTAAACCTACTTTGGAGCAACAGTACCTTTCCAACTCTCGAAAAGATGAGAAAGAAGTAGCTGGGGAAGGCTGCCAAAAAGCTCTACGAAACACCAACTCCGATGAATTGGAATATGAAGACCGAAAGAGCTGTCACCTCTGGGGCTACCACAACTAACCGTAAGAATTGAGCGCAAACTCAGGTAAACACAAGCCTATACACCACGTCCACACCAATGAGTACTACTGTAATCATGTACATTAACTAGGGCACTCAATATGAGCGGAGATCCAATAAGCAAAGTAAAGAAAGAACTGAATTTAATTAAATAGAAAACTTAGAATTACCGACTGAAGAACCTGGAGATGAATCGATGAAGAATTATCTCCGTAGAGATACAAAGTTGAGGAAGATCCGACAGGCCGGCTCCTCCTCAGATCTCTCTCCTCTCCTCTCTCCCTATTTTCTAATTACAACTAGATGAACTAGAACTAGAACTAGATGAACTAGAACTAGATCAACTAGAGGGACCTAACCCTAATTTATGTAGAGAATATGAAGCTCCGGGGTGTAGAATGCCTTCTGGAGGGGGCCTGGGGCGTCCTTATATAGGGAGGATAGCTTGAGGGTCAAGCAAATGCCACGTCATCGATCCACGTCTCTGTTTGATAGTAGCCACAGGATCAAACCAACCTATATTGGGAGGTGGAGGATGTTACTTGATCGCCGATTAATCTCCCAACCGACCTGCGTAGAAAACCGGAGAAGAACTGGCCATTTGGGCCCTAAACCGGAGCTAAACCGACGAAACCGTGCGTCTGCAGTGTTTGTGGGGAATTCTAGAAGATTCTTGGCCAGCTGGACTAGTGGTTTGCCCGGTCCAACCGCCCGCAACGCAGCTGAACCGCGCCACCACCTGTGGCCTCCATCCTACACACGACACGTGTCCAGCGCCAGGGTCGAGCTGCCAGAACTCCCATGTGCGGACGCGCCCGCGTTGCCCCCTGCCTGCCACGTGGCGCATGTCGATCGGGTGGCTCGGGCACCTGCCCCCTTGCCCACCGGCAGCTGCTGCGCGCATGGGCCTGCTGTCAGCGCCTGTCGGCCATGCCTGCAGTCGCTGCTCGCTGCGCCATGCATGGCACTGTTCCTAGTGGGGCCCGCCTGCATGGGACTGTGTAGGTGGGTCCCACCTATATTTATAAATCTTCCGAAATTTATTTCTTTTTACTCCGGTGTCCAAATATAGCAAGTAATATATCCATTTTGACCAGCGTGATGAGACCTTCACAATGGTGTACTCCAATTCACCTTTTGAGATACTTTTATTTGGTGCAAAATTAAGTATTCCTGCAAAACATCTGGAGAAAGCAAAACTCATGGAACTCATTAGTCTTAAACCCTACAACTAGTGTTTATAATTTATTTTAGGTCTTTTTATGAAATAGTTGATGGTTATATTTAGAGCTTAACGACCATCAACAGATGGTCATCACGCGCTTGTCCTACTTCTTTAACCGCATCACACAGAAGGTCATCGATGAAGTTGAGCTGCCTGCCCTAAAAGAGTTCATCACAGATACTCTTTGCCAGCTTGAGATGTGTTTCCCACCCTCTTTCTTCGATATTATGCCACACCTGATGATGCACATGGTCGATCAAATACAGGAATTGGAGCCTGTATACTTGCATCAGATGTGGACATATGAGCGGTTCATGTCCACCCTCAACAGATACGTCCATAACTGCGCTTACCCAGAAGGCTCAATGATTGAGGCGTATACAACAGAGGAGGCCGTTAACTGCTGCACGAGATATGTCCGGGATGGAAATGCTATTGGGCTGCTCGTCTACCCGCATGAAGGCAGAACAATAGGGATGGGGTGCACCAGGAGGAAAGTATGAACTGATATAGATGGCGATATCGTGCAAGATGCACATCACGCCGCCCTCAATCAGTTAGTGTCAATGGACAAGTGGGTTGAGCAGCACCTGAAGGAGATGCGCCGCGCTAGTGATGGATGCACGGAGGTGTGGGTACAGTAGCAGCACAAGATGCATTTCACGACATGGAAAAAATCAGGACATATCAAACGATTGCATTGAAGGATCGAATCTAGCATCCGGCCCTTCTAGCCAAGTCACCACGTGGCAAGGGTACGACATCAATGGATACAGGTTCCACACAAAAGAGAAGGACAAGAAGAGCGCAGCACAAAACTGTGGTGTTCGATATGAGGGCGTCAATGACACGACAGGGGACGTCAAGTCATACTATGGGCAGATCGAAGAGATATAGGAACTTGACTACGGCGATGACCTACAGATATCCATCTTCCGGTGCCAGTGGGTCAAGCTGAAGTCCATGGTCGTGGATGAGTGTGGGCTGACAACCATTGATCTCCAAAGTGTCGTCTACAGAGATGATGAGTGGGTACTTGCAAATCGCGTCGCGCAGGTAGCCTACTATCCGATGCCCAAAGAGACAAACAAGCATGTGGTTGTCTCAGGAAAGCAGAGGATTGTGGGAGCCGATGGAGTCCAGAGTCCCGAAGAATACAACAACTATGCAGAGTTCTCTCTATTTACCGATCATCCACACAAGATCAAGATCGTTGAGAACCGCGTGAGCAGGAACAAGATGAAGCCTTGGTTCCGCCCCGACGGTGAGAAGAAGTCCGTCATAGGATCACTCCCGCCAAAGTGATATGTACGCCACACATTTATGTAACAATGTACTCACGTAATGATTAACGAGAACTTTTCATGTACCTACCAATGTACTATACTTCTACTACTCTACTACTGCGCTTAGTATCATGTACCTACCAATGTACTATACTTCTACTATTCTACTACTACGCTTACTACTACTCTACTACGCTTCCTCCTACTACTCTACTACGTTTCCTCCTACTACGCTTACTACTACTCATAGTACTACCACCACTACTACGCTTACCACTACTCATAGTACAACTACCACCACTACTACGCTTACCACTACTCGTCCTACTACAACTACGACTATGACTACTACTACTACCACGCTTCTTACTACTCCCCGTCCTACTACTATTACTCATACTACTACGCTTGCTACTACTTCTACTGCACTTACTACTACTCGTACTACTACGCTTACTTGTACTCCTACTCCTGTTACCACTACTACTCTATTGTACTACTCCTCTATATCACTCTTACATCAAACCTAACTTAAAAATTCAAAAAGGCTTAACCGAGCGGTTAACTTAGGATAACCACCACGGTTAATACATAACCGCCTCGGTTAATATTAACCGTGGTAGTTTTCTTTAGTTAACCGCCACGGTTAATCCCGTCCATATATACCCGCAACCCCTCGCCCTAAAATTCAACTCCTCCACGCGGCTGATTTTGTCCCCGAAGGGCTGCCGGATTTTCCCGCCGCCGCCGCCGCCATCGTCGACCCCCGCCTGCGCCTGCGCCTCTCCTCTGCACCTTCCTCCACCTCCGCCCCTCCCCCGCACCTGCCTCCACCTCCGTGTCTAGGACCTCCACCGCCGGAATTTCCCGTGAACCCTAGCGCCGCCGCAGTGCTCCGTCGTTGTCCCTGAGCTCTAATCTGCCGCCGGTGTCCGTGCTCCGTGCTCCGGCGCCGTTCCCCGAGCTCTTTGCTCCGTCTCCCCATCTCCACCTCCACCTCCATCTCCGTCCCCGCCTCTGGTCTCCGGCTCTGGCTCCTTCTCTGGACCCGGTCTTCGGCTCCATCTCCGTCTCCGTCCCCGACCCCGTGCTCCGTGCGCCGCCTCCGTGGTCCTTCCCCGACCCCGTGCTCCGTGCGCTGCCGCCTTGGTCCTTCCTCAACCCCGCCGTGCTCCTTCCCCGAGCTCAGTGCGCCGCCGCCGTGCTCCTTCCCCGACCCCGTGCTCGCTGGCGAGCTCGACCTCACTGACGCGCCTCGGTCTCCGTCCTGCTTGTTGCTGCCGTGAGCCAACCCTAGCTTGTTTCCCTATGTTGCCTGGATGTGATATCTATGTGATGCATTTTTTTGTTTCAATTGTTTCAATTTTTGATAATTTTGAGTTGAATTTAAGCTGCCTGTGATGCGTTTGACAAGAATTTGATGATATGCAAATGCCACTGCCTATGATGAGTAAAGTTCTTAACTAAGAATTTGCCACTGCCTATGATTATGCATTTGACATCCCTCTGCAGTTTCATGTCCTGTGTACTCCTGTACATATGTCCTTAACCACTACTCCTTAATTATGACTGTTAACAAATAGGGCCTAGTAAGTAGAAAGCACGACCAATTAGCTAGATATGTAGATGCGATATTGTTGTTACCGAAGTCATGCATATACAGCTATGGATTATCCTGCCTAGCTACTCTGTGTTGAAAGATGGCAGGAACACTACTACATTTATTAAACAAGTGAGATTCTACTCTGTGTTTTCTATGTATGCTTACTACTAGCTAAGCTCATCACCTAGCTTTATGAACATTGATGAAGTTAGATAGCTGGGATTTAGGCCAAAACCTAGAAATTCCAGCATGTGAGCAAGAGTGCTGCTGATTCTTGCTTCCTGAGCAGGTGTCCATCAGGTTTCAGCAAGAGTGCTGCTGATTCTTGCTTGCTGAGCAGGTGCAATTAGCTTGGCTCTCCTTTAGCACCTTAAATGAATAGATAACAGAACGCTATAGATAACTTTCTCCTTTCAGTTAAAGGGCAACAGATCAATATAGCTTGGTTTACTACTCAGGGCTGGTTGTCTTTCTAATTAAGGTACCAACAAGTGCTCTTTTGCAGAGGACTACTATACTCTACTATACTCTACTCCTCCTCCTACTACTTTTGTACTACTATACTCTACTACTCCTACTCCTACTCACTACTCTACTACTATTCCTACTCTACTCCTACGCTTACTACTAATGTACTACACATACTACTACTACTCTAACTCTATTACTATTTCCTACTCTACCTCCTACTTTTGTACTATTCTACTCCTACTCCTACTCTACTACTACTCTGTTTCTCTGCTCAACTACTACTCTTAGCTTTACTACTACTACTCTACTACTTGTACTCCTACTACTACTCTAACTCCAAGCTAATCCTATTACTACTTGTCTACTGTTACTCTAACTCTACTAATATACAAGCAACCAGTTTAGAAGCGATGTTGTTACAATAGGGCAAATCTGAGCCAAATATATACTTTTCTTATACTCTTTTGTACTCTTGTTATACTCTTTTGTACTTTTCTTAATTTATTTGTATACGTACTCGCAATGATGAATTGTTTGGCATATACTCGACCACTACTTGTGTACTACTAGTCTACTACTCAACTACTACTTCTCTACTTGTGTACTACTACTCTATGACTCTACTCCTACTTGTCTACAACTCCTACTACTCTACCACTACTTGTCTACTTCTACTTTAAAACTCCCTGGCTACCACTACTACTCTACCACTACTTTTCTACTTCTACTCTACTCTACTGTTACTTGTCTACTACTCATACTCCTGCTCTACTACTACAATCTATTCTTCTACTTCTCATAATGTACTAAGGTAGTTGCTATGATTACAATATGCAAAATCTGAGCCAAGTATGTACTTTTCTACTATTCTATTTTTACTTTTGTTATACTCTTTTGTAATTTTCCTACTCTTTTGTACTTTTCTTAATTACTTTGTACACCTACTCGCAACGTGTAAATGAAAAATGATGTAATCTCCGATTGCAATGAAAAAGATGTAATATTCTTTTCTTTTGTACTTTTCTTGTCTACTTTTATGCCCTACTCGCACTTGTGGGATGTCCGTATAACCATATCTTATTCATAGCTTCCAATGGCGCGATCGCCTGAAGGACAATGGCGCTAGCCAAGCCCAGGCCCGAGTGATAAGGGAGGCTCCTCATCATCATAAGATGAGAGTAGCAAGTACGAGGAGGAGGTTCTAACACCTAGGCCGGAGAAGAAAGCACGTACGGAGGAAGAAGAAGATTCGACCTATATGCCGAAAAAGGGACAAAGAACAGGGCCGTCAACTCAAGGATCTTGCACCCCAGGTCACGGACCAGAAGATGAAGAGGGCCGTGTAAGTGTCCAACTAGCACACCGTCGACGGGCTCGCATGTACTATGTATACAACTAATGTGAGCTCCGGTCGTGTATATAGATTCCGGTGCCGCCTTTGCGTTTGGAGTTTGCTGATGAGGGGCATGAATCCAGTCCATCCCCAGGCGCTTCATCAGAAAAGACAAGCTCCATGAGTGGAAAGTCAGAATTGAAGAGGGGCCAGCACGAAAGGCACCAGGTGTCGAAGAAGGTGCATGCCATACCCAAGATAGGGCCACAGGGAAAGCCCTTGGAGCCACAAACAGTCATCGGCACCTTCAGCAACCAATGCTCTTACATAGTAAGGGAATATGTGCCTGTCACTTATTTAGATTGGAGGAAAGTGCCACAGACTCTGAAGGACAAAGTGTGGGCTAACGTGAAGAGACGTTTCCAGTATCCACCCGAACAATACGATGAAGCCATGTGCAGGGGCCATGCGTTGTTCCTGGCAGGCAAAGCTCTTCGCATCTTCCAGTCCAAACCCAACTCCCAGTACATGAAGAAAGGGAAGACACAATATGAAGACTACAACTTCATCAAGCGGCACATCTGGGATGAGTTTGTCGAGAAGATGACCACCGATGAAGCAAAGCACAAAGGCAAGAAGTTCTCGAAGCTCACAAAGAAGAATGAGCTCATCCACCACCCAGGCATGACTGGGTATGCCGGTAAGAGGCCCAAGTGGCGCCAGGAAGAAAGGGAGGCAGAAGCGGCCGGGCAGAGCTACCCGTTACAAGGCACCGATGAGAGGTCACGCGACTACTTATATGCCCGTAGACCGAAGAAGCTGAAGGATGGCAAGAGTCAATACAATGAGGAAAAGGCCGAGGAAGCAGAGAAGGCTGTACTCAAGATCACTAAGGCTGCTCAGTCCAGGTAGTTCCAACCTCATAGGGATCACGATGTACTGACCGAGGCGTTGGGCAACCCTGAACACCGGGGCCGCGTCCGAGGCGTGTCCTCAAGGTAGAGCTAGAAGAACATGGAGTCCTGGCAGTCTGACGCCGGGACACAGCACACAAGGTAGGCATACAAGGAAGGGCTCATGCAAAAAGGCCGTGATGAAGCAATGCAACAGATTACCAGCAAGTCAATACAGGAGACTTTCACTAGCACCGACCCCAAGATGGTGGAGTTGCGGACACAGATGTTTGTGCAGGCTGGTGTACAACTACCATCGAGTCAGCAAATAGTTCCAGGCTCATCGATGGCCGGAGGAATCTGCAGGTACCTGGTCAATGACATCATCGAGCCGAGGGAATGCACGCTCTTTATTTCAATCGGACGCAAGACGATGAATAAGAAGGCTGTTGCCAGTGGACTAGTGCACCCCACGGAAAGCGGCGCCACATACAACAACAAGCCGATCCCGCATGACTATGCCAGGGTACAGATCCTTTGGACCCGCAGCGATTACGATTAAGAAGAACTCGACTACCCAACTGAAGAAGGCGTCAGGTACCTCGGTGGGACTATCACGTCATTTGTTCTGTGGAATAAAGAAGACATCGTCTTGGAATTCCAGATGTCTCCGCCATCGCAGCCCACGGAGCCACACTCATCTCCAACGGGTGGTGACGGCGACGACTCTGACGACGATGACAACTACTACGATGCTACAGGCCCAGACAACAGTCCTGTACCGCGCCATGACAAGAGCAGCCCTCAAGGAGATACAGGGGGTCCATCGGGCAACGAGACACCGCCCCCACCCAGGGCAGTGGGAAATGTCCTTCTGCACCGAAGAAACCGAATGATGAAGCGGGAGACAAACCTACTGACCTCACCACGGACAAACCTCCCCACCTCACCATGGAGCAATGGGCGGGATCTTCGGCGTTCGAAAGGTATGTATACTTATGGCAACTAAACATCTTCAACAGCTTAAGTGCGCGTAGATGGACGTAACATTCTTTTTTGATGTTGCCCCTACAGGGAGCGAACCCCACCTAAATTTTGGCCACTAAGTCCAGATTGCCCAGATAACTACGAGAATGGCAAATTCATGTTGACCTGGGGCGATCTAATGGAGGAGCCGTGGGAGGTTCGAAGGTTCCACATCTGGTATATGCATGCTGCGAAGCTTGGCATGAAGGAGTTCGTTGTGAAGGTCCCGCAGGAGTACTTCCATTTGGTGGACGATGAGACTTTCATGCTTGTTGAATTCCATGACATGCATAGGATGCTGCGGCGTAAGGATCTCGACGTCGTCCAAGTGACTCTTTTTGCCATGTAAATTATATCGTATCTTTGAATCGCTATAGGTATGTTATTTGAAGACGATCAAACTAACAATGTCATGACGACGACTTATGTCTTTAGGATGCAAGCATATGTATGCAAGGAACTAGGCAAACCTATTTTGTACCAATCTCTTATGCATATTAGCCAGAGGGCAATAATTGGCCACGGAATACCGGACACGCATCCTGAACTCGTGAACTTGGAAGGGTTGCAGAAAGCGGAAGTCCGTGCGAGATTGATAGGAGAGATCAAGTACAGAAAGGGATAGTACCTCTTACATGTCATGAAGAAGGTCCCAGAGAATGGGTGTATCTTAGCCACCCACCAGTTCGGGTATGTCAAAATGATACGTACAATAACTTATGGGTCAAAGTACTATAACTTATGGGTTTATCTTTCCATATTGATTCAATTGTGTAGCTTGAGAGTCAGCAGCCACTGGATTTTATTTATCATCTATCCTCAGGATGGAAAGGCCATCATATTTGACTCCTTGTGGAACCCGAGCGACAAAGAAGGGTATAAGGATTTCGAGCACTGTCTGCGATAGTAAGTGACAACAACACACGCTTGCATTACTAGTGTTTGTCATATAAGTTAACACCAGTGTTTTGCCATATATATAGCGCATATAGGAAGTACGTGGAAGACCCCACCACCTATGATCGGAGGTCCGAGAGATAGGGGAAGAAGTTTGGCACACACTTGGCCGTGAGGAGAGAATTTTCGGTGCGAGTACTTACCATGCACTGCTACCCGCCACGGATAATATCCTATATCCTACATTAGTTCTATTTTCCATGCAGTGTGCCAAGCAACCATATGGCTCAGCCTTGTGTGGATACTATGTTTGCGAGTTCCTCAGGGCTTGCAAAAGATACCACCAGAGCTGGCGTTAGTTTAAGAAATCAATAAAAAGGTGTAAAAAGGAAAAGTGGATGATAGAAACATCAGGCAAACAATTGCTAACATTTGCAAGTGCGTCACAGATGATTGTTGTCATGTGGGGGTAAGTTCTTTGATCCTACAAGCGAGGTCATGACAGCGGAGAAGTATGAGAAGCTGCGCAACTAGAGAACCAGTGGTCTAAACATGGATGACTACAAGTTGCCAGACATCTTCGATTAGCTTAATTATGCCGTGCTGAAACTATAATGTCATGCCCTTGTTTAGGAAGTAAACGTTTTGTAATATCGACGGTGACGTACGGGGGGATACATACGGACGACATAAGACTAAATATGATTCACGTGTTTATACTCTGTACGTGCATTTTCTACTTTGAATGTATGTGAATATCAGAAATTTCGGTTTGAAATCCAAATTCAAATATTACAAAAACATTTTTTTATTCCTGGAAAATAATAACGGTGGCGGTTATATTAAGATAACTGCCACTGTTAATAGATTAAACGTGGCGGTTGTGTAAAGCTAACCGCCTCGGTTAATACAATTAATCGTGGCGGTTATCTTTACTCAACCGCCTTGGTTAATATAATTAACCGTGGCGGTTGGCCAACCGCCTCGGTTAAGGCCACGATTAACCGTGACCTTAGGTCCGAGGCGGTTGAGAAAACCGCCACGGTTAAGCGTTTCTGACTGCCACCGTTAAAATTTTTGTAGTAGTGAGTCATACAATTGAATGAAGATGTGCATGTGTATGGATGTGAGGCGGTAGGTGGATATATATGGTGGCTAATCCTAATTCTACTCTTTTGCTCCTTGAAAAACATCTCTCTCTTTCTTTTTCCAATACTAAGGAATTGTGCTACAGGACAACATGGGCTATCTTTCTTTTCTCCTTTTTTTCAGGCGGGCATCAAAGTACCCATTGTCTTGATAAATCAGACACTTGTCCATTTTTACCTCTCAGGCGGGTATCTTTGTACCCATTGTTTTCTCTCATCTCACTCTTTTGCATAGCCACATGCCTCTTCTCTGTAACAGTACTTCCCTTTTCTTTCTCTTTTGAGAGAGCAATAAGAACTTTGGAGCATTGATCTGCGGTAACCAATGGGGTATATTCTTGGGTGTTCCCTCCTAGTGTAGGAGTAAACTTTTTGGGTGGACTAGATGGAATGTGTGGAATGTGGATGCGCCTACTCAGGAATTGAGTAGTTCATTATGGGTGGAGTGCATATGATCTTGATTGTAAAAGCATGACAAGTTCCTAAGGTATCAACAAAGCTTGACTAAACTCAAAACAAAGCAAGCAGCATATGATGTGTATGTTTTCCTATTCTAGCATGTCTGGCTGTGGTAGGAGTGTAAAGCTTTTATCATACCGGAACTCATCATGTGGTTTTAAGGATTTTCAAAATAAATCTCCATAATTCAAGCATCACTAGGAACAAGATAAATAGCAGCTCATACTTTGTATATCATGTCCCTCAATTACTTAGACTTAGATCAAGCATTTGCTACCCACAAGTTTCAGGTTCAAAGTAAATCTTCAAGTTAAAATGGTTGTGTCTAAAACTTGGGATGATTCAAGGTTGAACACTAAGTGTTCTGAGGAATCATGGTGGGGTGCTACTTATCAATTCCTATGCATGGTTTCCATCTAGTCTGAGCAAAATTATTGTAAGCACTCTCTTTTTATTTTATTCAAACACATTAACTAACCTAAACACTATTTATTTGGTTTTCAAATTTTTATCTCATTTGCTAACTCATGCGAAAAGCAATATGGTACAATAATAAGGTGGGAAACTTATATTTAGCTGGATTTGAAGTGGAGGGTGCCCTCCCCCAAGCTGGATGTTCGCCATGGTCCTTGGTGTTGCAAGTTGAGTGATCCTTCTGAGAGCAGGTGTACCTGCAGCGTAAGGGCGTCAAGTTGACTGACTCTTTGATCTTGTATTGTCTGTAAAACTCAATTGCCAACAAGAATACCAAATTTCATGAAGTGGGGTTAGGTTAATACCACTCCATGGTAAGTGATTGATTTTATAGTTCCTGCAGGAAGTTCAGTTCCTTCACCCACTTAGGGAACTTCCTAAAAAAATGCGGACCTTCATGTGCTCACATATTTTTGATATTTTTCTAAAAAGTGTGGACCTTCATGTGCCCACATATTTTTTAGTATTTTTAATTTTATAATTGCAGGAATTAAATATGATGCAGAAATCTATCCTAGATGCAAAATTATTTTTGTGCCACCATGGTGAATAGTCTTTATGGGCTATGCCACAAAATTAGTCACATGGGGCTTTTAGATTTTTATTATGCTAAGCAATAAATATTTTTATTTTCTTTTCAATGTTGGAAAGTAAATATGCAACTACTATGTTATTAATGCAATACTGAAAGTAAATATGGATAAGTACTAGTTTTACCTTTTGGCGAAGGCTCGGTGGTTTATTGTGACACAACCGCCTAAATCACATGGCCCACAGGCACCTGTCATTGTTACTAATGACCTTTGACAGCCGGACCCGTGTTCCAAATGATCTAGAAGGTCCTGCCAGGCTACATCAGCACCCGTTTTTCTCTGACAGGATCCCATTGCAAAGACATTACAGAATTACAAAATTTCATAATAAATTACATCAGAGTAAAAGCGCGGAAAGATTATAAAGTACTTAGATTACAAACCATTCATCCAAATAGAATTCAAGTGCAGTTATTACAAACCATCATTAAAAGTCGGTAGCAGTGGATACAACATATTTAGATAATTAATAACTAGAACCCTACCCAAGGGTCCAACCTTACTCTTCCTCACTTTCCTCCTGGACAACTGTCACACGCAGGGAGTGAGGCAAACCTCCAGCTGTTGGATTCCTGCAATATGGGGTTAACAAACCCTGAGTACTGGGGTACTCCGCAAGACTTACCCGACTAAAGAAAAAGGAATGAGACTCAGGTATGCAGGCTAAGGGGAGTCAAGGTAAGGCTTGAGCAAGAGTCAAAGAGTTTTGCAGAAAAGCATTACTATCCTATTTCAATATTACTATCCTATTTCAATATTCTAACTCAGTCTTATTTTAATCATAATCCAAAATTCCAAATTCATTCTCATACATCATCATACTTCCAAATTCTTAATTATTCTCAAAAACACCTAGTTCCAAACCACTTTTCAATTGTAGGTCAAAGGATCAAGTCTCCATATCCGAGGAGCACGACGATTCGAATCGATTAGTACCCAACTGGGGATCTCTATCCACACTACATATGTAGCACCTAAGCATGCATATGCCAACCCCGTCTACCACGGCTTTTCCAAAACCTGAACCGGTCTTGCGCCACCCGAGAACACAGTACTCCTCTCCTCTCCAGGCACGCTGGCCACGAGGGTACACGCTGCTCTCACCATCTCTCCACTCCCAGTGCGTGGTTGCCGGTTCAAGTAGTAGAGCCACCGAAGTCAGGGCTTCCCGTAGTATGTGGCTAGTTGCCAAGTCTCGATCACAGCAGGCCTACAACGAACGGTCCCTAATTCTTTTTCCGCCGGTGACATTGCATTGGGACTCTAACCCAAATACAAGTATCCCAACGGTTTTCAAATCCCTTTCCCGCCGATGTTCAAGCATCGGGACTCTAACCCAAATTCACAACCAACGAACGGAAAATCCCTTTCCATCGATGACGATGCATTGGGGCTGCTACCCAAGTGCACAGTACCCAAACGGACTCATATCCCTTTTCTTTCTCATGATTCATTAATATCATATTCCCATAAGTCAAAATAGCATTTATGCAAATCTAACTTAATTAAGCAGGGCTAAGCATTTTTCGAACATTTTCATTTTTAAACAGGTTTTAAGGGTATTATATCAAGCCGCGCGCGGCTCAGTCAGTCTTCCGCCGACCGCGGGCTTGCAGAATGGCTCGAACGTCGACGTACTTGCCAAGCCGTTGGTGGACTGGCGGGGCCCTTGGAGCCTCGGGTCGAACCGAGGCTTTGCGCTCGTGGCGTGCTATGCCGCCACGCTGGTGACTTTTAGCGCCATGGTGTCGCGACACCGAACTTTCTGCCTGGAGGACGGCTGCATCCTCCAGGAGGTCTTTGAGTTGATCCCTGAGCTGCCGTGCTTCCTCGGTGGAGGGCTCAGGTATGCTCCGGAGCAGCATCGCTGCTTCCGTGAGCTTTCGGCTTGCCTGGGAGGCGGCCCCCAGCATCTCGGCCCCATCGTCAGCAACGATTCGGGCCTGAACATCTCGGGCTCGACGCCGAGCTGCTCCTCTGTCGTTCCGCCGCTCGTCGCGCTCCAGCGTAGCTCGCAGCTGGGTGAGGCCCAAGCGGTCCTCGTCCATCCGTGCCTCAAGCTCCCGAAGCTACTCTAGCTCCGGGGTTTGAGGTGCGGGGCGAGATGTTCCTGCCCCCTGATCCAGCAGTGGGGCTGACCGTGCAGGCCGCAGGGCCGCTGGAGGGGGCGTGACTTGCTAGTGCTGGTGTTGCAATGGAGGGGGTACGTCGTCGTTGTCCCCTGAGTGGACGTCCTCCACCCGCCCCTCATCGGGGTGCATCAAGTTGTAGCACTCCCGAGCGGGGTCGATGTAGGACTGGTCTGAGTTGGAGGTGATGCTCAGGGTATTCTCCCCCGAGTCGTCGATGTGGGCAGCGAAGTCCACATTTGCCCAGAACTCGTCATCATCGTCGCTGTAGCTGCGACGAGACGACGAGGTCCAGCCATAACAGTCCTACCCCTCCGAGTGTTCTCGAGGGGTGAGGTTGATGGTGGTATCCGTTTCCCCACCGCCATGCGTCCTGGCACTTTCCCCAGGGGATGACGGTGAGGATGCCACGTGGTCTCCCACAAGGCTGTCCAGGCGCTCGAGGCGCTGGACTAGAGTGTCCGACAATTCATGCAATAATGCGCGAACTGCACGAACGTGGGCATCCATGGCGGTTTGGAGCCCAAAGAGGGACGACGGCGTCGTTCCCCTCCCATGGTGAGGGCGGAGAGAAAGTTCAGCCGGCGTCGTGTTTCCGCTTTCGCCCGTCCTCTGGGCAATAAGCGGATACGTGGCCGCTGGTGCCGGAGATCCCGGGACAGCAGCTGGTGCAGCATTGGCTTCCCCCGTTGGGGGTGCCTGGTTGGCCGCACCTCCGGCGTCTAGAGGCTGGTTGGCGCTGCTGCGCCTCCTCCTCCTGGTCCGCCGGGGGCGGCGTGCAACGTTTCCCCTGTCCTCTGAGGCGGGTGGAAGCGTTGCACGGGTCCCTTCTCCGGCCGCCTGCTGGGCCAGAGTTGGGACGACAAGGACGCAGGGTCCGATCGGGCGCAGGTTCATCTCGAGCCCTTGGCCGGTGGCCACGAACTCGAGAGTCCCAAACCGGAGCACCGCGCCAGCGGGAAGCGTAGTGGAGCTGGCTGTCCTTCGAAACCTACGTCAACACGCAAGAGGCCCCTACCTGGCGCGCCAACTGTCGGTGCTAGTTTTGGCAGGCGCTAGCACCGTCTAGTAACTTGTGTTTTGCGGTTGAGGTTTCAGATGGTGTGCAAGGAGGAACACAAAAGATTTATACTGGTTCAGGCCAAGAGGGCCCTACGTCCAGTGGAGAGGCGAGTCGTGTTGCCTTGCACCGGGGTGCTTGTAGTAGGGGGTTACAAGCTGAGTCGAGAGAGGGAGAGTATCCCAAGTCTCTTGTGTGCGGAAGAGGATGCCTTTGTTTTCGTGTTGTTGTGTTGTGTGTTGGTGTCGTGAACTTTGTGTCTCTCTTTGTGACTGGCCTCCGCCCTCCCTTTTATAGTTACAAGGGAGAAGCTAGAGTTACATGCGGTGACTTATGATGACGATACTTCGGCATGGTGGGAGCAGAGGTGATTAGTGGCCATCGCCAGCCATGCCATCGTCTTGGCGCTTCGGCGATATGGCTTCGGTCATTCGACTGATCTTCACTGTTCGATCGTTGAGTTCCAAGGTGGCACAGTGTATGGGACGTGGCTTGCTGCATGGCGGTGCGTCATGGTGTTGCGTCCGGTCCTGCACAGTGTAACGAGAAGACTGGTTGACTCTCATAGATTGACTCCCGAGGCTCGGGAGCCTTCCTTGCCGTCGGGAGCGTGGCGGGACCGGTCATTAGGGGTGTCCTCCTTCAGGCGTATTTTTCTCTCATGCGCGGTACCTTCTCGAGGGGCGAACGGTCCTGTTGCCACATTGCCCATACTCTCGGGTCGGCAGGATAGCCGTCACCTCTCCCATTCCTGCGAGGCTCGTGCGTTATGGGCAGGAGCTGTCGCTGTCGTAGTTGGAGAATCTCTCCGTCGGCAAGGGGCGTCATCCGGTTGACTGTCGTTAGATGGAGTGGGAGGAGTGGAACCGTCGTATCAGTCTCCGGAGGAGGTATGGCAGTGGGTACGGAGGGCGTGCACGAGCGGGGTGCCATTGCCTCGCGGCATCTAGTCAGTGGGGCCGCGCCTGTAAAGTGGTCAGAGGGGTCCCTTGCGGTCCAAGATTGCCTTGCTGACGTCGATTGCGCACTGGATGCCTTTTAGAGGGATCATGCTTGAGGAGGATGAAGAGGCTCGGGCGAATTGGAGATTTAGCGCCCGGAGGTGCTGCTGTCCCGAGCCCTCTCGTGGAGGCTCGAGCGAATCGGAGATTTGGCATCCGCCGTGGGGCCGCTATCCCGAGCCCACTGGTGGAGGCTCGGGCGAATCGGAGGCTTGGTGCTCGAGGGTGCCGTCCGGCCTTACGGGAGGCCATTGGGCCTTCACGTGTGTAGCCTTCGTGGGCTTCAGCTGGCCTTATTTGGGCCAGGCTGCGCTGAGGTTGCTCATTTTTGTGTTGAAGTTGGGTACCCCATACTTTGGTACCCGACAGTGTTTATGATCACAAAGTCAATTGGGACATATGATTGCCCCACTCTGATAGAAGCTTCTTCTAGCACTCCCTCGGGGTAGCAAATGGATTGATCTGCAAGCTGCAAACGCATATCTGTGTACAATAAAAGATCACCTAAAATTTTCTCATAGATTACCTTGGGCATTATGTTGACACTTGCGCCGAAATCATAGATAGCCTCTGGAAAGCTATGACATCCTATAGAGATAGGAATCATAGGCCTTCTAGGGTCTCCCATCTTCTCAGGTAGTGAGTGATCTATCACTGTATATCTGCAGGGTCAATATGGTATTGGGTTGCATTGTGAATATCAACAAGGTTAGCAGTTTCTAAATCCTCCGGCTGGCCCGGAATCTTACCTTTCTCAAATGGAGGAACAGCAGTGGCTGACTGAGCTAATTGTGATTCTAACATTTTATTAAAGCTGTGCTGATTCTTTATAGCAGAAGGAAAGGTATCCATTCTAGTATTTATGTTTTCTAAAGCTTTATCATTTGAGGCTACCTTTCTAGACATTTGATCTATTAATTTAGATTGACCAGCAACTAAATCTCTTAAAGGCGGAAGATTGTAATTATTGTAATTATTACCTTGGTTGTTACCTTGGTAATTACCTTGTCAAGGTTGCTGATTCCATCCTTGGTTTGGCTGGTTCCATCCCTGATTTTGCTAAGGATGATAGTAGGTGTTATTGTTGATGAAGTTCGCATCCTCTTGCAACGTAGGGTAGTTGACAGTTGAATGCCTTAATCTCCACATTCTTCACAGGTCATGCGAGAATCATTGATATGCATGACTTCCTTCTTCTCTATGTCGAGCTTCTTCATGATGAGGTCTAGCTTGGCAGTGACCATGTTGGTTTCCTTCAAATAATGGATGCCTCCTTCTCTCTTGCGAGGTTGAATACGTTCTTCATTACAGCTTTAATTTGAGGCCATCTTCTCAACAAGTGCTTTAGCTTCTGGAAGTTTAAGTGATAGGAAAGCTCCTCCTACTGCAGCATCTATGGACTCACGGGTGCTAGAGACTAGTCCATGGTAGAAGTCTGCAATAGTAGCCAATCCTCTATCCCATGATGAGGACAGTCTTCAATGTACTCTTAGAATCTCTCCCATGCTTCAGTGCATGATTCGTCATGTTGCTGTTGAAAGCTTGAAATTTTCCCACGCAGACCATTTGTCTTGCCTGTAGGAAAGAACTTTGCCAGGAAGCAGTTGAGCATCGGTCCCATGTAGTGTTCTTGTCTTTGTTGGCGTAGAACCACTGCTTAGCTTTCCCCAAAATCTTCTCCTAAGTGTTCTTCTTCCAATGTTAGAGCTGGCTCCTTTGATGAATGAGCTTGAGCAGCGATGGGTGTTCTTGATGGTAGCTTGAAATTGTCCCTCGCCTCTACAAACTTCTTTCTTCTCAGGAGTTTCTCCGGATCATCAGTGAAATTATTTGAAAGAGAAAAACCATTCATTCATCACCCTGTATAAGATAAGTAAATGATAAAAAACAGGGGTGTGCCTATTTGAGTTAGAGATCAATCGGTAATACAATCTTATCCATGAAGTATACATATGTTATCAATATTTCCTAAGTTTAATGTGCCTTCCCCGGCAACGGTGCCAAAAATGCTTGTTGACATCTACTAACATCACCAAATATAACTATATAACTTTTAATGCGAGAGGCGAGATTAGAAGATGAATGGTAATTAATTAACTTATCATTAGCAACTAGCTACTTTTCTATTACCAACATTCTTATGCAAGAACTAGGTTGTCATCCCTAATTAATAATGCTAAGAATAAATAAAGGTTTTATATATTAATCTATGTGACTAGGTAGAAATAAATATAAATATAAATATAAAATAAGTTCAGTTCTGCGAGCGGACAGATAATTATACCATTGTAGCATTTTATCTAGGGAGTTCTACCAAGTTGTTGATTTATATTTATACCACTGGGAAAGACTAGGATAAACTTTAATCTATTATATTGATAGTGATGGTATACAATGGATAAGTGACATTACAAAATCAGGAGGCAAATTGCTTGGCACAGAGCACCTCGAGCTACAGGTCAATTCAGGAAATCCTCAACACTGAGCAATCGGCTGATGACTGGCAGGCCGAGATAGCAGGTTATCTTGCAGACCCTTCACGAAGAGTCAGTAGAAAGTTGAGGTACAAGGCTATCAAGTATGTGTTGCTAGATGGTCAGTTGTATTATAAGACTGTTGAAGGGGTGCTGTTAAAATGCCTTGGGACAGAAGAGTCGACAAAGCTCATGAGTGAGGTTCATGGAGGAGTTTCTGGTGCTCACCAATCAGCCCACAAGATGAAGTGGATCATGAAAAGGACTGGTTTTTATTGGCCAACAATGCTCAAGGATTGTTTTAAATATTACAAGGGTTGCTAAGAATGCCAAAGATTCAGGAATATGCAGAAATCCCCTGCTTCAGCTAGGAATCCTATCATCAAGCCATGGCCGTTCAGAGGTTGGGGAATTGATCTAATCGGCCAAATCTATCCACCATCAAGTAAAGGACACAAATGGATATTGGTCGTGACAGATTACTTTACCAAGTGGGTAGAAGCTGTTCCTTTGAAGAATGCTACGTCTGGGGACATAATTGAGTTTGTAAAGGAACACATCATTTACAGGTTTGGGATTCCACAGACTATCACGACCGATCAAGGGACAATGTTCACTTCCGAGAAGTTTATGACTTTTGCCGATGACATGGGCATCAAAGTTTATAATCTTCACCTTAGTATGCCCAAGCTAATGGTCAGGCTAAAGCTTCGAATCAGATTTTGATCAAGGTCATCAAGAAGAAGATCGAGCAAAATCCTAGAAGGTGGTATTTGACCTTGAACGAAGCTCTGTGGGCATACCGGATGGCTCAACATGGATCGATTAAAGCTACGCCGTATGAGTTGGTTTATGGACACGATGCTGTCCTACCTTGGGAAATCCAGTCTAAAATACGGCGTGTCAAGTTGCATAACAAGCTTACAGCCGGTGAGTATAAAGATATAATGATGGACAGTCTCGAGGATTTGCATTGCCATTGGCTCGAAGCTTTGGAATACATTGAAGCAAATAGAATGCGGGTGGCCAAATATTACAATACTAAAGTAAGAGGCAAGAGTTTTACTGAATCGGAGGTAGTCTGGAATGTCATTTTACCTGTCGGGACTAAAGACAGCTGATTCGGCAAGTGGTCACCAAATTGGGAAAGACCGTATCGACTATCAGAGTGTGCACCTGGCAATGCCTACATTCTTGAAGATTTGAAGGGGAACAGGTTTGCAAAGGTTATCAATGGAAAATATTTGAAGAAGTATTATCCCTGTATTCCCATTGGAGGGTGACAGCTGAATCTGATGCAGAGGATCGCCTTCAGGACAAAAATAGCCGATTTCGCCGTGACGAGTCACCATGAGAATAAAAATTGTGATTCGAATGAAAATGTAAAGACCCTCGAAAGGGAATAGCCGATTTGCAAAGAGAAGATTGCCTTTAGCGTGAAAATGAAATACCTTCGATGGGGTGTAACAGCTGATGCGATAAGCATCGCCTTTAGAGCAAAATATGAAACCAACAAAGTCTTGATTACCAATCATATTTACATGGTATAGTCTAATTTTCTGAGTTGGTGGCTCCATCGATGATGTCCTCGGCATCGGTGACGACGGCGACTCCTTCGGCGTGGGAGAGAAGGCCCCTAGCTGGGCGTGGGCCTGCCCCATGTCTTTCCCTTCCGGGAACCCTGGCTCGATGGCCTCAAGAGCTATGTCGGATCGGAGTCGCGCGGCGATGAGGGCTCCGGTGGCGCCGTGACAGACTCCAGACATGGCCACCTGTCGAACCCGGTGGTGGACGTCCTGGAGCCTCTGCGTGAGCGTATCGCCACGGGCATTGACGACGTTGGCGGCATCCTCGGCGGCGACGCGTAGGTCATGCTGCTACGCGGTCAGAGCTGCAAGAAGATAAAGATCAGCATCGGGGTCTCCATCAACGTGTTCCAAAATGATTCCAGGGAGTTCACCTGCCACCACAGCGTCTGATTCGGCGAGATGGTTTTGCATGGTAGCCACCTTAGCCTCGGCGGCTTCGAGCGCGGCTGCTTGGGCTTCGTTGACACCTTGCAGCCGGCCATTCTCCTTCGTGGCCTCCTAGTAGAGGTTGCGGTACTCAACCATCTGATGGTGGAAGTGCCGACCGTCGGCGGCGGTGTAGGAGCCGTCCGAGTCTGATGAAGACCTCGAGTTGGATCCCTCCCGGGACACGGTACTAGAAGCCGGACCTTGGGGGAGGTTTGGTTGAGGCGTAGAGCGGCGCAGCGACGGGGCGTCACCTATTGGAGCACCTGGAGGCAGATTGAGGTGACACGCCTGGCTAGAGATGACGAGAAGAGAATGTCTCAAATTTGAAAGCCGAAATCAAATGCCATAGGTATGGATCGGCTTACCTGCTGCAGATGCGCAGCATCTGGGATGTCGCCGTACGCGTAGCCCCGCGAGATGGACCCGTGGCCTCGCCAACTGCGGGGGTGACTCCACCAGCCGCAGGAGCGGCTCGAGAAGACCCGGCAGTGGTTCCAGAACCCCGGTACTGGTGGTTGCCCGATTGCTGCATGGGCGACAACAGTCAGATTGAAGTTCGATCAAGAACACCAAGATGAGCAGTGGTTTTACCTCAAGAAGGTATGCAATAAGTTGGTCTGCGACCTCAAGGCACGGAGTCGTCGACCGAACTCGTCGCCCTTGGCAGAGTCTGACGCCGGGCGTTTGCCGCGGTCCCCATGGCAGCCATGGAATCTGGTCAGATTGGGGAATGGATGAACTAGGTCTAAGGAGGGGAAACGAAGAAGAAAGGCTGGGTGAATGAAACTAGTGAGCGGTTGTTTGCCCAGGCCTGGGATCTATTTATGAGATGGAAGCGTCGAGGCGGTTTCCTCGGGAGACGAGACGGTGCGACGGATTTTATGCTAGGGTTAACTCGTGATTCTTGAATCCGGAATAGACGCGACGCGTGGGGAACGAGACGTCTCGATCGGCTATTTTGGTCGGTCACTCAAGATCGGTTGATTGATCGGTTTCTTGGATCGGTGCAAGAGATCTGGCTGTTTAGCTGATTTAAAAGCAAACAAGTGATAAGAGCCGATTCATGACTAAATGAGATCGTTTTAGCACACAGGGTGAGTGGCCATTACAAAAGCAAAATCAAAAGATTACGAATCCAACAATGATCAAATAGAAGAAATCATTGCGGCATGAAGTGTGTGACCAGCCTAGATGGATTCTTGATCTTCATCGGCTATTGACCTCAGAAAGTTCAGATCCTAATGAAGCAGTTTGCCTTCGGCAACCATGGCACTGACTTTCTTTTTCTTCCGGGTGATATTAATAGTATTGGTTGATACTGTTATTTCCCATTGAGTGATGGCCAGATTGATTTTTTCAAGCTCTTTCATCAGCTGTTCGTGCCTAGTTTTTAGCGTTTCTAATTCTAATTCGGCTGTGTGGATTGAAGTTTTCAATAACTTGACTTGATCAGCTAGTTCAGTGGCCTCTTGCTTGTTGGTCAGTTTATTATTCTTCAGCTGTTCGAGTTCTGTCAGGTTTGCATGTGCAAATGTAATCCTCGGAGCTGCATTATTGAGCTTGGTAAGCTGCTTCAGGAGGCTGAGGGCTGCTGAGCGAGTCTGTTGTTGAATCAGTTGGATGGCCTGATCAATTGGCTCGGAGTTCAGAGCGAGGTCAATTAAATTTCCCTCCACCTGAGGTAGAATCTCATTTAGCCGATTTTTGAAATCTGGCTTTGATAATACTAGGGATTTAGAGCTGAGTTCCTCCTCATCACAACATTCTTCCAGATCAAAGGAATAGCTGGGAGATGAGATCTGCGGTGCTTGCATTTACGTCCAATTTTGTCAGAAGGATGACAATATAAGGGGCGATCAGTTGATCTGCTAAAGGGAATACTTCACCTTGCTAGAACCTGAGATAGGTGGGGCCAATGGAGTTTTTGGTTGTATTTCCAAAGCTGTTTCCTTCCCAGCGGCGAGTAGAGTATCAGTGTGTGTCTCTACGATTGATTGGGGTTCTGCAAAAATAGAAGATAAGTGATATAGCAAAAGCACAAAAGTGTTAACAGCCGGATAGCCTTGCCTGGCGGTAGATGGCGTCTCTCTTCTTTTTCAAGCCTAGCCTAGGTTTCTTCAGAGGAGGGGTTGTTCGGCTGTATTTTTTATAGATGATAGAAATGCCCAGAGAGGTGAGATTGTGTGCTTAAAGTTTGATCATCGACTGTATTTTCAGCAAATACCTGGGTTCTGGTTGCTTCCTGCTGAGTGTCGGGGATTTTGGCCATGCTTGAGGAACCTGCTGCAGTGTCTGGATGGCTGATTGATTCTGGTTGATCTTCGGATTGAGTTCCCTCGAGCAATGCTTGAATCGGTTGCGTGTTCGCCTAGTGACTAGCCGATTTAGCCGGACAATTAAATAGATGATGCAGGAAGTGTTTCAAGATATGCAGATACCTGGGCAGTTTTTCTTTTAGATCTTTGTTTCTTGACTATCACCTTCTCAAGACCAGATGAAGCTTTGGTCTTTAGGGCTAAAGCAGTCGTTATATCGACAAGGGCTTTCATCATTTTCTTCTGTGATGGGGCTTGAGAGCCTAATCTTGCAGTTGGACAAGGGGGGTAGTAGTCGATTTGCTCTGGTGGATCAGATTCTGGATCCTATGTTAACAAAGGTTAGAATACAGCTGATAGCCGATTTAGATGGAATCGGTTGGCAATACTTACTGCTGATTCAGAGTTAAAGCTTTGGTCCAGGGCCTTGCACTTGTCATGGATCCTTTAGCAGAAGAGATGAGCATGCCATTGTTGCCACCAGTTGATCCTGATTTGACCCACTTGTTTACTGTGTAATGTGGTAGGCCTGTCCCCAGTTTGAAAATCCTATCGGCCTCCAACATTTCAGTAAATTCATCTCTAGGCTTCAGGAGGTGTGAGAACGGGAGCTTGGGGGTAGTTGACCGAAACCTAGTTGCCTTGCTACCACATTTGGTTGGTAAAATTCATAAAAAGGGTAACTAGGCTCATTACTGCTGGCACCACGAAAATATTTGAAGTCAACTGGCAGTATACAAGGCCATATGATAATATTGAAGATCTCAATGGCTACATCATCAGGGCATCCTGTGCTGAATTTGAATCTATAAGGCATTAGGAATTCTTCATCTTCTGCATATGGGAACTAATTCAAGATTTCTGGTCCTAGGCTTCTGTAAAGTGCTTCAAGCAGGTGGCCCTGGTTGGCATTAATGGTTATGGTTGAAGCAGCCTCACCAAAGTTTTGGAAACCTCTGGTAATCTTGTCTTCGTCTTCTACAAAATTGATGGAAGGATAGCTGAGATTGTTGAGGTTTGGCTTGACCATTCTGTGCAAATAAAGATTAAGCCATAATTGAATCAGCCACCAAGGGCCTGTTGTAAATTATACTTCTGCACCTTTCAGCAGGTAGCCGGATACTTGATTCATCAGCCTATAAGCAGCTCCCAGCAAGAGTTTCCCTAAGGGGATTGAGTTTCCACGAGCTAATTGCTCTGCAAGGGCCTTGAGAGGGTAGGCTGGTCTAAGAGAAGCACCACAAAAAACAAATCTTTCCAGCCACAAGATTAGGAAGGCTATATACTCTTTCTCACTAATACTAGAGGTTGTCAGGTGATGAGTTTTGATGTAGCCAGTCCAGCCCTTGTATTCTCCAAGCTTTGGGAGTTGCTTTTCACCTGTGGAGAGGAGATTCCAGAACTGATAGGTCCTAGTAATTTGAAGGCCGGTGAGCATATGGATGTCACCCAAAGTGATGGGCATCGGCCCATCCCCAAATACAAAAGCATTCAGAGAATTTGACCAAAAGTAACTTGCAGCAATCAAAAGAGATTCATTTTTCTTCATCTGACAGAGGGAGAGGTCAAGGCACTGACTCAAGTTGCGCAGTTCCCAATCTACTCGCTTTTTCTCTAAAACTCGGCGAAACCAATTTCGCCATCCAGTGGGCATGTTGGGCTAGTTTTGGAAGGAATTCTTGGACCATGAAGATGCATCTACCAGAGAAGCCCTGAAAAGGATCTGGTTGGTTTCCTTGCTGATAAATTCCGAGGGATTTGAGTCGCCCATCAGACCAAGGTAGAAAGCGGTAGGGGCATCACGCAGTGGAATCAAAATCTCGTTTTTCAGATCCTGAAGATGTTGAATGATATGTATGACCGATCGGGCAAGGATTTATGAATAGGAAGCAGATTAGTGAAATTTGTACCTCGGGAATTTCAGAAGAAGTCGCCATCGCACGTGGGTTCGAGAGGCAGCGAATCGAAGCTGGAAACGCAGAGAAAGTTCTCTCGGTTAGGGTTTTGGTTTGTTGTGGAGCTCTGGGGTGTTGAGCGGGAGTCTGTGAATTTTGCTGTGATTTGAGGATGAAGGTCGATCGAGACTTGGTTTTAATTTTGGAATAAAACCAGTTTATCCCAAAATTAGGGGGCATGTGTTTACATGAAAATTTGGACCGGGAGCAGATAGCCGATATCGGAAGTAGATAGCCAATGCTAGGAGCAGATACCGATATCAGAAGCAGATAGCCGATGTTAGGAGCAGATAGCCGATATCAGAAGCAGATAGCCGATGTCAGGAGCAGATAGCCGATTTTGGGAGCAGAGTCTATCCAGCGTAGGGCTGAGAATAGATGATCAAATCCTAGATCGGGTGTTGAATTAAAGAAGGGAAGGCACGGTCAAAGACGGAGTCGATTGGCGAATGACGTCAGCATGGGTTGTTGACGGTATTTATACCATGTTTTCTACCATCATAACCGTCAACAAAACACTCTTTTTTGTGAAGAAACAAGCAAACACATAGTGACATAGGTACAAACAACTTGGTTCCACATGTACATGTTAGTATTTGTTTGCAGGTACCCAAAACAGGCGATTTCAGAGTTCAGAAGCCCAGGATGAAGAGATAATGCAAATCCAGTTATGACAAAATGGCAAGGTGATGTCACAATCATCAAAGACTTCACTCCAGGATCAAGTGGACACTGGATGGACACTATTCATGGTTCGGTCGAACTATGAATAGTGGCCCCAGCACTCCACCTTCAAGAGTCAAACAAAGGAGTGATGCAGGAGAGAGCTGAGGCCACGTGGGGCCAAGCCGCGGTTCAGCTGAACCAGGCATAGTGCCCTCTTGGCCCTGCTAACGTGGCACAATCCATGGCACACCTCCTGAAGTCCATTTCCACCCCTTGGATCACAAGTGTGCGTTCAATCAATGGTTAAAGAGCAAAGCACATGGATCCAGCCGTGAATCAACAAGACCAAGGCAAAACAAGTACATAGCCACACTCTATGATAAGTGGGGACCACAGTGGTGGGCCCACCTTGCCATAGGCGGGTCGGCCGAACCCCATTTGGTGGGCCCCGAAGCTCGGCATCACTCCAATATCCTAAGAAAGCTTCTAGAAGACCCTGGCTAGGCCCACCCGCCATAGGGCGGTTCGGCCAAACCACCCATGGTGGGCCCAGGCCACCGCCATGCTCCACCGCCTTCCTGCATAATTCCCACGTGCTGGTTTCATCATCTTCGTTGATTTGAGGCGGTTTCAAGGGCGGTTTATCCAAGGGCCAAGGAGAAAAGGCACATGGATTGATGACATGGCACTCCTCTCATTCCCCCTATAAATACCCCCTAGTCCTTCACTTTAGAAGCAATCAAAGGAGTAAATATCAAGTGTATCTTAGTAGTTATAGTGTTAGAATAAGAGGGAACAGAGTGAGGGAAGTCTACAGGAGAAAGCCCCAGGCCTGTCGGGAGTCTTCTCCAAGGTGTACCTCAGCGGATGCAAGCTTCTAGTAAGTTTTTCATCTGAGTCCTTCTAGCATTTAATATTCTGGTTCTGGTATTTTATGTATATACTTGCTTTACCTACACATTGCTTTACTTGTGAAGTGCTCTAGTCTCTAGCTAAGATTAGAGTAGTAAGTATAGTGTAGACGTGGTGTCTAGGCTATATCTTATCAGTGTGGGCCGCATGTCGCACGGATTGATTGTGGTAGCCAGCAAGTGGTGACAGTCATGTCTGGTCTTCATATTCCACCACGTGTGTAAGACAAGTTATTAAAACGGCAAGGCGTCAATACAATAGTACAACCGCCTCAGGAGGAGTTATATCTCCTCTTGTTTCGCCTGTTGCCTCTTGTAAAGGGAGGAGGTGGTAAACCTCTTTATACTTAGAAAACCAAGACCAGATATCTCTTGCTACATAGAACCTCTCTATACCTATATTCTAAACCTCTTTGATCACCAACATCCTTGATCACTATCTGACGGTCTTGAACCTAGTTAGTTCACTTCACGTTCCCCGTGGAAAATACGATACCTAGAATACTCCCGGTGAAGGCTACATTGACTACCGTACGCTTGCGGTATATCCGTTTGCCACCTTTGGTGTCAACAAGCTTTCTGGCGCCGTTGCCGGGGGTCGAGTCATCTTAGTTATCCTTGTTTGATCAAAAGTATCTCTTTCACACATATGGATCAAACACCTATCTTCGAGTATGCTGCTCCATCGGGCGCTAGTATGGAGCCGCCTAGTTCATCACAGGCCATTTTGGCCGTTCGTTATGAGCTATACCCGAGTCTCATAGCAATGGTTCAGGAGAAACCTTTTTCTGGGGATGAAGATGAGAACCCCTATACACACCTACGAGATTTTGAACAATTATGCTCTTGCATACATATCCACGGGATGCAACGAGATAGCCTTAAGTGGAAGCTATTTCCGTTCTCTTTGACGAGAATAGCCAAACGATGGTATACTTGTCACGTATGTAGTGTAAATGGAAAATGGGAGAAGCTGCAATCAAAGTTCTGTATTACCTTCTTCTCCATTCCCCGAGTTGCTCGTCTTCGTAAAGAGATCCTAAACCTTGCACAAAAAGAAAAGGAGCCTCTAGGTGCGGCATGGGCCTGTTTCACAGACTTAGTATCTTCTGGCCCTGATTTAGCTATAACTGAGCTAGCTCTCTTACAACATTTCTACCTCGGTCTTAGCCAAAATTCTGCATAATTTCTTGATTTAGCCTCAAAGGGAGCGTTCTTGCATCTCTCTATTAGTGAAGGTAAGAAAGTTCTTGTGGAAATTCTCGAGAACACCCCCTACACTAATATCTATGATGAAGCCCCCGAGGAAGATCAAGCCCCGAAGGACGAACCTACGATAGCCGGAACCTCACCACTTATATCACAAGCTGTCGAATCTGAACCAAAACCACCAATTCCTCCAGAGGAAGTTAAACCTCTGGAATTTCCTCTTGATATTGAGGCCGATCTCTTCTCCGATTTTGGAAATGCCTCGAATCAACCTGTGCAGAAGAAGCCTACAACACGTAGAGCTCCAAATGAGCACATCCCACATCGCCTTGAGACGCGCTATCTCAAGGAGACTATTCAAGAGCTCGCGTCCATTATGAGTGACAAATGGGTGAAGGAGGCCGAAGCCTCACCTGAGGTTATTAGGACCCTATCTTGCTTCACAACCATTTCTTGCGTCATAAATAGGACTACCATAGACTCCCTTTATGACCCTGCCGTAGGAGTGAGCATTATGTCTAAGTCATTAGCAAATGCACTCCTAGGAGAGAAACCTCTAGCCCCGACCAACAAATTTCTTAAATTACCCTCTGGGAAATTGGTCGAGGGCAGCGGGATTGCACAGACCATTCCTGTCACAATTAACAAGGTCCATATCATCCTACACTTCTTCATATTTGATATAGAGGAATTTGACTTGTTAATTGGGCACCCGCTCATGAGATTCCTTGATGGATTCCATGGGGGGAACCTTGAAGGTCATTTAGGGAAGAACCTTTGCGTTTCAATTCTATTAGCAAATTCTGCCAATTATAAAGTAGAATTGCACCTTGAGACCGACCCAATAGAGGAAGTAATGGTTGCATCTCTTCTAGAACCTTCTCGTCCTGATCTAGAAGAAGATGCTAAGGATTTCATCCAAGAAGAGGCCGAATTAGAAGAACCTTTAGATTTGGATAAATCTGAACCCCCATCTAAACCCTCTATAGAACTTAAGCCTCTTCCTTTTGGACTTAAGTATACCTTTCTTAATGGTGATAGGGAGACTCCCGTAATCATTAGTGACCAACTTTCTGAGGAGGAAACCTCCAAACTCATCACCATTCTTGACCAACTTTCTGAGGAGGAAACCTCCAAACTCATCACCATTCTAGAAAAACACCGCTCTGTCTTAGGCTACTCTCTTCAAGATCCTAAGGGAATTAGTCCCACTCTCTGCACCCATCGCATCCCAATTGAGCAAGATGCTGCACCTTTTAGGGAGCCGCAGCGGAGGCTAAATAATGCGATGAGAGAAGCAGTGAAGAAAGAGGTCTTGAAACTCTTGCACGCAGGTATAATCTACCTTGTTCCTAACAGCGAGTGGGTTGGCCCCGTCCAAGTAGTGCCTAAGAAAGGAGGGATGACGGTCATTAAAAATGAGAAAAATGAGCTAATCCCTCAACGAACCGTCACGGGCAGGAGAATGTGCATAGACTACCGAAAACTTAACAAGGCCACAAAGAAAGATCACTTCCCGTTACCATTCATCGATGAGATGTTGGAACGGCTTGCAAAACATTCTTTCTTCTGTTTCCTTAATGGGTATTCGGGTTATCACCAAATTCCAATCCATCCCGACGATCAAAATAAGACAACCTTCACATGCCCCTATGGGACATATGCATACAGGCGCATGTCTTTTGGCCTATTCAATGCTCCTGCCTCTTTCCAAAGGTGCATGATGTCCATCTTCTCCGATATGATCGAAGAAATTATGGAGGTGTTCATGGACGACTTTTCAGTCTATGGCAAAACCTTCGATCACTACTTAGAGAATTTGGACCGTGTCTTACAAAGATGTGAGGAAAAGCACTTAGTCTTGAATTGGGAGAAATGCCATTTCATGGTTCGAGAAGGAATAGTGCTAGGACATAGAGTGTCCGAGCGTGGGATAGAGATGGATAGAGCTAAAGTAGAAGTCATTAAGCAGCTTCCACCACCCACGAATGTTAAGGGTGTCCGTAGCTTTATTGGTCATGCAGGATTTTATAGAAGGTTTATAAAAGATTTTTCCCAAATTGCTAGACCTTTAACAAACCTGCTTGCTAAAGATGCACCCTTTAACTTTGATGATGAGTGCTTAGACTCTTTTTACTATCTTAAGAAAGCACTTGTCTCTGCGCCAATCATACAACCCCCTGATTGGACGCTTCCTTTTGAGATAATGTATGATGCTAGTGATTATGCTGTAAGTGCTGTCTTAGGACAAACCAAAGATAAGAAACATCATGCAATCTCATATGCTAGCAAAACCTTAACTGGGCCACAATTGAATTATGCAACAACTGAAAAAGAATTGCTGACCGTAGTTTTTGCTATAGACAAATTTAGATCTTACTTAGTTAGAGCTAAGGTAATCATCTACACTGACCATGCTGTATTAAAGTACTTGCTCACTAAGAAAGATGCTAAACCAAGATTAATAAGATGGATATTATTGCTCCAAGAATTTAATCTTGAAATTAAAGATAAAAAGGGAGTAGAAAACTCTGTAGCCAATCATTTGTCTAGAATGCAATTCAAAGACAAACAGGATCTGCCCATCGATGACTTCCTGCGAGATGACACGCTCCTCAAGGTCACGGACTCCAACCCCTGGTATGCAAATATTATCAATTTCATGGTCACAGTATATGTGCCACCAGGAGCAGACAAGAAGAAACTCATCCAAGAGAGTAAGGTGCACCTCTAGGATGAGCCATATCTGTACAAAGTCTGCAATGATGGAATATTGAGGAGGTGTGTGCCAATAAATGAAGCAATCAAGATCATTGAGAAATGACATGGAGCAGAGTATGGAGGCCATTATGGGGTATTCAGAACTCACGCAAAGATATGGCAAAGTGGATTCTTTTGGCCTACCATGTACAAAGATGCACAAGACTATGTGAAGAGATGTGCAAGATGTCAAAAATATGGAAATATCAACACCGGAGATGCAATGCCACTTACAAACAACCTTCAAGTGGAACTATTTGATGCATGGAGAATTGACTACTTAGGTCCGTTCCCCAAGTCTCAAGGCTATGAGTACATCTTGGTGGCAATGGACTATGTGTCCAAATGGGTAGAAGCTATGCCTTGCACAATCGCAGATGCTTCACACTCAAAATGGATGTTTAAAGAAGTCATATTCTCAAGATTTGGCACCCCAAGACTAGTCATAAGCGATGGAGGATCACACTTCATAGATAGAGGCTTCCGACGTTTCTTGGCAGACATGGGAATAAAGCATAATGTTGCAACTCCATACCATCCCCAGACAAGTGGCCAAGCGGAGACCTCCAATAAGCAAATCAAGAACATCCTACAAAAGACAGTCAATGAAATGGGAACAGTTTGGAAGAGCAAACTACCGGATGCACTTTGGGCATACAGGACCGTATACAAGACCCCAATTGTATGTCACCATACCAACTTGTATACGGAAAGACATACCATATGCCGGTAAAACTAGAGCACAGGGCACATTGGGCAATCAAACAATGGAATATGGATCTGCCCTCTACTGGAAGGAATAGAAAGATGCAAATCTCAGAGCTTGAGGAATGGAGAGAAAAAGCCTATCATAATGCCAGGATCTATAAAGAGAGAACCAAAAGGTGACATGACAAGAGAATCAAGCCCAAGGAATTTCATCCTGGAGACAAAGTCCTAATGTTGAACTCAAGGGTCAAGCTATTTGGCCATGAAAAGCTAAAGAGCAAATGGGAAGGACCGTACCTGGTAATCAATGTAGCAATGCATGGAGCCGTCATGCTTCAAGACGATGACGGCAACATCTTTAAGGTAAATGGTCATCGTCTCAAAGTTTTTCATGAACATGCACCAATAGAAGAAGAAGTTGACATGTTAGAGTTTATCCCTGATAATGAATTAACATAACTAAAATCTACATGTCATACTTTCTTTTTTGACTGTTGTATAGCTTGATCACTAGATAGGTTCCAAATAATGTCTTGGGTCCCCAAAACACCCGATTAGAAGTGGTCAGCTGATTGGTAACCACTTGGGACCAAAAATTCAATTCAAGTGATAAAATTTTCAAAATGCACAATCGGGTCGCACTGGGCAATCTAAACCCAGGTTGGGTGACCCGCGCTTGGCAAGATTTGAAAATTTGGACAATGAGGCAATATTCAGGAGCTCTTGTAGATCACGTGACAAAAGTTTGGGGCAATTTTATGGTTCGGCCGAACCACATTATGCAACCAATCAAATGTGTCACGTTTCGGGAAGCAATTGGGGAGCGTGTGGAGAGATTGCCACGGCCAAGTGACCCATATTTGGGTTCGGCCGAACCACCCTATGCGACCCGTTGTGACCCATTAGGTCCAGAGCGTTGTGCCAATGTTCCCCCGACGTTCTCTCGCGATTTCGAAAAGAAGAACGTTGGCACTCGTCTTCTTAACCCTTTCCTCTCCTCCTTCCTCCTTCCACCTGCATTCTTTCACCATTCCAGCACCTATCTCCGACCTTGAGACACCAGAGAATCCCACCATGGCTCCAACTAGCAAAAATGCCATCATCCCCATGGGAGAGGGCACTTCCAAGCCACAAGGGTCTCTAACCGAGAGTTTAGAGAGAGCAATGGCCGTCGACGTGCTGGAGGTAGAGCCGCTGAATTCGCTGCCGCCGACCGGAGTGTCACCGGGGGCCAGGCCTATTCGGCCGACCCTAGGGGGGTTCGGCCGACCACCCCCCGGCCATCCCCTCGGTCCACTTAGTCGCCAAGGTCTCTCTCTCCGCGACGGGATCTCCGGAAGCCCCCTGTTCGTTCCACCACGCTGATTAGGCTACCACAGGCCAATTGGCATTGAAGGGGAAGGCTCCGGAGGTGCCAGAACAGCGCCCCAGCTCTCTCTACTCAGATTCATCAAAGAGCATCAGTTCCTACACCCTTTCTACACCCACCATATTCAAAGGCCGCAAGATCATTGGAGGTGGGCTGGGTGTAGGGAAGGTGTTCGTCCCTCCTCTCAATTCGGATGAAAAGAAGCAGTTGAGGGAATCCCTTGATTCCAACTCCAACTCTCCTTCAACCATTCGAAGGAGGATGGATCCACCACCGATCAATGGCCCACCAGGCCAATTTGAAGACGATCGGAAGGAGAAAAGTGACATGGAGAAGATGCTTAAGATTGTAACCACCCTTAGAAAGGGAAATAATGAATTAGAGGAGACGGTTTCGGAGTTAAGGATGGCAAACTTAGATATGGAGGATAAGTTTCGCGTGTTCCGCATTAGCACTAATGCGAAGCTCAAGCGCGTGGCTAAAGCCATTGGCCAAGAAGACATCCTAAATTCACTCTCTCCGTAGATTATAATTTCTTTAGAATAAAGTAGGCATTAGCTAGATTTCCCTTTTTAAAGTGTTGATTTTTACAATTGTAATCATGCCTACATCAATTTTAAGAAATTGAATAAAATGCCTTTGCGTTCTGCTGGTGTGTTGCCACCAGCAGAACACCTACACTTTATGTTGTTCGCTGTTTGTGTCACCAGAAACAAGTGTGGGGGGTGTTCGGACGACCCCCTCAGCAGCTCTATTGGTGAAATCAAACATGCCATGATGCACAGAACGTCTGCTGGATCAAACAGGACTTGAAATCTCACAAAAGGGTTCGGACGACCCACAAAATGAAGTCAAGTGATGAAACAACTGTGGAGAAATGCAACTTGAGAAGATGAGGTTCAAACGACGGGACAACGGTCCCCTGGCTAGTTCGGCCAACCCCGTAAATGGGGCCTAGTCCCACCCGCCAGGCTCCCTACGGCAAGGGCATGCTCCCTGACTGGTTTGCACCCTTCCTCCCTCTCGAATTACGCATTTACTCAATTCCTATCTTTGTTCTTAAATAAAAATGAAAATAAATACCTGAAATCTTGCATCCCAAAATAAAATGAATAAGATCTATGACATTTGAAGAGTAGAGGTGACACAAAGTTCAAATTTATGCATATGCCTATGCTTGTGGGTAAATATCTTGATAGGAAACCATATTGACTAAGACATTGATAAATGTGAGATAACTCTTGGCTCATGATTCACACTTTTCCATTAAAAGTACTTAGATGTTTATTTGTGAAAATGTCATAAAACTATAGTGTCACTCACTCCTCAATAGTAAGGGAATTCCTACCAAAGCCATATATGATCATGCTACTTGCAATTGCTTTGAGTTTGATCAAACCTTGTTGACCCTTGTTGAGAAGTATGTCATAATCTGTCACACCCAATTTTAAGGATAAAATTGAATGAACCAACTTATGTGCGCCCAGAGATCAATCACACACATAAGCGACAATTTACACAGTACCATCACAAGGTTTAATACATAACGAATAATATCACAGAGTCTTTACATTAATAACAGCGGAATAATATAGATAACTCTCTCGCGGAATCTCCATTCCACAGGGAATAGTTGACTGGTGAACACAATCCTAATAATCCTCAGAAGAATCCTCATAGTCATCTGTTACCCATCCGGGATTTTTATCCAAATATGAAAAATAAAGCAAGCGTAAGTACATGTCGTACTCAACAAGAATAACATGGGTTTATGAGGCTCAAATAAGGCATGACACTGGTTGACAGCGGTTGCTTTTAGTTAATCACATTTTAGCAATTTGAGTAGCAGCAATAGAATATTCCAAGGAACAAGATTTGCATGATCATATAAACATGATAATTAATATGGAATAAACATCAATAGAAACTTCAAATAAATCAATATTAAATTAGTTAAGTTCCTGTAAGACGTCCAAGGCCGCTCGTGACCGTGAGCGCGGCTGATATATCAGTTTTACACTCTGCAGAGGTTGCACACTTTCACCATAAGTCGTGATTCCCATATGCCAAGGGTCATAACTCCCATGTCACCTCACCAAGGAAGTGCGGCAGGTTACACTATGAAGTCTTTCAAAAGTCTTCCTAACATGCCACTAATCAATCCGGGCGCAATGGCAAGGGGTGGTAGAGCCCTCCTTCTAGTGGCACACACACGCAGCAGTACACACAAAGACAGGAGCCGCAAAACAACCAGCTCGGCAAGAAACCTTTCAAGATTAATAGCATCATAGAAAGTAACTTCATACTTGACTAAAGTCAGAGCCATATGACCCTCATGGTTGCGCTGTAAGTCCCGGTGTCATACTTACAGTTAAGTCCTTAGTCCATGTTGCTAAAAAGCATCTTTTAATGTTTATTTCATAATTAATTAATCAAGTTCATAAGATCATGACATCATCAAGCACTAGCCTCACTACTCAAATGCAATCTCATAGGTAACAAGGATCAAGTGATCAAAAACTAGGAATAAATGCTAGGGTTACCAAGGTAGACACATGCATCATGAATTTAGTGATTAAGGTGAATAGGCAATAAGGATGGTCCATGCTATACTTGCCTTGATCAAAGTGCTCTGGAGAACTTGGATCCTCAGCGTACTCTTGATCACCAACGTATAGCTCACCGTCTGAACTCGATCATAAAATCACCACACAATCATCGAGGCAATCACACACGAAGCAAACAAGATGTAAATTAGAAACAATACACCAACAGTAGAAAAATAGATTGAAAAGTTTATAAAAATAATCTACGTGTCGCTACGATTCCAACGATATAAAGATCACGAAAATCGGAGTTCAAACGGGAAATTATGAAATAAACAAGTTTTACTTTAATAAAATAATAGATTAAATCTAATCTCGAATTTTAAAAGTTGAAAACATGTACAACAGTAGCATCATTAGATAGATTACGAAATTACGAATCTAACGAGACTTGAACGGATCAAATCGGAGCTAAAACGAATAAAATATGGCCAAAATATTTTCAGTGGCAAATCTGTAAATAACTAAAAATGTCTTTTGAATTTAAACCGAGAGAAATACGTTTTCTAAAAAGGAAAGCGTAATCTGAGAAATACGCCAAAGGACCGCAGGTTAGAACATTAAAAATGACTGGGGGTTTTCTGCAAAAAGGCAGGGCGAAGGGGTATGGAGTGCTGTGGGCCGCCCGATCTGTGATGGACGGTCGGGATTAGATTGGGGGGAAGAGGGGCGGCTCTGGTCGCCGGAGTTGGGCGGCCGACGGCGGCGCTCTCGCCGAAGATGGGGATTCTAGGGTTAGGAAGCTCGGTTTGCCTCGGGATTTGGTCGGGGAGCAAGAGGGCGGATCAGAGAACTCGATTAGGGTATCAATTTGGACAGAGGAGGTTCGAGAAGAACGTGGCGCGAGCTATGGCGGCACTGCGAAAACGGCGAGCTCGCGGACACTTTAGGAAGGCCGAAAAAGGTGCAGGAACAGGCGAGCGAAGCTTCGGTACCTTACTGTGAAGCCTTGGGAGCTATCAATTTGGACGGAGGGCCTCCCGTTGGCGAGCTTGACGGCGGCGGCTGAGCTCTGCGCGGCGAAGGTATTTGCGGCGATGGCTAGGGCAAGATTGGAGGCGGCGGCTGCGGCTGGAACTCGTGGGGAGAACGCGACGGGGCGCTCAAGCTTATATGGGGCGGAGGGAGGCATGCCGCAACGGACTCAAGAGATACGGAAGTTGGGTACAATCGGAGGCGGCACTCATGTCCGGTTCGGACTCTGTCTGGAGGAAGGGGATGGCGCTGTGCCGTGGGCCCGACGCGTCAGTGCCAGTGAGAAGAGAGGGAGGTGGACGCGCGCTGCCCTGCTGGACTCGGTCTGCGCCTTGGCCTGTTGGGCTTCGGCACAAGCAGAAACGGGAGAGCAGGCCATCGGCCTTGAGCAGCAGGGAGGGAAACAGGGATCGGCTGATTGCTCAGCCGAGAGAGCATTGGGAGGTTTTACTAAAATCTATTTTTCTCAATTCATTTTCAAATAAATTTTCTAAATAGATTTTAGAATATTTTGCAGGCCACAAAATAATGCAAGCAATAAAAATAAATATTTGACAGCATGAATGCAACACAACATGTTACTATTACCTATGATTTATTTTAATTGCTAAAAATTATTATTTGCCAGGTTAATATGCCAAACAATTGCATAAATAAATCAATTTATCCCTATTTTAATAAAAGCAAATTTTAGGGTGTTACATAATCCCAGGATCAAAATCACATACACACCATATATAAGTGCTGCTTCTACACTGGAAGTACGCAACCACATGCCATCCATTTCCATTGAATAATTGCTCCATGTTTTAAAGGTCAAAGAATGTCTCTCTTAGTTAATATAGAAAAAAAGGACAATGGCTATGCAAAATGAAAAAGAAAGAAAAGATGGACAAGTGAAAGTCCAAGAAAAAGGATATATGAGCAAATCTAGTCTCATGAATAAAAGAAAAGAAAAATGATAGCCATGTCCCAAAACAAAGTAGAGAGAGATCACCCTAAATAAAGGAGCATTATAGTTTACCATTTTCCACACACTTGCACATCTTGATCTAGGTCTATGATATTTTTCTCCTTTGATCCTTGTTTTGGTTTTATAATATATGCAATGTAAGTATGCTTGCCATGTTTATCCCTACCTGAACTACACATAATCTTGATAGATGTAGGATAAAACAAAGAAGGCACCCTCAAGATATGCCTTGGTAAGGAATCAAACACGACTGAGTGACTTGAGAGTACTATTTGAGGAGTAAGAATGAACTATGTGCTTTCTTTTTGAAACCAATATCAAAAATTCTAAGTACTGAGAAGGTAAAAAGTGAGATGATTTTGCCTTGAGAGTTATTCCATTTTTCAACATCTCAAGGATATATGCTAGACAATGCCACATAACCCACTAGTATAAGCTATGTGCTAAATGAAAACTTTGATCACCACTATCTTGGATATGTCATTTCTACCTCTTTTTCTAACCTTTACTCGAGGACGAGCAAAGACTTAAGTGTGGGGGGTCTTGTTGACGGTATTTATACCATGTTTTCTACCATCATAACCGTCAACAAAACACTCTTTTTTGGGAAGAAACAAGCAAACACATAGTGACATAGGTACAAATAACTTGGTTCCACATGTACATGTTAGTATTTGTTTGCAGGTACCCAAAACAGGCGATTTCAGAGTTCAGAAGCCCAGGATGAAGAGATAATGCAAATCCAGTTATGACAAAATGGCAAGGTGATGTCACAATCATCAAAGACTTCACTCCAGGATCAAGTGGACACTGGATGGACACTATTCATGGTTCGGCCGAACTATGAATAGTGGCCCCAGCACTCCACCTTCAAGAGTCAAACAAAGGAGTGATGCAGGAGAGAGCTAAGGCCACGTGGGGCCAAGCCGTGGTTCGGCCGAACCAGGCATAGTGCCCTCTTGGCCCTGCTAACGTGGCACAATCCGTGGCACACCTCCTGAAGTCCATTTCCACCCCTTGGATCACAAGTGTGCGTTCAATCAATGGTTAAAGAGCAAAGCACATGGATCCAGCCGTGAATCAACAAGACCAAGGCAAAACAAGTACATAGCCACACTCTATGATAAGTGGGGACCACAGTGGTGGGCCCACCTTGCCATAGGTGGGTCGGCCGAACCCCACTTGGTGGGCCCCGAAGCTCGGCATCACTCCAATATCCTAAGAAAGCTTCTAGAAGACCCTGGCTGGGCCTACCCGCCATAGGGCGGTTCGGCCGAAAAACCCATGGTGCGCCCAGGCCACCGCCATGCTCCACCGCCTTCCTGCATACTTTCCACGTACTGGTTTCATCATCTCCGTTGATTTGAGGCGGTTTCAAGGGCGGTTTATCCAAGGGCCAAGGAGGAAAGGCACATGGATTGATGACATGGCACTCCTCTCATTCCCCCTATAAATACCCCCTAGTCCTTCACTTTAGAGGCAATCAAAGGAGTAAATATCAAGTGTATCATAGTAGTTATAGTGTTAGAATAAGAGGGAAGAGAGTGAGGGAAGTCTTCAGAAGAAAGCCCCAGGCCTGTCGGGAGTCTTCTCCAAGGTGTACCTCAGCGGATGCAAGCTTCTAGTAAGTTTTCCATCTGAGTCCTTCTAGCATTTAATATTCTGGTTCTGGTATTTTATGTATATACTTGCTTTACCTGCACATTGCTTTACTTGTGAAGTGCTCTAGTCTCTAGCTAAGATTAGAGTAGTAAGTATAGTGTAGACGTGGTGTCTAGGCTATATCTTATCAGTGTGGGCCGCATGTCGCACAAATTGTTTGTGGTAGCCAGCGAGTGGTGACAGCCATGTCTGGTCTTCATATTCCACCACGTGTGTAAGATAAGTTATTAAAATGGCAGGGCGTCAATACAATAGTACAACCACCTTGGGAGGAGTTATATCTCCTCCTGTTTCGCCTGTCGCCTCTTGTAAAGGGAGGAGGTGGTAAACCTCTTTATACTTAGAAAAGCAAGACCAGATATCTCTTGCTACATAGAACCTCTCTATACCTATATTCAAAACCTCTTTGATCACCAACAACCTTGATCACTATCTGATGGTCTTGAACCTAGTTAGTTCACTTCACGTTTCCCGTGGAAAATACGATACCTGGAATACTCCCGGTGAAGGCTACATTGACTACCGTACGCTTGCGGTATATCCGTTTGCCACCTTTGGTGTCAACATGGGTCTTTGGCGTCAGAAAGAGATCACGATTGGAGTCCGTTCAGGAAAGGAAAGATTGGAGTCCATGTTACCTTTAAAATAGGAGAGTTTGTTAGTTTCCATATTTATTTTCGAGTTGTAATTCGACTAGGACTCTATCTTATCAATCCAGGGTATAAATATAAATCCTTAGCCATTGTAATACGTACGTACACATCAATACAACACACCTTTTGGCTTCGGCCAAACCCTTAGGAGTAGGAGTAGAGTAGATCTCGGTGAGTTTCTTCGAACGGGCTGAGTGTCATCCGGTGGACGCAGGCTTGCTTGTAAGTACCGTCATGCCATGCTAAGCTTTATCTCTTTAATGTCATCCGGTGGACATGAGAGCATAGTAGATCAAGGTTGATTCTTGTTTGGTATAAGTTTAGCTCATCCGGTGGACGTGGGCTTAGATCAAATAAGAGTTAGTTAGTTATCGATTCATATTTATTTTCTTGACTAATCTATGTTTAGCATAATCCGGTGGACGAAGGCTTAGATTAAGATGGTTAATGTGCATGAATTAGTTATCGACCCTATCTAATTTGGCATCTTAGTTAGATTCATTAAGTCATCGGTGATATTTGAATCTATTTGTTTACTTACATGTAATACTTACCGAATTTGCCCAATCTTGATCTATTTATGTCGGCTTTATATTTCATAGATCTACTTGTTCAATGAATGATAAACTGTTACTCTTTGTACACGGATAAGTAGAAAGTGTTTGAATTAGCCGATGGATCTAGATCTTGATTGTATACAGGTTGCACTCAAGTAATAAGATGAATATTGTCTAGATTCAATAACTAATAGATTTAAGTCATGGTTTACATTATGGCTATCTCGATCCGTTTGATCCCCACTGTTGTAAACAATGAATTGAATGTATTGGTTTGAAGGTCAAAATATTGTTCATCTTATAGGCTTGTACGTTTCCTGTATTTGCTGAATGGGCTAAACAGCCGATTTCTCCCTGCTTTGCGCTTAGACATTCAGTATTAAATGAGATTGACGTATTCGCATCATTTATATTATAATCCGTCATGCATGAATTGCTATATCTGTTTGACACATGTGAATCGGTCATTCAACATTATAATGTTTATTTCATGAAAATCGGTTCATGCAAACTGGATATCGACTCTTTAGTCGATAGCCTAGAAACAGTGCCTTCGAGGCCAGATATTTGGAACTGTTTGGACACACCAACAAGTTTCGCTTTGTTTTGCTGATTACTATTTTTTTCTTGTCAATTGCAGGTCAAATTGACTGGCACGCTTGGGAGTCATCGACACTCTCAGACCGAGTTTGAAGCTAGTTAGATCTGCAATGCTCCAGCGCTCTTGAGGACCATTTCCGGCTTCGCTGGTGTGTTGAGCGCGGAGAACCACATTTTGTGCCAACAGCCACACAAGCTAACTAGCTAGAGCAAGGCAACAACTCAACTACACAAGGCAAACAAGCAAAGAAGCTAGCTACTTGCACTAAAGTAAAGGGAAGTACTTGTGGATTATACCTTTGCCTTGAGATGAAGCCAATCACTGGGATAAACACAATTACTCACTTGAAGGTGAGGAAATCAATATGAACATCAAGATTTATCCCCGGAGTTCACGTGCTTGCCGGCACGCTACGTTCCCGTTGTGTCGGCTTCAACCGGTGGTCCGGTGGCTAATCGGTATCACACACCGAGCCTACACAAGGCCCCATAAGAACCTACCACGGAGGAAGTAACTCAATGACACAAGCAATCCACTAGAGTTCCCTTTGAGCTCTCCGCTCGGGGTAGGCACAAACCCCTCACAATCACCGGTGTGAGCAAGCACAATCACCAAGCTTCTCCACACCTTCTTCTCCAAGCTGTCTAGGGACATGGCAATGTCCCAAGAGAATAAGAACTCAGCAATGGCTTGCTCTCAAGTGCTCGAGAATGCAAATCACAAGTAATGATGCACTTGAGGTTCACTCAAACTCACAAGGATGATTCAAGGATGAACAAGTGAGAGAGTGGGAGGCTAGAATGCAACCAAAGTGTATGTCAATGATCCAAATGTGCAAGAGTATCACCAAGTGACCAGGGAAGGAGAATAAATACCCCTAAGTGCATTCCTAGCCGTTACCCACTGAAAACAGCCATTAACACGATTTTTGGTGGGTCGAACACAACCGTCGGACGCAGGGCATCGGACTAATGGTTACCGTCCGACGCTGTTGACGGTAATTATTGTATGATTTTACCCGTCAACTAAATATGAAATAAGGATATAAATGCAAACACCACCATAGAATAGGGCTTAACTAACAGAATTCTATAGTTTTGGTGAATCAGTGTTTTGCAGGGGGTTATCGAGAAAAAAACCAAGGGAGGCCCACATGTCGGATTAACATAACAAATTCCACCATGAAAGGAGATCAAGAATATTCCAGAGAACACCAGAGACACACCTGATGAAGCGAGGCCCACTTGGCAATTGGAGAGAGTCGGCCGACCCACTGCTAGGGTCGGCAGACCTGTCAGAAGCCCCAAACCGTGTGTGCTTCGACGTGGACCCACATCCTAAAATTTCACGCAATCTCAGCCGCCCGTCGAAGTCGGTTTGATCCAAGGGCTACGGTTCATCCCACCGGCCTATATAAGGACCTCCAGACCCCTAGGGTTTCATATCAATTCAGTCATCAATCAGTTCAACCCAGTTATAGAGAGCAAGAAACCCTAGAATCATTAGAGCTTCACCATCTAGAGCATCTACATAGGTTAGAAGTAGAAGGAGGCGAGTTCTACTAGAGTTCCAGATCTGTCTGGAGCTAGAAGGCTTCCCAGAGCCATTGTAAGCTCTCTCTTGTATCTTAAACCTCTTTTGAGTGCTTGAGATAAAGTTGATTGACATTGTTCTACTATTGATTATGTTCTCAATTATGCTATTCATTGCTTATCTAGATTGTATACTTTGCACAGTTAGGATGCATTCATATTCATACATAGGTTTGTATAGCGCTCATTCATTGATATCATGGGTAGGTGATGAATAGCATGTAAACATGGTGTTTAGATGTGGTTTGTCTGCAAATGCGCCTTATATTCTAGGTTCTGTGGTAGATCACGGATGTGACACTCGCGTTGAGTCCTTTGTAGTCCACACTCCGAATGTAGGGAGAGTAGGAAGTTATTATTACTTTAGAAGGGGTGGCTATGATCTTGATCTTCCTTAGTAATATTCCCTGAAGTATGAATATGAAGTATCTTCGCCATGATTGCTAGTATAATTGCACCAATCTAATATGTCTTTGATAGTATAGTTAGAATGACTTAGAATATCCTTATACTTCAACCTAATCCATGCTAGTGCCTATATAGGAAGTGCTCTAACTGATCATTATTATATATTGATTGATTGATTGATCATTAAGCTTATCATATATATATCATTATTATTATGACATAACCCCTGTTCTGAGAATACGGGTCTTGCATGGTTATCTCCATATTTGCATATGCATATGACATCTATCTATCTACTTACATCCCATTTTTTTCCAATCCTTCCCAGTGGTAAAATATAAATGACAACCCAGAATACTCCTGGGTAAAATGCTACAATGGTATAATTAATCTGTGCGCTTGCAGATACTTTGAACTTAATATTTTATATCCTCTTTAGTCACTTGCATTCATAATAACTGCTTAGTATTATTCTGTGTAGTTTCCATACATGTCTCTTATATTCATGTTAGGGATGACAACTTAGTTATTATAAGAGATATAGGTTTAAAAGAGGTGGCTAAGTAATTTACCAAGTGACACCTAATTAATACCAACAAGCATTTTTGGCGCCGTTGCCGGGGAAGGCATTTGGCATACATAAGATGTAGATAGATCATATGCATAACAACAAATATGTTGAAAAACCATATAAACCTTACTCAAACAGGCTCACCCTGTCCTTGTTTATTCTCTGTGTAGCTTATGTAGGGTGATATATGAATGGATTTGACCTTCACCAGAATTTTGTTGAAAACCCAGAAGCTTTGATCAGGAAGACCCGAGCCAAGCTTCAGGAAGACCCCAGATTCGCAGCCGAAAGGCATCCGCACAAGAAGAAGTTTGACACCAGAGTTTGAGGCCATGGCAAACAAGAGCCTTCGCGAGTTCTCTGCCCCAACCACCGCTAACATCCGTACCTGACCACCTACCGATGCTGGAGACAATGGATTCAAGCTCAAGCCTGCGCTCATCAACATGGTGCAAGCTAGTCAGTTTTGTGGAAAGGCACATGAAGATGCGAGTGCCCATCTCCAACACTTTTTGGAGATATGCAGCACTTTCACCATCAAGGGAGTAACCAGAGATGCAATCCTGCTCCGCCTGTTTCCATTCTCACTGTTAGGAAGAGCAAAACAGTGGTTTGACGCAAACAAAGACAAGAACACTACATGGGACCTTTGCTCAACTGCCTTCCTAGCAAAGTTCTTCCCTGTGGGCAAGACGAATGCTCTCAAAGGGAAGATCACCAGCTTTCAGCAATAGCATGATGAATCAGTCCCGGAAGCATGGGAATGCTTTCAAGACTACATCTCAGAATTTTCTCACCATGGGATAGAGAATTGGTTACTTATGCAAACCTTCTACCATGGGTTGACTACCAGCACCCGTGAGACAATAGATGTGCTGTTGGAGGAGCTTTCCTGTCACTCACCATTGAGCAAGCTACTACCTTTGTGGAGAAGATGGAATCCAACCAGAGTTGGAACGAAGAACGAGCCCCAATCCGCAAGAGAGGAGGAATGCACCAGCTCAAGGAAACTAACATGATTTCTACCAAGATGGACCTGCTGATGAAGAAGCTTGATGACCAAGCCAATGACAAGAGAGAGGTCAAGCACATTCATGATACCTACATGACATGTGAAGAGTGTTGACGGTGGATAACATCAACTTTTATTAGAACTTTAGACACCAAAGGATATATGAATACACACTAGTCTAGGGTTTTAACTGATAATTTCCATGAGTTTTGCAAGTTCTATATTTTCTAGGGGCTATTCTAGAAAAGCGTAAAAGAAGGATTAAAGAGCATAAAAGACACGAAACTTAACCGCGAAGGAAACATAGTCATCAGGACGTGGGAATGATCTAGAGAACACCCGAAGCAACCAGGGCGCCACCACCCCTAGGGTTTCGCCGCCGTCTTCTGGAGTCTTCTTTCACCGCCTTTGAGGAGTCATCTCAGCCCTTGGTTAAGTCGGTTTGATCTTACGGTGCACGTGCAACCCACCGGGCTATAAATAAAGGGGAAGACCCCCTGGAGGCAATCCCATCATTCATCCAAGGCATCAAGTCTTCGGTCAAGCCATCAAGAGCCTTCTAGTTCATCAAGAGCCATCTAGTTCATAGTTCTAGCATAGTTAGATTAGAAGTAGAGGAGTTCTAGTTCTTCGGCGGGATATGGAGCGCCGGCATCCATCTAGAGCACAGAGTTCGGTATAGTTCTAGTTCTTTCACTATTATTGTATCCTTTATTATGATTAGAGAAACATTATTCTTAATAGTTCATATGTTCTTGATTACAATAGTCTTTGTCTAATTTGATTATATGTCTAGTAGAGTTGGTTTGATCTTATTGAATTCATGTAATTGCTCGTATAGCAATTACCCATACGATCGATGGGTAGATGATGAACGATATGTAAATGTGGTGTCTATGTATTCTATTTATCTGCGAGTGCACCCTGATGTGCCGGGTCGTGTGGTAGATCACGTAGGTGACAGCTGCATTGAGTCCTCTATAGTCCACCAACCGTATGTAGGTAAGCAGGCACGGTCGCGAAATTGGGTGATGACCCTGTTTCACATCCTTCCTAGATGATGCCCTTTACATGTGATCATGATATAGGACTAATCTAACAATGATTGCTAGATGTAGTTGCACTAATTAGAGTTATTCATTGGTACAGTTATAGAGTTACCTTAGATATTAATTCCTTAGTTTATCCATTGGCTTGCTATTACTATGACTAGAAAGTGCTCTGATGTGCATCCTTTATTTATGATGCTTGATCATACTTATCACTTTATTTATCTTTAATATCTTGTGACCTCTACCTGTTATGAGTAGAGTAAATGACATCGGTGATGTCACTTATCCATTGTATATAATCACTATCAATATAATAGAATAAAGTTTATCCAGTCCTTCCCAGTGGTATAAATATAAATCAGCAACCAAGTAGACTCTAGGTAAAATGCTACAATGGTATAATTATCTATCCGCTTGCAGAATTGATCTTAGTTTATATTTATACATTTCTGCCTAGTCACATTGAATAGTATGTGAACCCTTTATTTATTCTTAGCATATATAATTAGGGATGATAACCTAGTTCATGCCTAAGAATGTTGGTGATAGATAAGTGTCTAGTTGCTAATGACCAGTTAATTAATTACCATACATCTTCTAATCTCGTCTCTCATATTAAAAGTTATATAGTTATATTTGGCGACGTTAGTAGATATCAACAAGCATTTTTTGGTGCCGTTGCCGGGGAAGGCACATTAAACTTAGGAAATATTGATAACATATATACAAAATGGATAAGATTGTGTTACCGATTGATCTCTAACTCAAACAGGCACACCTTTGTTTTTATTATTTTCTTATCTTATGCAGGGTGATGAATAAATGGTTTTTCTCTTCCAAGCAACTTCACTGACGATCCAGAGAAACTTCTTAGAAGGAAGAAGGTTATAGAGGCGGGGGACAATTTCGAGTCACTATCAATAATACCCATCGCCACTCAAGCTTGTCCATCAGAGGAGCCAGCTCTAACATTGGAAGAAGAACATTTAGGAGAAGATTTGACTCCTGTGTTTCAAGACATGGCTGAGAAGACACTGCGTGAGTTCTCTGCCCCAAGAATAGAAAACATCTGGATTGAACCAGCAGTCAACATTGGGGAGAATGGATTCGAGCTCAAGCCGGCTCTTATCACCATGGTTCAAGCCAGTCAATTTTGTGGAAAAGCTCATGAAGATGCAGGTGCACACTTACAGCACTTTCTAGAGATCTGCAGCACCTTCACGATCAGAGGAGTACCAAGAGATGCTATTTTACTCCGTCTTTTCCCATTTTCACTTTTGGGGAAAGCTAAGCAGTGGTTCTACGCCAACAAAAAGAAGAACACTACATGGGACCGATGCTCAACTGCTTTCTTGGCAAAGTTCTTTCCTACAGGCAAGACGAATGCTCTGCGTGAAAAAATTTCAAGCTTTCAATAGCAATATGACGAATCATTCACTGAAGCATGGGAAAGATTCCAAGATTATATTGAAGACTGTCCTCATCATGGGATAGAGGATTGGCTGTCAATGCAGACCTTCTACCACGGGCTTATCTTGAGGACCCGTCAGTCTATAGATGCTGCAGTAGGCGGAGCTTTCCTATCACTTAAACTTCCAGAAGCTAAAGCACTTGTTGAGAAGATGGCCTCAAATCCAAGGTGTAATGAAGAACGTATTCACCCTCACAAGAGAGGAGGAGGCATTCATCATCTCAAGGAAACTGACATGGTCACTGCCAAGCGAGACCTCATCATGAAGAAGCTAGATATAGAGAAGAAAGTCATGCATATTAATGATTCTTGCATGACCTGTGAAGAATGTGGAGATTACGGCCATTCAGCTGTCAACTGCCCTACATTGCAAGAGGATGTGAACTTTATCAACAATAACACCTATTATCGTCCTCAGCAAGGTCAAGGATGGAACCAGCCAAACCAAGGATGGAATCAGCAACCTCGACAAGGTAACTACCAACGTAACAATCAAGGTAATAATTATAATAATTACAATCTTCTACCTTTAACAGATTTAGTTGCTGGTCAATCTAAATTATTAGATCAAATGTCTAGAAAGATAGCCTATAATGATAAAGCTTTAGAAAATATTAATACTAGAATTGATACCTTTGCTTCTACTATAAAGAATCAGCATAGCTTTAATAAAAATGTTAGAATCACAATTAGCTCAGCTAGCTGCTGCTGTCCCTCCATTTGAGAAAGGTAATATTCTGGGCCAGCCAGAATATTTAGAAACTGCTAACCTTGTCGATATTCACAATGCAACCCAATACCATATTGAGCCCACAGATATACAGTGGATGGATCACTCACTACCTAAGAACATGGGAGACCCTAGGAGACCTGTCATTCCTATCTCTATAGGATGTCACAGTTTTCTAGAGGCTATCTGCGATTTCGGCGCAAGTGTCAACATAATGCCCAAGGTAATTTATGAGAAAATTTTAGATGATCTTTTGTTGTACACAGATATGCGTTTGCAGCTTGCAGATTAGTCCATTTGCTACCTCGTGGGAGTACTAGAAGAAGCTGTCATCAGAGTGGGGCAATCATATGTCCCAGTTGACTTCGTGATTATGAAGAAAGGAGGAGATGAGAAGGCACCCATTATCTTGGGACGACCATTCTTGTGCACAACCAAAGCCATCATCTATGCGGAACATGCCAAGATTGTCCTCTCCATCAAGGCCAAGAAAGATATTCCCATTTAAGAACCGCACCTTAAAGACTTCTGCAATCCCTAAGCAATTCCATCAACAAGAAGAGCAACAACAACCAGCACCCAAGAAGAAGAACAATAGAAGATAGAGAAAGAACAAGACCAAGCATGTACCTGAACAAACTACTCAACTAATCACTACTCTCAACACAGAAAATGATCATATGCTCCCCCAACCATTTCCAACAAAGAAAGGTGACCCAGGTGTACCGATCATTGAATGCACAATCAGAGACACTACTTTTGCCGACACCATCTACGAGACTAGATCAGGTATCAACGTAATGTCCAAACAGGTATATGACGATTTATTTAATGATTTACCTCTATACCCAACATATATTCAGTTGTAGATGACAGACCAATCATTAAGATTCCCTGAAGGCGTGGTTAAGGACGTTATGGTAAGAATTCAAGATAAATATATACCCACAGATTTTTTAGTCCTTGACATGCAGGGAGATAATAAATCACCTATTCTTTTGGGAAGACCGTTCCTCTACACTGCCAATGCTATTATCTACATCGGGTCTGGACAGATCCACTTCAACCGACCCACGGGAAAGGTACGCTGTCAATTTAGAACACTTGTTAACCATGAGCAGAACAGGAAGTAACGCAACAGGAGAAGACGCCAAGCCCGCCGTCAGGCTGCCCAGCCTCACTGTGGATGGGAGGAATTCCCTGGTAAGATTGTGAAGTATGAAGACTGCTACAAGGAGCAAGAAGAAGCCGTACAAGCACCACGCTAGAGTGAATGGGAAGCGGAAGCTGAAAGGATGGACCAGATTGCTAAGGCAGAGAAGGAAGAGATCCATGCACAATTAGAAGAATAGATGAAGAGAGATGAAGAGTCAAGAGAAGCACAACTGAGGGAGTGTAACAAGGAAGAGCTGGAGCTAGAAAAGAGAGAAGCAGAAAAGACAGAAATGAGATGGAAGGAGAAAGAAGAAGCACCTACTACACCACCGCAGAATGGGGAATTGACTGAGGTAACCTTAGACGATTAACCTGCTGAGTAAGTATTCTCCTCTATCTAAGTCCTGTCGGTAGACTTTAAATTCCGTACCCTAGCCATAAGGTTAGAATGGTAGTTATCTAATTAAGTTAGTATTTATTAGTAATTTTGTTTTAACATATTTATTAGTACAATCACTTTTGCACATTAAATATAAAATAACAAAAATATTTATTGCTTTATTTACTACATCATAAAAAATTAAAGCCCCATGTGAATGCACTTATGGTAAACCCTGTAGGAATATTTACTATGGTGGCATAAAAATAAAAACAAATAAAAATAATATATATATATATGGTAGTAGTATCTGTATTTACTTTGTTGCATTATAAAAATCTTAAGCCCCATGAGAATAAATATTCTCCGTGGTGGCATAAAAAATATATATAGCATGCATACATATTTGATTGCTGTATAAGAAAATTAGAAAAATCCAAAAAAAGAATCCTGTTAAAATCCTACTAGAATCTGTTAATTAAAATCAACCCAAAGAATTATCAATTACTCATTGGCTGACCGCTAACCTCTTATTAAATTCAAGCCTCGAGTTTTGGTTTTCTTGTTGGAGTATAATTATGCAGGAACAATATTATGACTTAGGAGAGAGTCTATCAGTGGCACCCACCAGAACTACCACTGGCTAGCTCACTCTGAAGATCATTCAACACTAAGTATTGCAAACATCTAGCTTGGGGAGGAGCATCCCCTAGTTATCAGGTAATTATACCTAATCGATTATTGAGTCTGTTTTATATAGTCATAAAATACCAAAAATATGTGAGCACATGAAGGTTCACCACAGTATCATCAGAAAATTTAAAAACAGCAAAAATATGTGGGCACATGAAGGTCCACAAATTATAGAGTCCTTGTTAAGTCCAATAAAAAATAATTAAAACCAAATAAACACTTAGCTATATATTAGAATATGTTCGGAGTCAGTCTAGGCTAGAATTAATTAAAATTGATGAACACTAAAATTTATCTTGGAGATGATGAATAGTTGCTCTATTATCATACCTTTCAAATGCCTAGTTTTCAACCTTAAATTCTCATGAGTTTTAAATACTGCTATTTTAATTTGAGAATTTACTCTGAACCTGAAACTTGTGGAGACATATGTTTGAGCAAAGTCTAGGTGATTGATTTATATGATTCATGAAGGTCGAGCTACTATTTATTTTATTCCTAGCATTACTAAGTTCTGGAGATTCATTTTGAAAACTTAAAATCTACATAATGAGCTCTTGTATGACAAAGTGTGAATTCCTACCAAAACCATATATGATACATTTGTATAGAAAACCTTTGCACATTTATGCTGCTTGCTTTGCATTGAGTTAAGTCAACCTTTGTTGTATACCTCATGAGAGTCTTGTCATACTTTTAAAACCAAGATCACTTACACACTCCAGCCACTTATGCATTATTCCTACCCTGAGAGTAATTGCAACAATATCCATTTCCATCTATATTCATCATAAAAATGTTTTTCTCCTACATTGGGAGTAAACACCCAAAAAAATATACCCTATAGGATAACCCCTGTTTAATTGCTCTAAGTTCTTATTATTATCTCTCCAATTGTTTATTTTCAAAGGATACGTGTGGTTATGCAAAGTATGAAAAGAAAATGAGTAAAAGATAGACAAGTGTCCCAGCAATTAAAACAATGGGTACTAGATGCCCGCCTCCCTATTAAAAATCAAAGAGAGAGAAAGGAAGAAAGAGAAAAGAAGAAGGATGAATAAAGATAGCCCATGTTTTCCTGCGAGTCTTAAAGACAGATTTAGTTTCAAAAGAGCATAAGTAGAATTAGGATTAGCCACCATATATACACCTATCCACTATATTCCATACACATGGACATCTTGGTTTGATTGTATGCCTCGATTCTCTATGGATCCATTGTTTGACTTTACAATATATGAACTGCAAGTATGCTTATCCTTATTATTGCCACTCCTATAAGCTCCACTATATATTCTTAGCTATAGGGAGGCATGACATTGTTAATGCCTAAATGAGATCCATAAATACCACATATTAAGAGAGTTGAGGGTGTCATATAATTAAGCTGAGTTTTATTTTTGAGCTTATAAAAAACTCCAAAATATTGGTACTGTGAAGAATTTGCTACATAGTGCTTGACTTGATTGTTCTATCTTTCAATTGCTCAAGACTTATGCGAAAGCTGTTGTTGACATCTACTAACGTCGCCAAATATAACTATATAACTTTTAATGCAAGAGGCGAGATTAGAAGATGAATGGTAATTAATTAACTTGTCATTAGCAACTAGCCACTTTTCTATTACCCACATTCTTATGCAAGAACTAGGTTGTCATTCCTAATTAATAATGCTAAGAATAAATAAATGTTTTATATATTAATCTATGTGACTAGGCAGAAATAAATATAAATATAAATAAGATCAGTTCTGCAAGCGGACAGATAATTATACCATTATACCATTTTACCTAGGGAGTTCTACTAGGTTGTCGATTTATATTTATACCACTGGAAAGGACTAGGATAAACTTTAATCTATTATATTGATAGTGATGGTATACAATGGATAAGTGACATTACCGATGTCATTTACTCTACTCATAACAGGTAGAGGTCACAAGATAAATAAAGATAAAGGTGATAAGTATGATCAAGCATCATAAATAAAAGATAATCATCAGAGCGCTCTCCAGTCATAGTAATAGCTAGCTAATGGATAAACTAAGGAATTAATACCTAAGGAAATTCTATAACTACATCAATGAATAACTCTAATTAGTGCAATTACATCTAGCAATCATTGTTAGACTAATCCTATATCATAATCACATGCAAAGGGCATCATCTAGGAAGGATGTGAAACAGAGTCATCATCCAACTTCGCGACCGTGCCTGATGGCCTACATATGGGGGGTGGACTACAGAGGACTCAACGCAGCTGTCACCTATGCGATCTACCACACGACTCGGCACATCAGGGTGCACTCGCAGATAAACAAAATACCTAGACACCACGTCTACATATTGTTCATCATCTATCCATCGTCCGCATGAATAAACGCTATACGAGCAATTACATGAATTCAATAAGATCAAACTGACTATACTAGACATATAATCAAAGTAGACAAAGACTATTGTAATCAAGAACATATGAACTATTAAGAACAATGTTTCCCTAATCATAATGAAGAATACAATAATAGAGAAAGAACTAGAATTATACCGAACTCCGCGCTCCAGACAGACGCCGGGGCTCCAGATCCGCCGAAGAACTAGAACTCCTCTACTTCTAATCTAACTAGGCTAGAACTATGAACTAGGAGGCTATTGATGAACTAGGAGGCTCTTGATGGCTTGAGGACTTGATGCCTTGAATGAATGAATGATGGGTTGATTCCAGGGGGTCTGCCCCTCTATTTATAGCCGGTGGGTTGCACATGCGCCGTGGGATCAAACCGACTTGAAACAAGGGCCCAGACGACTCCACAAAGGTGGCGAAAGAAGGCTCCAGAAGGTGGGCCGAAACCCTAAGGGGGGCGCCGGCCGGCCCCACCCTGGTGGGTTTTGGGTCCCGGTGCTTCGGGTTAGTTCTAGACTCTTCCAGGGTCTTCGTGATGATGTTTCCTTGGCGGTTAAGTTTCGTGGTAATTATGCTCTTTAACCCTTCTTTTATGCTTTTCAGAAATAGCCCCTGGAAAATATAGAACATCCAAAACTCGTGGAAACTGTCAGTTAAAACACTAGACTAGTGTGTATTCATGTAGCCTTTGGTGTCTAAAGTTTTAATAAAAGTTGACGTTATCCACCGTCAACAACACCCCCAAGCTTACCTGTTTGCCAGTCCCTTGTCAAACAAACTAAACCAAATTACTAATGTAATTGGATCAGGAGTTGCTACAATGCCTTCATACTTTCCAAGTACACATGCTTCAAACATAGATTCTCCTCCGAATTAGACAAAACTGCTCTAACTTTTAAACTTACCCATTTTACCTTTAACTATGGGGCTTTACAGTTCTTGCCTCAGTCTTGAGTAATTGAAAGAAAGAACAATCAAGTCGTGCACTATGTAGCAAATTCTTCACAGTACCAATATTCCAGAGTTTTGCAAGTTTTCAAAATAAAACTCAGAGCTTCATTGTATGACACCCTCATGTCTCTCAATATGTGGTATTTATGGATCTCACTGAGGTATTAACGATGTTATGCCTTCCTATAACTAGAGATTTGCAATATAATATCACTATTGCAATGACAATAAGAATGACTACAACACAAAACAAATCATGGCAATAGTGACTACTTATTGCAACTGTTCTACAATTGGTTGCAATACAACTTACTTCTCGCAACGTTCTAAATATTTAGGCCACGAAACAATTTGTGTGGCAAAAAAGCCCATGTATCGCAACCTACAGTGTAAATGGTTGCGATAACACCCATTATTGCAGCCAAATCATGTCGTTGCGAAAGAAAAGTGTGGTATTAGGGTGAAAACTTAGTAGTGAATGCCACTAGTGTCAACCAAGTTAGATACATCATTTGGACGTTCGACCAGGTTTAGCGCTGACTGGTCAGAGAGACAACAGTCAAGTCTAGTTCAGTAGAATAGTCTGAAAGAAATATTCGTAAATCTTGATTCCCAAAAGCTATGAAGGTAAACTTATTGGAAAGCTTGTTAAGTCTAGTTTCCAATGTCACTAGTGCCGACCAGATTATATACTCCATTTGGACGTTTGACCAGATTTAGTATCGATTGGTCAAAGGGACAACAGTCAGCCTAAAGTTCAAGTCGATGTGCAAAACTATACCATTCTACAATATTTCATGGGGTATGCCATACATGATGTGAAAGCCTATCAAGTTAACTTTCCAACACAATAAATGGTGCATTATTTAGACTTTCCAAGATGTTGTTATTGCCAAAACACTGAAGACTGTGTAGAAGACTAACAGCCACGCGGGAACTCTCTAAGAGCTAATTTCGGGAAGGCCCTTTGAAAGCCCAAGTTTGGTTTTGGTAATTAATGAAACCTAATTTGCTAGTGGTTGCTCTAAATGTTTCATGAGTTGAATTAGCAAACATCAAATGGAGTAAAGTGACTGGGTCGGTGAAATTCACAAGTGAGGTGTCATGACGACATCCATACAAATGGTGTAAGTCCATCATCAACAAAGGAGTCCAAAAACTTCATACATGTAAGAGAAGGAAAAGAGAGAAAAGTTAGGAGGTCAAGGCAAAGGTATTCTTAATAAGAGCTCTTTTTCTTTTGGTAATCAAGACTCTAGAGAGAGTGATCACATTTAGGATTGACAGACGTACTATTAAGAGGGGAGAACTCATTTGTATAATATGGTTGTCAAAGTGCCACTATATGCTCACACTTGTTGCACATGCATGTAGATGCTAGTGAGTACTAACCAGCCTTTGGAAAACTCTGTAAAAAATGCTAACACACATGCGCAACGGTGTGGAACACTTGGGTGTTAGCTCACATGAACATGGGTGTTAAAAAGAGAGTGTAACTGTGTTGAGAAGTGAGCACTGGACGATGGTACGTCTAGTGGGGATCGACCGAACGCGTCTGGTGCGAACCCCGCGTTCTCGGGTCTGTTCGGTGACTTTAACCAGACGTTGGAAGTTCTGCACGGGACGCAAAGTTCACACTATGAGCGCATCTGGTGCCTTCGAGTTGGCACGCAGCAGAGAGACGCTGGAGCAGTGGGCGCCGAGGGGCGTCCAGCGACCCTTCACCGGATGCGTCTGGTGCATCTGGGAGCTCTCTAGAACCTTACTGGAACAACACCGGATGTTGGGGTCCATGCGCCCAGTGTGATAGCAGACGCGTCCGGTGGATGGCGAGCAACGGGTAAATTTCAAATGGCTAGTCCACGTGTCCACAGGCCATACATAGGACGCTACACCAGAAGTGTCCAGTGTGAACTCAAGTGCATCTGGTACCCCCGAAAAACTACTGAATAGTTGGATTTTATGTTGGTGGCTATACAAGGTGGAGTGGTCGACTTGTGCTCTCTCTTGTCCCATTTCCATTGACATAGCAAGCTAGTGATCCACTCCACTCCTTTATCACTTATCCAACTTAATTATGAGATCATTTGGTGCCTAGAGGCACTTGGTGCTTGTTGATGGTAATTAAAACCATCAACTAACACGAAAAAGGGCATAAAATTAATCACCAACATAGAATAGGGTAAATTGATAGAATTCCATGAGTTTTGGTGAATCTGTGTTTTACAGGGAGTAAACAGAAAAAGGACAAAAGGAGACCCCACATGTCATACAAATATATCGAATTCCACGTAGGCTTCACATCAAGAACATTCTAGAGAACACCAGTGAATCATCTTCAAAAGCGGGACCCATTTGAGGGTGGGAGGAGTTTGGCCGAACTAGAGGCCAGTTCCGTCAACCTCTTCGCTTCGATGTGGACTCTCTACTGCCTTTGAACTTGCATCTAGTCTGTTGCTCAAGGTTGTTTTGATCCGAGAGCTGAGATTCACTTCTCCGGCCTATATATACAGCCTCAGACCCCCTAGGGTTTCAGATGGAAGATGAATAATAAGGAGATAGAAGAAGAAGAAATCTCTCCCACCAGAGATTAGGGTTACCTACTCATAGTTATAGTTTAGACCTATCTAGCTATATTCAAGTAGAGTTGGTCTCCGGCTTAGGATTCTAGAGCCATTGTCATCTGGAGGCCGATAACTCCGTTGTCTTTCCTCTTGTTAGGACTTTATTCTATTTCACTACTATATTTCTATTTATTATGTTCCTAGTTTAATCTATTAGTATATTTTATATAGTCATGATTGATAATAAGTTTATGCATAAGATCACAAAGCACTTAATTCTATACTCGTGTGAGTTAAGTGGTCAACGCTATGCAGGCGTGGTGCTTAGATATTGTTTGCCTAGAATGCACTCTATATGCCGGGTCATGTGGTAAATCATGGGTGTGATATTCCTATTGAGTTTCTGTAGTCCACTCCCTGTATTTAGAGATAGTAGAACTTAATGATTATGATGGTAGACTTGCTCTGTTCTTGATCTTCCTAAGTAATGTTCCTTAGCATAGATAAAGAGTCATTATGCTATACAGGATTGTATTTTTGTTAGAGTAGATGAATGACTTAGTAAATTAGGAATAACATAAGAATCCAATCTATTATATTTTGGTTGACTTTAATCATGAGTAGTCTACACCTATCTCTGTAGCCATCTTTAGCCTTTGGTTATCACATTTATTTATATTTTATCATTGGCTTACCCCTGTTTAAGTACGTGCTATTTGATTGATTTTATCATAAGTAGTGTATTTGCATCCATCCACTCCTATCTACTCCATACCTCCTCCCTATGGTAAAAATATAAATCGACAACCCTATAATACTCAGGTAAAATGCTACAAAGGTATACATTAATCTGTGCACTTGCGGATACCTAAGTAATCATATTGTTATATTATTTCAGTCACTTGCTGTTTATAATTCCATGAGATCTTTTAGATTATACTAGGGTTGACAACCTAGTTATTCTAAGAGATAGAGGTTAAAAGTGCAAGTGACTTGTTAGCTCAACCAAGTGTCAAATTAATTTATGTCAATAATGATTGAATTCGCAGCGGGTTTTCTTGTTACTCTAAGAGTTTGCTGACTCCTAGATAGCTTGGAGCTACGAGAATCGTTGAGGGGAGCTTGGTGATTGTCTCCACCTCCGATTGGTGAAGTATAAGGGGTTCTTGAGCCTTCCCCGAAGGAGTTTGTTAATTGGCTACTCTGTTGAAGTGCTCATAGCTTAGTGGATCCTCATCTTGTATTGGTTGTGTTGTTCCCTTGAGTGGGATTGCCAATAAACGCGTGAACCTCTAAGTGAGTGTATCGCTACAACGAGGAGTAGCTTGTTGGCAAGCAAGTGAACGTCGGTAAAAAATATTGTGTCATCTCTTTGCCAATGATTTCTCTTGTATTGTGATTGATTGATTGGTATATCTCTTCTCTATACCAGCGGTATTGAAATCACAACCTCTCTCCTTTACATTCTTATACTTATCTTGGGTAGAGATATATTTTATAGCTTGCTCACCTAGGATTAGAGTAAAAGTAGTGACATAGAATTCAGGATATATGATTAGAGATAATAGCATAGAAACGGTTAGGTGGCTTGCATTTTTGGTATGCTAGCACAAAAACTCGCTTCGCCTCATATTTGTCTAACCACTTTGCTTCAAGTGTTGTTTGTAGAATTCATATAGGCTATTCACCCCCTCTAACCAATTAGGACCTTTCACCCTTTCATAAAGTTGATCTTTTCTCTTTCATTTCATGTTTATACCTCTCTAGGAGGGTTGTTACTAGTATAAATACTCCTTTGCTAATAACAAACTAAGACTTTTGATAATAAAAATATAGAACTCCTTTTGTTCAGTTTTGTGCTAATGAAACCAAAAAGTGATCATCACCCCTTTGCTCTTATGACTTCCTTCGCAGGATTACATAAGCGGTGGCTTCATCCGCTCCCAAATGGTGCTCCTATTCCCATCGAGGTTTCCTCGATTGATTATAGGATGCGTTTGTTAGTTCTTTGAGAGTGTGGTTGGGTGAATTCTCGATTCAGGTTGCTGGCTAAAGACGGTGGTTGGCTTCAAGTTTTATTTGTTTGGTTGCACTTTATCGCTGCTTGCATCAAGTTATACGGTTGTTTTATAACCAGTTATCAAGGGTTTGATCCTATGTCGTGAAGATCGAAAATCCAGGCGTATAATGTGGTATCAAAGCTTTTGTTACCACCGTAGCTTTTGTTGACATCTACTAACGTCGCCAAAAATAACTATATAACTTTTAATACGAGAGATGAGGTTAGAAGATGTATGGTAATTAATTAACTTGCCATTAGCAACTAGCCACTTATCTACTACCAACATTCTTATGCATGAACTAGGTTGTCATCCCTAATTATAAATGCTAAGAATAAATAAAGGTTTCATATATTATTCAATGTGACTAGGCAGAAATATATAAATATAAACTAAGAACAATTCTACAAGCGGACAGATAATTATACCATTATAGTATTTTACCTAGAGTCTACCAGGTTGTCGATTTATATTTATACCCCTGGGAAGGACTAGGATAAACTTTAATCTATTATATTGATAGTGATTATATACAATGGATAAGTGACATTACTGATGTCATTTACTCTACTAATACAGGTAGAGGTCACAAGATAAATAAGATAAATAAACGTGATAAGTATAATCAAGCATCGTAAATAAAGGATAAACATCAGAGAACTCTCTAATCATAGCAATAGCTAGCCAACGGATAAACTAAGGAATTAATATCTAAGGTAATTCTATAACTACGCCAATGAACAACTCTAATTAGTGCAATTACATCTAGCAATCATTGTTAGATTAGTCCTATATCATGATCACATGTAAAGGGCATCATCTGAGAAGGATGTGAAACAGAGTCATCACCCAACTTCGCGACCGTGCCTGCTTGCCTACATACAGGGGGTGGACTACAGAGGACTCAACACAGCTGTCACCTACGTGATCTACCACACGACCCGGCACATCAGGGTGCACTCGCACATAAACAGAATACCTAGACACCATGTCTACATATCGTTCATCATCTACCCAACGATCGTTTGGATAAAAGCTATATGAGCAATTACATGAATTCAGTAAGATCAAACCAACTATACTAGACATATAATCAAAGTAGACAATAACTATTGTAATCAAAAACATATGAACTATTAAGAATAATGTTTCCCTAATCATAATGAAGAATACAATAATAGAGAAAGAACTAGAACTATACCGAACTCCGCGCTCTAGACAGACGTCGGGGCTCCAGATCCCGCCGAAGAACTAAAACTCCTCTACTTCTAATCTAACTAGGATAAAACTATGAACTAGGGGGCTCTTGATGGCTTGACCGAAGACTTGATGCCTTGGATGAATGCTTGGATGCTACAGGGGGGTCTGCCCCTTTATTTATAGCCCGGTGAGAGCACGTGCACCTTAGGATCAAACCGACTTAACCAAGGGCCGAGATGACTCCTAAAAGGCGGTGGAAGAAGACTCTAGAAGGCGGCGGTGAAACTAGGGGGGAGGCGCCGCCCGGCCCCCTTAGGGGCCGGTCAGCCCCACCACCTGCCAGGTGGGGCCTCGGTTGCTTCGGGTGCCTTCTACACTCTTCTCACGTCCTGATGACGATGTTTCCTTCGCGGTTAAGTTTCGTGTCTTTTATGCTCTTTAATCCTTCTTTTACGCTTTTCTAGATAATCCCCTGGAAAATACAGAATATGCAAAACTCGTGAAAATTGTCAGTTAAAACCGTAGACTAGTGTGTATTCTTATATCCTTTGGTGTCTAAAGTTAAAATAAAAGTTGACGTTATCCACCGTCGACAACACCCCCAACCTTATCTGTTTGCCAGTCCCATGTCAAACACACTAAGCCTAATTTACCAAAGTGTTTGGATCCGGAGTTGCTACAATGCCTTCATATTTTTTAAGTACACATGCTTTCAAACAGAGATTCTCCTCCGGATTAGACAATAACTGCTCTAACCTTCAGACTTACCCATTTTACCTTTAACTATGGAGCTTTACAGCTTTCACGTAAGTCTTGAGCAATTGAAAGATAGAACAATCAAGTCAAGCACTATGTAGCAAATTCTTCACAGTACCAACATTCTGGAGTTTTTATAAGTTCGAAAATAAAACTCAGAGCTTAATTGCATGACACCCTCAAGTCCCCCAATATATGTGGTATTTATGGATCTCACTTAAGGCATTATTGATGTCATGCCTCCCTATAGCTAAGAATATTTAGTGGAGCTCATAGGAGTGGCGATAATAAGGATGAGCATACTTGCAATGCATATATTGTAAAGTCAAGCAATGGATCCACAGAGAATCGAGGCATACAATCAAAACAAAATGTGCATGTGTATGGAATATGGATAGGTGTATATGTGGTATTTAGTGGCTAATCCTAATTCTACTTATGCTCTTTTGAAAATAAATCTCTCTTTAAGATTCGCAGGAAACATGGGCTATCTTTATTCTCTTCTTTGTCTCTCTTTTTTTCGATAGGGAGGCGGGCATCTAGTACCCATTGTTTTAATTGCTAGGACATTTGTCCATCTTTTACTCCCTTTTCTTTTCATACTTTTGCATAGCCACATGTGTCCAATAAATGATCTGGAGAGATAACAATGATAAAACATAGAGCATTTATAATAGGGCTGTCCTATGGGGTATATATTTTTTTCTGGTGTTTTCCTCCCAGTGTAGGAGAAAATATTTTTATGATGAACATAGATGAAAGTGGAAATGGTTGTGATTACTCCCAGGATAGGAATAATACACATGTGGCTGGAGTATGTACGTGATCTTGGTTTTAAAAGCATGACAAGACTCTCATGAGGTATACAACAAAGATTGACTGAACTCAATGCAAAGTAAGCAGCATAAATGTGCAAAAGTTTTCCTATCTCTATGTATCATATATGGCTTTGGTAGGAATTCATACTTTGTCATACAAGAGCTCATCATGTAAATTTTAAGTTTTCAAAATAAATCTTCAGAACTTAGTAATGTTAGGAATAAGATAAATAGCAGCTCAACCTTCATGTACCATATAAATCAATCACCTAGACTTAGCTCAAACATATGCCTCCACAAGTTTTAGGTTCAAAGTAAATTCTCGAATTAAAATAGTAATATCTAAAATTCGGGAGAATTTAAGGTTGAAAACTAGGCACTTGAAAGGAATGACAACAGAGCAACTATTCACATCTCCAAGATAAAATTTTAGTGTTCATCAATTTTAATTAATTCTAGCCTAGACTAACTCCAAACATATTCTATAGCTAAGTGTTTATTTGGTTTTAATGATTTTTTATTCAACTCAAAAAGACTCTATGATTTGTGGACCTTCATGTGCCCACATATTTTTGGTATTTTATGACTATATAGACTCAATAATCGCATAGGTATAATTACCTGATAACTAGGGGATGCTCCTCCCCCAAGCTTGATGTTTGCAATATTTGGCGTTGAATGAACTTCAGAGTGAGCTAGCCAATAGTAGTCCTGGTGGGTACCATTGATAGACTCTTTCCTTAGTCTTAATGTTGTTCCTGCATAATTATACTCCAAAAAGAAAACCAAAACTCGAGGCTTGAATTTAACAAGGGGTTAGTGGTCAGCCAATGAGTAATTGATTATCCTTTTGAGTTCATTTTAAATTGATAGGTTCTAGTAGGATTCTCTTTTTAAGATTTTCTTTTTGGGTTTTTTCTAATTTTCTTATGCAGTAATCAAATATGTATGGATGCTATAATTTTTTTATGCCACCACAGAAAATATTTTATTCTCATGGAGCCTAGAATTTTCATAATGCAACAAAGTAAATATAGATGCAACTACCATTTATATATAAATCATTTTTATACCGCCATAGTAAATATTCCTACAGAGTATTCCATAAGTTTATTCACATGGGCCTTTAGTTTTTCATGATACAGTAAATAAAGAAGTAAATATTTTTGTTGTTTTATATTAATGTGCAAAAATGTTTGTACTAATAAATGTGTTAAAACAAAATTACTAATAAATGCTAACTTAATTAGATAACTACCATTCTAACCTTATGGTTAGGGTACAAAATTTAAAGTCTACCGACAGGACGGACTTAGATAGAGGAGAGTACTTACTCAGGAGGTTCATCGTCTGAGGTTACCTCAGTCAATTCCCTATTTTACGATGGTGCGGTAGGTGTTTTTTCTTTCTCCTTCCATCTCTTTTCTGTCTCTTCTGATTATATTTTCTAGCTCTAGCACTTCCTTGTTACACTCTCTTAGGTATGCTTCTCTTGACTCTTTATTCTTCTTCATCCATTCTTCTAATTGTGCGTGGATCTCTTCCTTCTCTGCCTTAGCAATCTGATCCATCCTTTCAGTTTCCGCTTCCCACTTACTCCAGCGTGGTGCTTGTACGGCTTCCTTTTGTTCCTTGTAGCAGTCTTCATACTTCACAATCTTGCCAGGAAATTCCACCCATCCACAGTCAGGCTGGGTAGCCTGATGGCGAGCTTGGCGTCTTCTTCTGTTGCGTTGCTTCTTGACCTGCTCATGGTTAACAAGTGTTCTAAATTGACAGCGTACCTTTCCCGTGGGTAGGTTGAAGTGGATCTGTCCAGACCCGATGTAGATAATAGCATTGGCAGTGTAGAGGAACGGTCTTCCCAAAAGAATAGGTGATTCATCTTCTCCCTGCATATCAAGGACTAGAAAATCTGCAGCTATATATTTATCTTGAATTCTTACCATAACATCCTTAACCATGCCTTCAGGGAATCTTAGTGATTGGTCCGCTATCTGCAACTAAATATATGTTGGGTATAGAGGTAAATTATTAAATAAATCATCATATACTTTTTTGGACATTACGTTGACGCCTAATCCAGTGTCACAGATGGTGTCGATAAAAGTGGTGTCTCTGATTGTGCATTCAATGATTGGTACACCTGAGTCACCTTTCTTTGTTGGAAATGGTTGGGGAAGCATATGATTATTTTCTGTGTTGAGAGCAGTGATTTGTTGAGTAGTTTCTTCAGGTACATGCTGGGGCTTGTTCTTCCTCCATCTTCTATTGTTCTTCTTCTTGGGTGCTCGTTATTGTTGTTCTTCTTATTGATGGAATTGCTTCAGGACTGCAGGAGTCTACAAGATGCGGTTCTTGAACGAGAATCTTTCTTTCTTGTCCTTGATGGAGAGGACAATTTTGGCATCTTCCGCATATGTAACAGAACCGCCTAAATCACATGGCCCACAGGCACCTGTCATTGTCACTAATGACCTCTGACAGCCGGGCCCGTGTCCCGAATGATCTAGAAGGTCCTGCCGGGCTACATTAGCGCCCGATTTCCTCCGACTGGATCCCATTGCGAAGCCATTATAGAATTACAACATTTCATGACAAATTACATCAGAGTAAAAGCGCGGAAAGATTATAAGATACTTAGATTACAAACCATTTGTCCAGATAAGATTAAGGTGCAATTATTACAGACCATAAATAAAATAAGTAGAAGTGGAACGGCGATACAACATAATTAAATATTTAATGATAAGAACTCTGCCCATGGGTTCAACCTTACTTCTCCTCACTTCACTCCTGGACCACTGTCACACAGCAGGGGGCGAGACAAACCTCCGACTGCTACATCCCTACAACATGGGGTTAACAAACCCTGAGTACTGGGGTACTCCGCAAGACTTACCCGAATAAGAAAAAGAGTGAGACTCAGGAATACAGGCTGAGGGAAGTCAAGGTAAGGCTTGAGCAAGAATCAAAGCATTTTGCGGAAAAGCTTTATTAACCTATCTCCAAATGTTATCTCAAATTTTATTTTAGTCATAATACGATATTCCCAATTCATCATCATATTTCATCATACTTTCCAATTCTTTAATCATTCTCAAAACACCTATTTCTGAACCACTTTTCAGTTGTAGGTCAAAGGATTAAGTCTCCATATCCGCGGAGCAACGACGATTCGAATCGATTAATACCCAGCTGGGGATCCCTATCCACATTGCATATGTAGCACTTAAGCTTGTACTATACCGAACTCCACGCTCCAGACAGATGCCGGGGCTACAGATCTCGCCGAAGAACTAGAACTCTTCTATTTCTAATCTAACTAGGCTAGAACTATGAACCAGGAGGCTCTTGATGAACTAGGAGGCTCTTGATGGCTTGACCGAAGACTTGATGCCTTGGATGAATGACTGGATGCTCCAGGGGGGTCTGCCCCTTTATTATAGCCCCGTGGGATGCACGTGCGCCGTAGGATCAAACCGATTTAACCAAGTGCCGAGATAACTCGTAAAAGGTGGTGGAAGAAGACTCCAGAAGGCAGCGGCGAAACCCTAGGGGGAGGCGCTGCCCGGCCCCCCCAGGGACAGGCCGGCCCCACCACCTGCCAGGTGGGGCCCCGGTTGCTTCGGGTGCCTTCTACACTCTTCCCACGTCCTGATGACGATGTTTCCTTCGCGGTTAAGTTTCGTGTTTTTTATGCTCTTTAATCCTTCTTTTACGTTTTTCTGGATAATCCCCTGAAAAATACAGAATATGCAAAACTCATGGAAATTATCAGTTAAAGCCCTAGACTATTGTGTATTCTGATCCGTAACTACATATATATTTATGTTCGTCCTATCCACCAAAAAGCCACAAAAATATTTTGCCACAGCCCTTTGTTTCAATCTATTATTCTTATGAGTTTTGTTAAGTTCCAGTCCATTAGAGTCTTTATTTTAGTTGTTGATCATTAATCCTTCGTGTGTCCTTTGTAACTCTTATATATCTGAAAATCCCAACAAAAAAAATATATAGCCTGTATCATCATTCACGTTAACTTTAATCCTATCTAGCTATAGCTACTGGGGTGTTTTTGTCATATCTGGTCATTTTGTTAAGTTCTATATAAAAAAGTGTGAAAAAAGAAAAGAAAGAAAATTTGTTGAAAAAAATTTGAGAAAGTTGTGAAAGAAGAGTAGAAAGATCAGTTTGGTTTATGTGCACAAGTGCTGAGATTTTTACCAAGTTAGACACCAGATTACTATCTATCTTTTGGTGTAAATTTTTGTTTGGGTTTGATTGCAACACTGCATCCTAAACATACTCCTTGTTTGCATCAAATCTGGATTTTTTTTGCACGTGTGTTTGATCCATTTTCTTCACTCATATCTTGTGGTTAGCACTAGGAAAGGCACTTCTAGTTTAGATTCCCTTGTATATCACTCCCACCAAGCTCCACATAAAAATCATCATAATGGGTACTCTAGTTTTGTATTCGCCTTACCATCACTTTCGGTTACCACCATACATTTTGTTTTCCTGTACCTCGTAGAGAATTCATAAGAGTTTCGGTTAGTAAGAGGCTAAGAGAGGTGAGGTTATGAGTTTTCCACATAAATCTTATATCGCATATAAGCTTGTTGTTTTGCATATGTAATAAGCATGACAGGCTAAAGATACACCAATCTTCCATTCTATGGAAATACCGATTCGAAGAAATTTTTTCATTGGCAAGAGCAAATAGAGATTGAACTTGAAATCCAAAAATTTCCAGAATCTAAGAAGATATCACGGGGTGTACTTGAGTTTAAAGATTATGCTCTTAATTGGTGGAAGCAATATCCACATCAATGTCTCATTAAGAATTGGGAAGATTTGAAGAAAGCCATGAGAAAGGGATTTGTTCCAAGAAAACATGGGTTGTTTTACTCCGTCGTTTGGAGAATGTCAAGCAAGTTAGTTAATCTATCCAAGCTTATTATGATAAGATATATTCTTCCATGCATAGAGCAAATGTTGTTCATGACATGAATGCAATGAAACACTTCAAGAGAGATCTCAATCCTAAAATGGTTGCTGCTACTGAGGAAAATATTTTAGAAATATGCAAGATCTTTTAAATTGTGCTATTAGAGAGGAGAAGAGAATTATAAAGGTGCAGCAAGATTTTTTAAGTTCGATTGTAGTTAATTTCATGCGTTCTCCGTGTGGATACGATATATATTTAAAGTAATTTAAGGTGGAAGCTACAACGATATTCGTGCGCTAATAGATTTATCTATGTGTACGGCAGGCGTCAAACCTCCTGCTTGGCTTCTTCCACGAGAGCTGAAACGATCCAGTAATGGACATGCGTTAGCCAGCTCTACCAGTGATTGTCTGGTTGACCACCGTCCAGGGGCCGTACCTATGATTTGGAAGACCTGAATGAAACTCGTAATGGTGGCTCTAAAATCTATAAGAAAATAATATAACAAAAGTATAATTTTACTTCAATATAAAGTTTCAAATATACGTTATTCTTACAGTACTTAGAACATATTAAATCATGATGCTAAAACAAAACTCCTTCTGCCTCTTTGAATATGCAATTATGGGAAGCGTGTCGGTCGAACTGTGTCAACCTCGACCAAATTTATAGCAAAAAGTATAAGCATTTATGTCTCAAAATAAATTTATTATGAAAATATATTTCATAACCGATCTAACGGTATTTGTTTTATCTCATAAGAGTTAGCATTTTTTTCATATAATTTTAGTCAAAGTTTGCGATGGTCAACTCCTCAAGGTGCGAGAATTGAATATTCATTGGGACGGATGGAGTACAAAATACTTACATTGGGCCAATAATCCAATTAACAAACCAATGATTGCAGGTCTAGCCACATGTTATCTTTTCTATTCAAGAATTATTTATTGCTAAGTTTTTTAAACAAGGATTAACTATTGCTACTACTACTTATTGTAAATTTGGAGGCCATGAACCGTCGCCCCACTTGTTCATGTTAATATACGGCCCTGCCACCGTCGACGCGTGGACCTGCGAGAGGCTCCCATTGCTCATAGCGGTTTAAAAATATATAGACTTTGATAGATCTTTTTTCTCGAGTTGTATTCTAACCAGAACTATTTGAAATTCAATCTTTGTTTTTTAAGCCTTACATGTTACCTGTAAGATCATGGATGGCGGATGGCAGAGGGATAATATAGCACGACGTGTATATCGAACGCTTATTATAAGGGGAGAGTAAAATTACATATGACAAAAACTCATATAACACGACGTAGAGATCGAACAGTTATCGTAGAGGAAAAGTCCTTCTAAGAAAACTAGCTCTTCTAGTGTGATATAAGTAGTATGATTGTATGAATAGCTTAGAAACGCCTCCCTAGTAGTCCCTACATGTTACAAATCCTTAGAACACGTGAACTTCTCTCTAATTAAATTTTTTTATGTAATAAGCTAAAGATAATACACATGTCCGGTGGAGTTTCATTTGCAATCATATATAAGATAAATAATATGATAAAATAAATTGTGTAACTTACCAGGACCAAGGCCTAGCAAAAAATGGGCTGGGTTGTGCTACCCAGTATGACCAAGTCCAAATCCATCTAGCATCTACCAGACTTTTTTCATTTTCATATAAAAAATGACATCTACCTCTCTCCCTAATAAATTGCAGGCACATCTAGTCTAGAGAAGACCCCAAAATCCAGTGGCCAGCGCCAGCAGCATCAACAGATGTATATTTATGACGGGCAGTTTTTACCACGCCTTGCGATGGCAGCAGAGCTGCGGACGGACGGCGGATGGGGTTTTCACACTCCTCCAAGGCAGCCCACAGCCGTGGATGCGGCGCATCCAACGGTCGGGACCAGCCCGCGGCGATGATCACTCTTTTCTTTCTTTTCGTGGGTTCCGCTACGTCGCCCACTTTCCTCCCTTTCCACCACCCACCCACCCCTCCCCCAAAAAACGCCGCAACCCCCTCTCATTTTCTTCCTCGTCTCCACCACCTCCTCTTCCCCTCCTCGATACATTCGAGCACGCCGGACGCGGTCGGAAGGGAGAAAAAGCAGCGAGCGGCGCCGGGCTCCCCCCGCCCCCCTCCCTTCCTCGCCCCCGATCGACGCCGATCGGGGCCGACTGCTCGCGGGGGACGCCGATCGAAGCCCGGGCGGCGCTGCTTCCGTACGTGTCTCGCCTTCTTCCCCCCTCCTGGCTTTTTCTTCCTGTTGCCTGGCGTCGGGTAGGTCGGCCGGTAGATGGATAGGGTTGCGCGCTCCTGGGCCTGGGGTCTCTGGGATGGGGGTCGATGGGGCTGTGCTGGTGCTGAGATCTGCGGGGGATTCTGCGGTGGCGGATCTGGTGGTGTTTTTTCTGCCGAACTCCTCGGCTCTCGGACGGGAATTTCTTCGATTTGAGCTCATTTGCGGTTAGGGTTACGATTTCGTGGTAATAGCACCACTTATCCTGGGCTGAATAGAGTAGAAATGGCAGTTTTATTGTGAAATGGATGTGCAGAGCTGGGGTACTTGCACGGATTGGAATTCGGTCGCATTATCGTCGCTTATGTGTCGTGCAAATATCTAGCCCACCACGAAATGATTAGCCCATTGGCCTGACAAATTCGCCATCAGCAAACAACCTGTTTAACAGTACTTCGCTGCAATAGGGTTAGATACTTTATCAAATGATCTGTAAGTTCGTGCAGAACACACTGTTTGGCGTTAAAGCTGCTAACCCTCCCCTTATTTTGGGTAATCATATACTTATGCTGCTTTCAGATGTTTGGTTGTGATATTCTCTATGTTGTTTTGCTGATAAAAGGTATTTGACTTGTGATGTTTTTATTTTCCAGGATATACGGAAGCTTTTTCTAGTTTTCTTCAGTTGGCCGCCACCGTTTCCAGCGGTTTCCGCCAGTTGTCTAATACCTTATTGTTGTTGTACTTAAGGTATGGTGAATATCATTGGCTGCCTACATTATTTCTCTGACATCCTGCATTGTTATTTCTGTTTGTGTATAGACTGCACATGTAACTCTGATTACGTGTACTCTGCATGTTTGCTTAATATTCCATCTTTATGTTTTCTTAAGGATTCGCAATGATGCAGCTGTTCAGTTCAGACACAATTTACTTTAATTTGCCTTTTCTTATTTTGATATACGGTGAATTGCAATGCTGACTCTTTTCTAACTACCAAATTTATCCTTCTGTCGTATTTGTCAGGTTGCTTTTGTCGTATTTGCCAGGTTGACATACTTGGTGTTGTAAAGCATTACCATTTTTGGGTCATGACTTGTTTTTATTGAAATCAGTTGACTGCCAAGGGATAAACTAAATCCTTGATGCAACATAATAGGATCACCATGCTGTCTTCCTCAGAGACTTGCCAGCTTGGTTCTAGTTCTAGCAACCCTGTCATGGATCAGCAGAATTTACTTCCCAACAACTCTGACATGGATGAACAGATTTTACTCCCAAATGCATTAGAGCATGAGGACTACCCACACTATTTGCTCAATAGTCAAGAGGTGGGAATGCCAAGCGGAAGCGCGATTGGTCAGCAAAATACAAGCTTGAGCTTGTGGGAACCAGCTGGATCTAGCTCAATGGGCTGCTTAGTTGATCATGGCAACTTTTTCCAGGCAAAAAGGGAGCATCTTGCCTCTTCTCTGTCTATTGGAGGCCCCTTGAGTATAGACAGGAGGAGGCATGAAGGCACTAGTTCATTGCCTTCACACAACCTAAACATAGACCTCAACATTAATCAGGCTGATCAGTTTGGCTCTGATGATGTTGATCTTGTACATGGTAATGGACAATCAAGAGCAAATACTGTCACAGCCCACAGGGGCTCTTTCATAACTGAGCGTATTCTGCATCATGGAGTTTCTTCGGATGCTATAGGAAATTCTTCACGGAATGCAGAGTGTTTTGATGGTGCAGCAGGCCAACACAGTCATCATCCAGCCTTTAAGAGAAAGTATCTTGATGGATGCCATGCAGAGTCTTCTGCCAATGGAAGCTCGCGCAATCTTCACCAGAATAATAGTACTCTGCTACCTCCTCCGACCTCCTGTGAAAGTTTGACTATGCCAACCGCAACAAACTTTAGTGTTCCATATCCTCCGGTGGAACACCTAAACCAGAGTACTAATATTGCTGCAAGCTCTACTTTGTCTGATCACTATTCTTCATATAGTGATCCACATGCAAACGAATTTGTGCGAAATACACGGATGCGAATGAACCCTAGTGATTATGATCAATCACTGCCCAGTCTATTACCTGAGGGGAGTTTGAGGAGCTCAACTTATCCATCTACACAGCAGCAGTCATCATTTATTCCAGTGCAACCTAGGCAAGTGAGCTCTTCTTCTGGTTCTCATAGTCGACCTCATGTGCCCGCTGTTACTCAATTTTCACAAAATCTTCACCGTCCTTCATCAAATGTTAGTTTTGTGTCAAGAATTGGGAACTCTTCCACTTCTTCTGGTTCTACAATACCAGTACCTGCTTCACAAGATCCCAGTACAAGCTTGTTGGGAAGCGATTATCCTGAGCCCCTTTTGTTAGGCTCTTCTTTGTTTACAGCTGATTCAACAAATTTCTTATCTGCATCTGGAAGCAGAAGTAACCAGCAAAATTCTGGATCCAGCTCCAGTTCCATGCTTAGACCTGCTGTTAATGTTGGAGCTCAACAGGTCCCTGGGTTCAATGTATCTCAGCCCAGTACAACTTTAAGAGGTTCATCTGATGTGCCCAGGAGGTCCTTAATTTCTGCTGGTGTTTCTCATTCTAGAAGTTCAAGCATCGCATTGCAGCACCGTGGAACTTCATCCACATCACATGAGATTAGGAGTCATCAGCCAGGATCAAGCTCTCGTGCCCATCAGCAGCACCCCTTAAGACCTGGTCATTCCTCCATAGACAGGCAAAGCTCTGGTTACTTGGACCTTCAGTCTTTTATGCAGACTATAGCTTCAAGGGAAGGAGGCAGACCAATGTCAGAGGTAACTTCCCTCGAATCATTTCATTGAACTGATGGCTTCTTTAGTACTTACATGATGATTTCATTATGTTATATCGTCATCATGTGCTGTGGAAATAATTGGAGATATATAATCCTTTTGATATTTCAGCCATGAAAAAGTTCCAGTTGATTTCATCCAAGTTTTCTACCTGTTAAGATGCTTATCATGCCACGAAAGTGCTCCAGCTGTTTCATCCAAGTTGATTGCTTTTATGTTGATGCACACTGGAGTGCCATTTTTTTTTTGCTATATATGCATATTTGAACACATTTTCATGCAATTCCCAATGCCAGTGTTGAAATTAACATTTGTTGGTATCATATCATGCTCCATAACAGTGCCTTCATTATTTCATTAATATCCATACTAGTTGTGTCCCCTATGGCAACCAATGATCTGCTCCCTAAATTAGCATTGGACATCACATTTGGTCTTAAATATCTGTGAATTTAATGGTATTTAAGAATTTTTGTTTTTGATTAATGTGCAACTAGCCTTACCTGCCATATTTTTAGTTTAAAGTTTTCCTGTTTTCGCACACAGATCCGCAATGTTTTCGATCAGATTCGTCAGGGGAGAAATGCACGACTGGAGGTCAGATTTACTTCTGTTTGGCATATTGTTATTGTGTGCCAGGTGTAACATTCTGTGTCCTTTGGATACATGATTGAACCACCTGAAATTTGTCTATTAGAGGATTGAAGTCCTCTGAATGTGATGATGTATTGTTTACACACAAATGCATTTGCACACACGCACCACACATTCTCATACGCCAGTACACCCACATTTGGGAACATTTGGAGGCCTAGCCTCACGTGGTGTGTGAATTGGCATTGGCCCATTGAATGCACCCACGTCTGCAACTATGCATGTACTGGTACTTCCCTGGATGAATCAGAGTGGAATGGATACATAGATGAGTTATAGCGTGTTCTATATGATTAACTGTCAAAAGAGAAATTAGAGATTGACGATAAGTAGCTATGCTGGACTGTAAAATGTTACATGGAAGCTTCCTCAGCTACTTAATCCAATAAGGCGGATTAGTGTGCAACTTTCTGTACAATAGGACGCTAGTTATCTGGCTTAAATTAACAATGTTGGCAGCAAATTGGAAACAATTATCAGTGCATATATGGTGCTAGGTAATAAGATCCAAGGATCCAAATTATTTTGCCAATGAGAAAGAAAGTCTATACTAAGAGCTTTCTATATAACACTTTGTGCTATGTATTTTCCTTGCCCTTTACTACCACATGTTCCATTTCTGCAACTTGAGCTCAGCCTTTTTATGCTAGTTTTGTTATCTTTACTTCTGTAGCACTCCAATGGTGTAATATATCCAGTGCTTAATAATTTTGTCAGAACTATTTCCAGGATACAACAATAAGTTATTATCTAGCTCTTGTCAGCATGTTCATAGCTTGGAGTAAATAAAATATTAACTAGATAGTGATGGTACAAATTAATCTGTTTTCAAATAGATGTATCGTTGTGATTGGTTTATGATGTACCATGTTAATTAACTGTATCATTTTTGTACAGGATTTGCTTCTCATTGATCGGTCGCTTATTATGAGGCGAGCTAATTTGATTGATAGACATCGGGATATGCGGCTTGATGTGGATAATATGTCCTATGAGGTATCAACGTTTCTCTTGATCATAGTTTATCCCAAACATTAAATCCTAGTCAGTGGGGAAAATGGGGGGAGCATATTTTGAATCCTGGCATACCTGGCTACTAATATTGTTTGAATTAAGTCATTTTTCCAGTGAATAAGCTATCTCATACGATATATCCTCAAAATGTTGTTTCAGCATGAAGTCTGACTAAATTGCATGATGTGGTTTAAACTGCCTTAACTTCATGTTCAGAACTGAATTTTTGCTTCTAGTATGAAGTATATAATTGGTACTTATGTAGCTACTTTGAGTTTTGAAACTGTGATTCCTGTGGCATCACAATTGGTGTGACTGGATTTGTGTTTGACCACTACAATTTTCTGTGTTTCCCAGGAATTGCTGGCACTAGGTGAACGCATTGGGTATGTAAACACAGGGCTTACTGAAGAAAAGATTACGAGTAACTTGAAACAATGGAAATATGCCTTAATATCATTGGAAGATCCTCCAACAGGTGTTGAACCATGTTGTATCTGCCAGGTAATTTGAGAACTTTATGTACTCTAAAATTGCTTGCATGGATTTATTTGATAGGAATTTGTTTTAGAGATCAGATGATGTATTCTGACATAATGATTCATCCATTGCATTATTTTAACTGGTGGTTCTAGTAAGGCATGATGTAAGATTGTGGTGTAGTGGATATCCAAGCACTGTGAAAAACCACATGATTTATTCCTGGAAGGTGGTCCTTGCTGTGTGTTGAGTGCCCTTCAGAAGTGTTGGCCTGTCTTTTTAATTGTTAATGGGATGATGTGTCATTGCATGTTGCAGCCTGTTTTTTAATTGTCTGTGGCTCCAATGCTCTTGTTAAAATTCAGTCGTTAATATAATAATTGTTTCGGGGAGCATCTCTTGTTTTATGTGCTGCTCTTGCTTAGAACATTTTTATTGTTTTGGCTCAGTATTACTCTCTCCGTCCATTTGATAATGCAACTATGGGAAACGTGCCCGTTAAAGTAACCCAAGTTTGACGAAGTTTATAGTAAATAATATTAGTGTTTATATTTTTAAATAAATTTATTATAAAATATATTTTGTAACTAATCTAATGGTACTTATTTTGTATCTTAAATGTTATTACTTATTTATATAAATTTAGTCAAAGTTCAAATGATTGGATTTCTCGAAAAGCAAGAATCGCATGTTCAAATGGACGGAGGGAGTATTATTGATTCTACTCATTTAGTTCCAGATAGCAGTGGTTGTTCATTGACATTACTGAACATTGTTGACCTTGAACATTCCAGGAAGACTATGTGGAAGGTGAGCACTTGGGCAGACTGGATTGTGGTCATGACTTTCACACCGCATGCATCAAACAATGGCTGGTTATAAAAAATCTGTGCCCAATCTGCAAGAAAACAGCACTGGACACCTAAGACATGGCTGCATTTTTCCTTCTTAGGAAAAAAAAAAGCAGGTAGCGGCACTAGGGCAAGTGGTTGTCATTTAACCACACCCTCCCAGGAGTAGCAACTGGTCACAAGCATGTTACACCTTCCCATCATCAACATATACATGTGGGGATTTATACTATATAGGTGGTACATGGCACTTACCTGAAGCCAATGGCTGTAGACCCTGGAGTTTCATCCTGGTTTTGTTCAAACCTAGATCTGGGATTTAAAATTTATTCAATGACATTCGATTTACTTCAATCATCTTTAATTGCTTATCATCTCTTTTTTATTATTGCTTGATTTGTGGTGAGACTTGCAAGTTGTAGTCCGTCCACCTTGATTATTTTACCCCTTGTCGGTTCCTTCGTAATATAATAAACTGAAATACAGCCTTAACAGCAGCACATAGTGAACAGGCAGACACTACAAGAACTTAATAAACAAGACAAAATAAAAAAAAATTAGTGAAAACGAACCTCAGGAAATGTTTCAGCAAGACTTGTTTTCGTCACTTTCACCAAACTACTGGTTAAATCCTTGAGTGTCAGCAAGGAACCCGCAACAAGCTATAAGAAGCAATGAGACATGCCGTGTGCTGTGTGCTTCCTTTACCACTTTTCTTGGACATATTGCTCACCAAACCATTTTAGTATTCTGGTGAATGATAAGTAGCAGAACAGAAGCAAACCATTGTGTACTGTGCACCCTAAGTTTTCTTTTTTCGATGAAAGAAGAATTATATTAAGATAATAGCTGGGTATATCAATACATTACAAGCACTTTGGAATACACTACATATATATATCCAGAAACTGAATTTTATCTAAATTATACCCACGCTGTGAATAGCTCCAAATCTCAAATCCAAACCTTTTTAACGCTTCGTATGGATGACCCTAAAGGCAAATACTCGGTAACAGGCCTGAGAACAGATGCCCAACGAACGACGGCCAACATCCCTGCAGGCGAAATTGAGAAACTTCTTCTTTCTTGTGTCTTCCCTCTTTTTCTTTCTGCCATTGAAGAATGAGGAAGACTGATCTAAAACTTGTTCTCCCTAGTCCTTTATTGTGGCCAGATTTAATCACAACAAAACGAAGAAAGAATATGAGAAAATTATTTCATAGCGGCGATATCATCTCCGCCTTGATGTCGCTGTTCGGAAATAAAAGTCTCCATGTGGTCATGCCGCTGAAGTTGTTGACGCCGTTGATGTCGCCCTCATCTTCAATAGATACGCCATGAAGAAAACAATTCCACCATGCCTTCTCGCCGTCGCCAGAGAGGAGCATGAGGAAGAGATAAATCTCTAATACCAAAAAACTTGGCGTGTATTAACTCAATCTAATAGAAAACTTATTAAAAACGATAGATTCCCACTCCCTCCGGCCTCTGGCAAAACACCGGAGGGGAAGGAAGGGGATCGGCGGTGATGGAAGGCGGAGGCCCTGGCAGCGGCGGCGCTAGGGCGAAGACTGTGCGCCCTAAAGCTTAAGGTGAGAAATGTGGTCGTCTCGGCGTCACTGGCGGATTCCGCTTGTTGGGTCTTTTTAGTGCTCGTGTTCCTTCTTTTATTACAAACAGGCCATTTCAGTACAATAGTGGACCTGAAACAACGCTCTACGGAAGGAGTACAAGACATTGGCAAGTGGTAGGGAGTGTAGTGTTTGTCTGTTTATTCAGACATCAAATCCGTCGGCACGGTCTGCTGGTTACTCTGGCCAGGTGCTGCCTCCTCGTCGTCCTCGTTCTCGCCGGAGAGCTCCTCCAGCGACTTCCCCTTGGACTCCGGCACCAGGAACGTGAACAGGAACCCGACGACATTGCATCCGGCGAGCATGAACAGCGAGTTGCGCACTCCGATGCCCGGTGGGTACCCGGCGTCCGTCTTCGCGGGATCCGTGCTCTGCGCCGCGTACAGGAACCCGAACGACCCGACAATGGCGCCAGACTTGCCCGCAGCTGACGAAATGCCGTGGCAGGTGGACCGCAGCCTCGCCGGAAAGATCTCCGCCGGCACGATGAAGGTGGTGGAGTTGGGCCCGAAGTTGGCGAAGAAGAAGGTGAAGGCGTACATGACGACGAAGCCGACGTGGTGGCCCGGCGTGGTCCAGTGGTGGTACGGGACGGCGAGGCCGAGCATGAACGCCGTCATGAAGAAGAAGCCGCCGAGCTGGATGGCGAAGCGGCCGACGACGTCGATGAAGAAGACGGTGAACCAGTAGCCCGGGATGGTGCCGCACAGCGCCACCAGCGTCTGCGCGCGGGAGATCCTGAACATCTCCTCCAGCGCGTTCATGGTGTCCGCCCTGGGCAGCCAGTTCACGGCCGCGTAGATGTCCTTCTGGAACAGGTTCTGCGAGTAGAAGGCGATGTCCAGCGTGAACCAGCACACCGTCGTGCCCAGCAGGTGCAGCCCGTGCCGCCTGGCGAACTGCCGGGAGAAGAGCCCGTACTCCGTCTCCTCGCGGCGGCGGCGGCGCTCCAGCTCCAGCTCCTCCTCCTCCGCCGCCGCCTTCTTCTGCTCCTCGGCGGCGAGCTTGACGTTCAGCACGCGCGCCATGTCGGACGTCGCCTGCTTGGCGTTCTTGGCGACCAGCGCCGTGTACCGCGCCGTCTCGGGCATCTTCATGCGCCAGTAGTAGGTGAGCAGCGCCGGGATGGCGCCGAACATGAGCACGATGCGCCACGCGTAGTCGGCCTGCGGCACCGTCGAGCCGGCAGGGTCGTCCTTGTACGCCGGCGCGTCGAAGCGGGACTTGAACGCCGCCGAGACGACGATGGCGACGATGCCGCCGGTGAGGTTGCCGAAGCCCTGCATGGCGAAGACGGCCGCGATGAACGCGCCGCGCGTGCGCTTGTTGGCGTACTCGGACATGATGGTCGCCGACAGCGGGTAGTCCCCGCCGATGCCGAAGCCGAGCCAGAAGCGGAAGAAGCAGAGCGTGGCCATGACGCCCTTGGCCGTGGACCCGAACGAGAGGCCAGAGGCCAGGCAGCAGATCACCATGAGCAGCAGCGTCATGCCGTACACCTTCTTGCGGCCCATCTTGTCGCCCAGCCAGCCGAAGAAGAGCTGCCCGGCGAGCGTGCCGCAGAACGCGACGCCGTTGACGGCGGCGGAGACGTTGGGCGGCAGCGAGCCGGGGGTGCTCGAGCTCGGGTCGAAGTAGTAGATGCGGCCCAGGAGCTTGGTGACGAGGGAGATGGAGAAGAGATCGTACGCGTCGGTGAAGAAGCCCATGCCGGCGATCACCACCGCCGTGAAGTGGTACCACTGTGTCTTGGCGGCGTCCAGCGCGTCGAGCACCTTGTGATCGTGTGCCATTTCGGAAACGATCAATTTGTGGCTACGCAATCACTCGTTCTTCAGCACTTCACCTGCAGAGGCTAGCTTGCTGCTACTTAAATGCACATTTTGGCCTGCTTGTTTCGGATATATAGATCAGTATGCAGTAGAATAAGTCAGGAACATTCTAAGTTCTGTGGACTGTTTGTCTGCAGGACACATATAGTGCGTGTCCAAATCTTGGTTGGTCAAATTACACAGTTTGTGGACGGTAAGGAATCAGGTACTTGCTAACTTGTATATCCTTTAAACTTCTGGAATGGCCTATTGGGAGTGTAACCATGTCTTTTTCTCCTGTTATTACGAAAGCGATCAAGAGATTCCATGGAATTTTTTGTCTCTGGTTTGCATAAAGATACAACAGATTTTTTTTTCTAAGCATTTATCTATTGTAGACGAGGAGCTGCTAAATGAATTTATACATGGCTAAACCATTTTATGAAGTCATATACCGGTGCAAATTCAGGAGGAAAAAATAAGACTAGAATACTGTTTTAAGTGTTTACCCCGGACGGACGTGGGAAGCATTTTCAATCACGACAATTAGAATTTCATGACACGAGTCACACAACTGGGATGAACGAACAATCAAAATTTATGCCAAACCATCCTATTCGGAAAAGGAAATGACTTATACAAATCAGAGGGAAACGAGGAAAATAAATCGAAGACACGAAAGAGTACTGGAACAGCGTAGCAAATCCTACAGCAGGATTGACATATACCTTGCACAGAGGAGGTTAGTGGGAATGGATGATGATATAAAGATAAGCCAACAAGATATGACTTGCTTGTAGAAAAGATTGACACCATTCATACTGGTGTCTCTGTTCAATAGTCAAAATATTCCTCATTAACTATGTATACCATCCATGTGTCGCGGCTAACAATGTACAATCTGTTTTGGCTTGTGGACACAAGTAATGATTCCAGAGCAAGCTCTATATACGTACGTGTCCAGGTTCTGCTGTGCAGTACACATATCTTGGTTAGATAGAGATTCCTGTCTGACTTTTCATTATTGTTTTTCTCCTTCCTCGGCTTACTTGTTGGAAGCAAACAACAAAGCAATATAGAAAGGTGTACGCGTTAAGGAAGTGGTCATGACAATTGCTCTGTTTGCTGAGGGAGTATGTATAGCGTTTGTGTTGATGCCACAACGACTCCAAACCAACCAACAGCAGGGTAACACCCTCGGTGTTACATAAAGCTAAAAAACCAGATCAAAGGCATCATTATGCACCATCATGCACCAAAATTCACTTTGGCGGTTGTTCACTGGTTTTGTTCGGAGCGAACGATCGGACCGGCGCGCCTCTTTCCCTTTTTGGCATCTTCTGTTTCCTTTTCCGTTTCCTTTACCCAACGCCCAAACTTTGGTTTCAAAATATTTCCCCCGCTTGCACGCCGTGACCCAACGAAACGACGCGAGGCATCCTCTTTTCCCCATCGCTCCCCTCTTCATCTTCTCCTGCATCGATTTCCTTCTCGGGACGATCTCGCCGGCTGGATTGGACTTCGAGGGGTCGCCGGCGGGATTGGATTTCGAGGTGCTCGGGGCATGGTAGTGCTCCCTCTCATTTTTGACGTCATTTGTATCAATGGGGTATTCAATTCGAGGTTTCTAGGGTTTCTTTTTCCCCGCTCCTGCTTACGGATGACTACCACCTCCCGCCTTTGTCTGCTCTTCCCTTGCTCCGCTGGATTCACCAACTTCGGCCCTAACCCTGGCTTGCACGGCTGCCACGTGTTCACTGGTCCCCGGCTCCCGTGCCGGTGTCGCGGCTCGTCCATACGCTACTGACGACTATCGTCCTTCTCTCGCTGCTCCTCTTCTCTTTTCTAGCTTCCTCCTCTACCCTATGCGGCCGCGACCGCTGTAGATTCACTTTTGTGATAAGAGAGATCAGAATGGAGAGATAATAGAGATGGTCAGTGAAACAGAATGGAGAATCAGTGCAGATAAGGGGATAAGATTCAGGGTAACTGTGATGTAGTTTACATTTTTGCATTGTTGTTGTGCAGGGACAAAGGTGCTGGTATCTGGACAATAGTGAAGCTTATATGAATCCAAATCAAGGTTACCTATACCTCACCATAAGCTATTCTACAATTATATTTTTCACTTTGATGTATGTTATGTTTGATTAATTGTAGTTCCGTTAGTAAATTTTCAGTTAAACATGCCAATATATGGAACAGATCTGCAATTTATCTAATGGTTTTAGTTTAATATAATTGATAGGTATCACTCCAATTTTCCTAGATAGTTAATGTTTTTATTTCACAAGAATTGATCACTGTATTATGCTAGTATGGAACTTGTTGTCTATCAAGCTAGTTTTCTAGAATTGGTTTCAGTTTTATTGAATGTTGAACACTGATATTCTTCTAGTATTTAAGTTGGTGTCCATCTTGTGTGAAATTGTTCTTTTGTTAGTTGCTACCTGTTGTAATGCAGCTATTCATACATTTAAGGTTGTTTCATTGATCAGTAATACAGTCATCTAGTATATTAGACTATAAGAATTCATCAATAAAAAGTGTTTCTGTGTTTTTACTCCAATTTTCATCATATAATTTATATGTTTTATTAAGTCCAAGTTTAATGATGATACTCTCATGACACATAAACTATACACTAGTTCATATATCAAGATAACATCACAACTATACTCTTGTTCATATATATATATATATATGACTATAATTAGATAATGAGAGAACGAACTTGGAAGAACTCATAATTCTATTCATATCCCAAGAGGTATTCTTCCAAGGAGTCAAGCTCTCCAAGGTAGCTTTGCCTTTCTATACTAATAAAGGAAGTAAAAGCTACAACTAAGAATAGGAAGTGATGAGTGAATTATGTGTTGTGTGTGTATGTGTGTGTGCGTTGAAGGGGAGGTGTGCCTCTCTTCTTATATAGGTGAGTAAGGCGGTGGGAAGCCGAGAGCTACGCTAGAGCGTTGGTTGAACCGCCTCAGGACACCGGCTACGGACCGCCAGAGAAGGACAGACCAGAGTGGCGCTCGCGGTGGTTTGGCCGAACCAGGGGTTCGGTCGACCCCTGGCTCGCGCCACCTCGCCACCACCTCGGCGTGGTGGGCTCTGGTGGGCCCCTGGTGGGTCCCTATGCATGTTGGGCTTTTTTTGCTCTTATTTGCTTGACGTCTTTGTTGATCCTTTGCACAAATATGCGTTGAAAAGCGCCTTTTGGGTATGAATTAATGTATTTGTGAATATGTCCTTGAAAAATAAAATTCTCCAAATACATGTGGAACTAGGTTAGAAGTAAATGCATATGTGATGTTGGTTTGCTAAATTCCCCTATATTTGATATTATTTGACAATCAAATTTCCTCGTTAGTGACCATCAACAATTGTCACTGAAGAAAAAATTAACATATAATGATTGTGACTGTTTGGATCATGTAGAATCAGATGGATCAAACAAGAGATCAAGGTTTCATAATGCAGACCAATTTCATGGTGATGATGTTTTCTGGGATGAGCACGTTGTTAAGCGGTTAGATGAGTCTGTTAACTTGATTCAAAATATGGCCGTCAGTTGTGTTGATTCAATACCTAAGAAACCTTTGTTTTTTAAACATGTTTTCACATCCACATCGTTAGAAAAGGACGTTCATCAACACATTTTTTCTAATATACCTGCTTCATATCCTGTTAGAAGGTAGTTTTTTTGAATTAGTTAATATGTTCAATTAGTATGTTGTTACTGTCCACTTTTTTTTGAAATCATTGTCATTTTTTTTCATCCTTCCTTGTCCTATTGCAGCCCTAGAATCATAAAAATCAATAGATTGAATTGGGTAGACCATCGGACATTTGGACTTAGCGTCAGGACTTACAGTGTCTGCAGAAGTCTGACGCTATAAGTTTTTAGCGTCGGATAGTCTGACATTGTATCCACTTTTTGCGTCCGATCATCCATCGCCAAAGATGGTGTTGTGGTGTAGTGTCATGTCATGAATATTATGGGAATTGCAGTAATGGAGGATCAGTTTCATTTACATTTTTCAGACTCATTAGTTTCATCTGACTGATGCGAATATATATTTGGCAACTCTATTTCTGTGAGTTTCTATTTGCTCAAAAACATTTCACAATCTTTCCCTTGTAATTTTTTGGTCTCGTTATATCTTTTGTTCTCACTTTTCTCAGGTTGAACTTCAAAATTTTGAACTTGTCCCGACTAATATTTCTTATCATTTTGCAAAAAGATGTGTTGGATTCAGTCTTGATAATGCTGATTTAGTAAGTTTTATTCATTGAAAACAATCAACATGTTTTGACTATATTTTGTTCGCCGAAATTGTGTTTTTCGTATCACATCGAAATTCATTTTAAATGTTGTCTCTGTCTAAAAGGTACTTATCCCAGCATGCAAAAGCAGATATTGGTATGTTGTTCTTGCTACCATTAGGAAGAAAAGATTTGAAGTGATCTGTCCTTTTAAAAAGTTTGAAATTATTAAAGTAGATGCTCTCATAGTTGTGAGAAACTTCTGCAAAGTCTTCCATTCCTTATATCCATTGTCAAGAAGAGTTCAAGTTTACAATATGAGCATTGCTTTTGCTAGTGTGTCAAATTCTTCTAGCCAGTATGTCTATTTTTGTTATTCTTCACATTGTTTTGCAATTGTTACCATTTATTTTACTATGTAATGATTAGCATTACCAATAGCTCACTATTTTTCTGTATAAATGACAGTGGAGCATTTGTTCTTCAATTACTTCAATCATATGATTGCCAAACTCATCACTTCTTCAAAGAGGTACTATTTCCTTCTAAATATCTAAATTATTCTATTACGAATTTTTGACTTTCATGTTCATTTTAGTTTTTTTTTCTCGAACACGCAGGAGAGCTACGTATCATTGCATTAAGAGAGACAAATGACTCCTTACAAAACACCACCACCTCACTCCGAGCCAAGCCGTGAGGGGTTGTAAACAAAACAAAGTTTTGTAACTAAGAAAAAAACACCTAGGGGTGAGACCGGACCTAACATGCCCCAACTCGACTAGATTAACCTTGCCCACCAACTCGACCTAAACCAAGTGCACTCAAACCGCGAGCACCTGCAAGGCACCATAGCTGATGCTCCTCATGAAAAGCATGAAGTGCCACTGCCATGCTTGGACGTGCATTGTCAAACACACAAGAGTTCCTATGCTTCCAAAGCACCCAGGCAGATAGGATGATCACTGTGGATGTGCCCTTCCTTTTATCCTTTGAAACTAGCTTGATTATCTTATGCCACCAATCTGCAAAGGACTTTTCCCTCCACTTCGGTTTGGCTGCTTGCAGGCCCAAGGGTGATAAGATTTTGAACCAAAAATCCCTGGCAAACATACACGAAGTGAGGAGGTGCTGGATGGTTTCTTCCTCTTGGTCACAAAGTGGGCAAAGGCTCGGATGAGGGAGACCTCTCTTAGCGAGCCGATCCGCCGTCCAACACCTGTTCCGAATGGCCAGCCAAAGGAAGACTTTGCACTTGGGTGGCGCCCAAGATTTCCACAATCTCCGCCAAGGCTCAAATGTAATGGATCCATTGAAAAAGGCTCTGTAGGCAGATTTCGAAGAGAAATAACCTGACGCATCTAATTTCCAAATGTGTTGATCCTCTTCTTGAGATAAGCCAACCTCTTGGATGAGGTCCCAGAGTTGGAAAAATTCAAAAAGGCCAACAAAGGATAGACTAGCCTGAATGTCTCTTGGCCAGCTGAAATCTTGAAGGGCTTGTGCTACCGTCCTTTGCTATTGGACCTTCAATGGGACAGCAGCTAATACTGAAGGAGCAAGGTCAGCTAAGGAGCAACCCAATAGCCATCTGTCGCTCCAAAACAGAGTAGAAGCCCATTGCCAACACGAGATTCCATAGCAATCTTGAACAAACCCATCGCATTCGGGTGCACATTAATTTCAAGCCCTTCCCAGGGTCGGTCCGGATCACATTTTTGGAACCACACAACCATCTGATTTGCAAAGACCAACTCATGACCTCTAAGTTGAGCACCCCAAGACCACCAAGGTCTAGTGGGCGCTGCACCTTGTCCCAAGCCACTAAGCAATTACCACTGTTTACTTGCTCATGACCTTTCCAAAGAAAACCACGACGGATTTTGTCTATCGCCCGGATGAACCAATTAGGAGCATTGATAGCAATGAGGGCGTAGATGGGAATAGGAGAAAGAACATACCTCATCCAAGTAGTGCGGCCAGCGAGGTTCATGAGAGAAGCTTGCCAACCTGGTAATTTATTAGCAACTTTCTCAATCCAAGGCAAAAGGGCAGTCTTCCTTAATTCGAAGTGGAAATCGGCAAACCGAGATAAGTGCAAGGAAAAACAGCTGCTGTACACGACAAAGTTGCCTCTACCAACTCCAAATCAGACTGCTCACATCTAATTGGAAGGGCACAACTCTTTTGCAACTTAGTCTGCAGGCCAAACGCCTCACCAAAGATAGAAAGAATTTCTATAGTCAAGATAATCTCTGCTGGCATAGGCCGAATGAACAGCGCTACATCATCAACATAAAGGGAAATCCTTTGATTCGGGATCCGTCGAGACAAAGGTTGTAGCAGCTCCAAGTCACCCGCCTTGACAAAGATACGATTCAGCACATCTATTACTAGAATAAATAACATCGGAGAGAGTAGGTCTCCCTGGCGGAGACCACGCTGATGAAAAATCTCATCCCCTGGCTCACCATTAAGAAGAACTCTCGTACAGGCTGTCCGAATCAGGTTAGAAACCAGGTTGCACCATCCATGACCAAAACCAAGATGTCCAAGAACCTCAAGGAGAAAGGACCAGCTAACCGAATCAAAAGCTTTTGAGATGTCCAACTTCAAGAATAGGCTTGGGACCTTGTATTTATGGAGGGATTTGATCGTTTGTTGTACAAGCATGTAATTGTCATGAATGCTCCTGCCACACACAAATGCACTTTGATTAGTAGCGACCAAAGAGCCTAGGAGAGGAGCAAACCGGTTTGCTAGGATCTTGGTAATTAGTTTGGCAAAGCTATGAATCAAACTAATAGGCCTGAAATCCTTAGCATGTACCGCATTAGCTTTCTTCGGGATAAGGGTGAGATATGCAGAGTCTAGAAGCCATAACTTGCGTGCATCACCCTGCTGTAACATGATGATTGCAGCTATGAAATCAAGCTTGATAACTGATAAGTACCGATATGAATCAGCAAGGAGTTGGCCCTATCTTCACGACAGTAGGTTTGATAACAAATGATAACTTGCTGTAGAACAGCGGGTAACTAGCTTTATACTTGACAAAGGTTGGATGCGACCAAGCGATGGGGAGAGGGACACCGAAACCTTGAGGACTTTGACTCGATCTCTGAACGATCGCAGAACCACAATCCGGGACTAATCCACACAATACAGCGTAGTCGAACGAAAACCGTAGAGCACGAAGTAGGGTACCTTAAAGAGATCTCCTTCACAAGTCTAAGAAGAACAAGGAAGAACAAAGGTGTGTAAGATACACTAAGCAACTCGGTTGCAATACCATATTGGTTTATCAAATGATCAAAAGTTCCTAATAGCTTAGAGGCAAGGGATATTTATACTAGGAACAACCCTCCTAGTTGGGTGTAAAAACGAGTAGGAGGGTTGTTCCTAGTATAAATATCCCCTGCCTCTAAGCTATTAGGAACTTTTGATCATTTGATAAACCAATATAGTATTGCAACCGAGTTGCTTAGTGTATCTTACACACCTTTGTTCTTCCTTGTTCTTCTTGGACTTATGAAGAAGATCTCTCTGAGGTCCCCTACTTTGTGCTCTACGGTTTTCGTTCGCCTGTGCTGTATTGTGTGGATTAGTCCTGGATTGTGGTTCTGCGATCGTTTGGAGATTGAGTCAAAGTCCTCAAGGTTTTGGTGTCTCTCTCCCTGTCGCTTGGTCACATCCAACCTTTGTCAGGTATAAAGCTAGTTACCCGCTGTTCTATATCAAGTTATCATTTGTTATCAAAACTACTGTCGTGAAGATTGGGCCAACTCCTTGCCGATTCATATCGGTACTTATCATGTGGTCTCAAAGATATAGGTGGCTGTACAAGGAAGGCCATGGTACTGACAATTCAAGTGTGTATGCCACTCAAAGATGTGTAATGTTGCTGTCACAAGCACCACAAACTTGAGGTTATGAATTCAAAACTTGCAGCTACACAATCCACAATATAACCCCTTTCACTTCTCTTCTTCTTCTCTTTTGTTCTTTTTTTCTTTAACTTCTCCTCTTTTTCTCTGATTTTCTTTCAGCAAACACAAGATAACATATGAGGGTGTGGATAAAATTAAAATAAACTAGAGTATGGCACAAGAACAAAAATGGTGACTAGCAACAAGATGATAGCAAACAACACGAGATTAACAGTACCAACAAAAGGCTATAGGATTTTTTGTGTGGCTTTTCAGTGGACTGTAGGATATGGCAAAACAAATATATGTGATGGATAAAAACAACAACTAATGGTAAACGAAAGGATAAATAAGTGGATTATAACAAAACCTACCGTGACAACGATAGCTCTGATTACCACATGATAGGTACAGATATGAATCGGTAAGGAATTAGCCCGATCTTCATGACAGTACGTTTGATAACAAAGGATAACTTGCTGTAGAATAGCGGGCAACTAGCTTTATACCTGACAAAGGTTGGATGCGACCAAGCGACGGGGAGAGAGACACCGAAACCTTGAGGACTTCGACTCGATCTTCGAACGATCGCAGAACCACAATCCGGGACTAATCAACACAATACAGCGCAGCTGAACATAATCCATAGAGCACGAAGTAGGGGACCTCAGAGAGATCTTCTTCACAAGTCCAAGAAGAACAAGGAAGAACAAAGGTGTGTAAGATACACTCAGCAACTTGGCTGCAATACCATATTGGTTTATCAAATGATCAAAGGTTTCTAATAGCTTAGAGGCAGGGAATATTTATACTAGGAACAACCCTCCTAGTTGGGTGTAAAAACAAGTAGGAGTTTCTGAAGATAGGCTATGTGAAAGGTCAGCACGAAATGAATTGATGAAGTGATCTCGCGTGACTGTTGGCCTCCAGAGTAGTCTCCACTAATCTGACAATAACTCTTTATTTTGGGAAGTCCAAATAACAAATGGTTTGTTGGGTTTGAAATTAGACTCGATAAGCTTTCCAACCATGTATGCCATGCACCATGAAACATTATAGATTGGTACAGTTTTGCACGAAAAGTTGACCATTAGGCTGACTGCTGAACTCCGGACCAGTCATCACTAATTCTGATCCCACGTATGACTGGAGGCTCCAAACTGGTTGGCACTAGATGCATTGGAAAGTAGACTTGACATGCTTTCCAAGAAGTCCTCAATGCCCTTCATAGCTTTTGGGAATCTAGAGTTATGAATATATCTTTCAGACTGTTCTGCTGGACTGGTCTGGCTCGAGTGATGTCCTTGACGATAGCTATCACCTTGCGTGTTCTTGCCTTCCTCTTTGGTAAATCTGAGAAATGTCAACATGGATGATTTAGGTAGTATATAATTCTCATTAATATTTAAATATAACCCCAAGAGGAAAGCATGCACCTCTTGTACGACTAATTTTGATTGGCCATGTGTAACAGACCCTTCATAGAATTGCTCAACTTGAGTAATCGTTGGCATGTCCTCATCATCCTCTCCCTCATGAAAAGGAGTCGTCCTCGACTCTAACTCTTCTGATCCAAAGAATTTTTCTAGGCTTCTACTTGTAGCATTGTGATAACTTCATGATCTTCTTCCATCACAGCAAGATGTTTGAACCTATAATCATATAAACCAAGTAGTAATCTTGCTGGTGGCAGCCAAATGCATTTGGAATGAAGGTTAGCGTTCACCTTGAATAGATTTCTAAAACCATTAGTGAATGTCAATTTCCTTAGCACGGTCTCATCATCCTCCCTCCTTTGAAGAAAAGTCGTCCACGACTTTTGTGTACCTAAAAACAGCCTAGAGAAAACAGAGGGTGGATGTACATGATAGTTCCTATAATATTTTATTTTATTTGGTCGATTTGTTTCTCCATAATTCATATTCATAGTATTTCCTTTTCCAACTAAGGAATGCCCTTTCAAATTTGGCAAACTTGCAAAAAACTTGCCTTATAAAAATGCCCAGTGTAACCATCCGGTCCTGGCATGCGGTCAGCTGACAGGGATTTGATGGTCGCCCAAACTTCTTCCTCAGTGATTGGGTCATCAAGCGTAGCAAGGTCTATGCCTTGATGATGAAAGAAGGCCAGGTTCAGAGTGCTAGTCCGTGGCAAAGCTGAACCAAGAAGCTTATCATAATAATCAAGCAAGATCTTTTGTTTACCCTGCTGAGAAGTTATCACCTGATCACCATCAGCCAGTTTAGCAATAAAATTCTTCCTCTTTCGGAACCCAGCCTGACTATGGAATAAGGAAATGTTAGCATCACCATCCTTAAGAAATCGGATGCGTGACCAAAGGCGAGCGATAGTCCTCTCAAGCAAAGACAAGGCCAAACAACTGTGTTTCATCTCACCTCGCAGCCAATTTTCCTCTGAGTTCAAGGTATGACTATCACCAGCGATTTCTAGATGATGTAAGATCTCTCGAGCAATGGCATGCTGACAGCTAATGTGACCCACCTGGCGCTGACTCCAAGATTGGAGGGCTTTCGTTAGTCTCTAGAGTTTAAGGGAAATCCGTTCTAGGGGGCAAGTGGTATTGATCGGTTCACTCCAAGAGGCTTCCACAACATCCTAAAACCCATCAAGTTTAGTCCAGAAACTCTCAAAATGGAATCTCCACTTCCCTGTCACACCTACTTTAAGACCAAGCAGGAGAGGACAATGGTCTGAGACCTCTGATGCTTGGCTCTGTAGAATGCAATCCGGAAAAATATCCTCCCACTCCGTCATACAGAGCACTCAATCCAGTCTGACAAGGGTGGGAGAATCTCTCTCATTGGACCAAGTATAGCGCGCCGACCAATTAAGGGCAGCTCTTTCAGCTCCATATCATTGACAAGTTGTCTAAAGCGCCCCATCATTGCTCTATTCAGGTTAGAGTTGTTCTTATCTTCGGAAGAATAGATCATATTGAAGTCACCTGCTAACAACCAAGGGCCCGGGCACTCAATACGGAATTCTCGGAGGTCATCAAGAAAAGCAACTTTACCATCATCCTGCGACGGCCCGTAGACTCCAGTGAACCACCAAGCTGGTTCACACTCCGCTGAAAATTTTATAGAAACCGAGTGCTGATGAACCCGCTGTTGATTGACCTCACCAAATACACCATCCCGCCAAGTGACTAAAATGCAACCCCGCGTACCTTGTTCTGGCAGGTAGACAAAATCCCAAAAATCCCGACCAAAAATAGAGAGCATGATATGGGAATCAATTAGAGCCAATTTAGTTTCCTGCAGGCAAATGAGGATCGGCTTACAAAAATCGACCACTTTTCGAACAGTGTCACGGTGACCACGGTCATTAAGTCCCCGAACATTCCAGATCAAAATATTGGAAGAATCCATTGATACACAAAGAAGGGCAAGACCACAATAACAAGAAAGCCACGGCCACAGCTGGGCGACTCTCTGGACAGGCGGTGAGTTCTAGAGGCATCTCCTTACCCAACAAAGCGGCCAGAGCACGGACATCCTCATGAACTAGAGGCTTGTTGAAGAACTCTATGTATTTGTCCATTGTGTTATTAGACAAGCGCCTGAGCTGTTGGTCTTCTGTAAATCCCAGCTGGTGACACACGGAAACAACAGCCTGCTGCTGCGCTTCAGGAGGAAGCTTGGCAATACGACGGCTTCGTCTTGGAGCATGAGATGTTGCAGGCTGCCGTCGCCGGCGTCTTGGCTGCACGACCTGTGGTGTGAGCAGATTCTCCAAAGGTCGTGAAAGCTGATTCATGAATGTTTGTGCCGGAAGATCCAGAGCTGCCGCATGACTCAAGGCATCATCAAGCGCTGCAGGAGCTGGTGGGTTTGGCAAAGGAGGTGAAGCATCCACAGAGGGCAGCACATGTCGGCGTCGAGTGTAGACAAGAGGTGGCCGCTCACCACCCTCAACCAACTGTAGCGCTACGTCAGGATCAACGGCTGGAGCGAGGGGCAGAACTTCTTCAGCTGGGAGCCACGCAAGCGGCGAAGTCGGCTGTGAGCAAGGTGGGGCGTGCCTGCAGGCAGAGGCAGAGACCACAGCGGCACACGGCGTGGGAGGCACCTCAAAAGTGACCAGCATGGGCGAATCCACTGAAAGGCAAACATCATCCACTTCAGCTTACATCATCTCGAGGCCCACATGTAGATAAATGTGCATGCCCCTCAGCAGAAGTGAGGGGAGGGGAGGATGCCTCGGGCACAACCACGCGCAATAGTTCCGAGGATGAAGGGCCAGCTGCCTCGACAGCGGCGACGATCACGTCACCCACGCCGGAGGCTGCAGACCTCATACCATCAATACCCAAAGACTTTGGTGACACTTCAATGGGTGAGGGGCAGGTTGCTTCAACAAAGTCAACAATCTCTCCACTCACACCAGAAACTGCAGGCTCCACAATCCCCGTCTCCTCCAGCAAGGTCCCAGCGGCGGCGACCGCTCCGCATTGGCCGGGGGCTGCAGGACTAGGACCCCTACTGCCCGTCGGAGCACTTTGATCAGCTGAAGGAGAGGTGCTTTGCTCATTCACCGGAGGCGGAAACTCATTCCCATCTAGAGGACGACGTTGCTCGGTGTTGTCACTTCCATTATTGCCATTATTATCCGGAAGCACAGTTTCGCTCGGGCTGGGCCGGAGGGATCCCACTACAGAGAACCTCAAAACGCACCTAGACGGAGGCTGCTCTTCGACCTGTGGCGGCGGCTCCACAATAAACGGATCACGCGAACGTGGGAGGTCCACAGGATTGAAGCACCAGGCTGAACACTTGAAAGCTGAATAATCCTCACGAGAGCGAGTCTCAGGGCGAATCTTCTCAAGACAACCATAAGGATTCAGCAAGTTCTCTACAGTGGACACCTCCCAAGCATGTGCAGGAATACCATGAAGCTCAATGTTAACAAGGACTGGGTGGACCGCTCCAGTGGCGAAAGCTTGTCTTGACCAGCGCCGTCAATGAATTCTGACCGGGATAGAACTGGAAGAAGGCCCAATGTTGCAGCGGCGGACGTTGAAGGAGTCAGACACCACAGGAAACTTGAAAGCTATAGCATCCCTGACAGCATCCAGAGACACATGCCCCTGAGCACCGATCGCAGAGATGATCACAGCATTGCACAAGTCCCCTTCAGACTGGTCGATGTGCTCAGACCAGTCGATGACACAGGGCAGAACAGAGGCCGGGAGGGGGCCGTCATCAAGGCCAGGAGGACCCAGAGAGGCCACCCCACCGTCGCCTCCTGCATCTGCGTTACCATCCGGTGATGAATCCGAATCCTCTTGCGTAGCATGACGGCGCTTCCGGGGCCGCCACCGCCGCCGCCCACGGCGCCCCTCCTCAACCGGCACCCTGTCACCAACAGGATGGCCCTCAACAGGAATCACAGGCTCCACAGGCGCATGGGGCAGAGGTCCAATCCTCCTCCAAACTGGAACACGACCTGAGGTGTTCCCGCCTGCCATCCCTGGGACGTTGCTCCTCGCCACCTCACCCAGCACAGGAACGTGGCGGCCGGGACCAAGAGCACCGTTGCCGTCCACCTGCCCTTGGCGACCGGGACCAGAGGTGCCATTGCCGCTACTAGGGCAAGTGTACGTGCGGTGGCCAAGTGAGCGGCACCGGAAACAGCATGGAGGAGATTTGCAGAAGGTGGCCCGATGCTTGGTGGACAAGCAGTTAAAGCACTTGCCACGAAGATCAACAGGGACTGGCCGGCGAGAAATCCTTGACTGGATGTTTCATCTTCGGCGAGAGCCGTCTCCCATCCCTCAGAGCCCGGACCACGTCGAGCGGAAGGAATGTGGACCTCCGAAGGAAGGATGATACGTGGCGGCGGCTTTGCGGGAACCGGAGATGGTTGCTGCAGAACGGCCGCAGGACTCGCGGAGGCAAGCACCACGTCCTTGAAGGAGTGCCTAGTAACAGGCCCATTCAAGCCACCCAAAGCAGGGCAGGCGACGAATGCAGAGGTGGGACTGGTGGTGGCAGGGAAAGTGGGCGCCAGTGCTGGAATGGCCGTCGGCGAAGGGATGGTGGGCGCAGGTGCAGAAGTAGCCGCCGGCGAAGGTCTATGCATGAGGGGAGGTGGAGAGACGCCTGGTGGAGAGGAGGCGAACGGATCGCCTGGGGGAGAGGAGGCGAAAGGTTCCATCCTCACGCCCATATATAATAATGTAGTTCACTTGGAGCACTCCCTATCTAGGCACTATCATGAATTAGGCAGAAGCATAAGAATATTTCTAAGTCATTCTAACTATACTACCATAGTCATATTTAGATTGGTGCAATTATGCCAGCAATCATGGCAAAGATACCTTTTATCTACACATAAGGGAATATTACTAAGGAAGACCAAGAACATAGCAAGCCTTCTATAGTAATAATAACTTTCTACTATCCCAATATTCGAGAAGTGGTCTACAAAAGATTCAACGGGAGCATCACATCCACGATCTACCACAGGACCCAGAATATATGGTGCAATTGAATACAAAACACATGTAAGCACCATGCTTACATGCTTTGGTCACTTACCCATGACGTTAATGAATGAGAGCTATGCAATCTTATGTATGAATATGAATGCATCTTAACTATGTAAAGTATACAATCTAAATAAGCAATGCATAGCACAATTGAGAATATATCAATAATTAGAACAATGTCAATCAATTATATTTGGAAGGTTCTGTCATGGCTGATTGATGTCGAGCTATTCATTGCTATTCAATCAATCAATAATTATATTTTTTACATAATCAATAATTTTTTTGTTTGAACAAAACTTCTTAAAGGGGTCAGCTATGGCGCCTTCTCGCACCCCTTCACCTCCCGGCATCTCGCCTCCACCTAAACCCACGCCGACGTTCACCCCGAACCCGGTGGCCACCTCCTCCTCGACCGCGCGCACGGTCCTCTCCCCACCTCTGAAGTCGTCGGGTCTCACCTCTTCCCCCTACGGAGCAGCCCACCCGTGGTCGGTCCAAGCACGAGCGTTGGAGCGACGACTCATCGGGTTCCGGCGGCTTCCCATCCTATCGCGACGCCATCCTCTCTTCTCCGGCTCTGGAGTTGATGGCTCCTTTGGTGAAAGCCTTTGCGACTGGTTTGGCTACGGGAGCGGGAGGAGACATGGTCCGGCCTGCCCCCAGGATTCTTCTCTGCCACCGGCAGCGCCCTGCTGTCTTGCGTGGTCGTCTAGATTCAGATGGATGGCAGATGTTTGAGTCGCGGGGGACTCGGCGCCATCGCCGACGTGCCGATCGTCCTCCCCAGCGTCCAGTCCCCGCTGACCTCATTGGCAAGTGTTTCAACTACTTCTCCTCAGCGCACTCTGCAGCCCAGTGCCGCCAAAGAACCCAGTGCTTCTGCTGTAGGTCCCTGGGGCACCGATCCTACGAGTGTCCTGGGCCAGCTTGCGTTGCCCATCCACCGAGGCGTGCCGCTGTTTGGCGAAGGATCTCTGCAAACCCGATGCCGGCTGTTGATACCCTCCCGCAATGGCCTTCTCCGGTGGGACCGACATATGGTGTGGCTGTGGCTGCTACGACGGCGCGTACCACTGCCCCCCAGCAGAGGCGCGTCTCTGTGTGGCGGCGTGTTTCTCCGATCCTAGTGCTGGTCGACGCTCCCCTCCTGCAACAGTCTGTGCTGGCGGGCGGGGCGAGCGGCGCGGCTGGCTGTGGCATCACATGGGTGCTCTGATGATGGTCCAGTTTCAAGGACGGGACGACGCAGACGTCGACGCCCAGGCCGCTGCCAGCGTGCAGCCTAGGGACGCTCTGGTTCGCCACCGGCTGCTAATGTTTTGCCTAAAGCATCCTCTGTTGCGGCTCCCATTGATCCCCCAGCTTCGGAACAGCATCTTGCATGCATCTTAACTGGACTGAAGCCATTGCTAGGGCTGAGGATGATTTCGCGCATGCTGTCTTTGTCACGGTCATTGGTGATGAGTCCCTCGCCGAGGCGAACTTGGTTGCGGCGGCGATAGCTGCCCGGTTATAGGTCGAGGCAAACTCCTTGGTTCTTCGTCGTGCCTTTGCATCAAGTTATTTCCTTGTCCTCCCCAACCTTGGTCTGGTGGAGTTTCTTGTTGGTCTCCAACAGCCACTTCGTGCCTCCAATTTCAGCCTATTGTGTAAGAAGTGGAGCAGACTTACGGGTGCTTCTGGGAAGGTTCTGCCATGGCTGATTGATGTCAAGCTTCATAACATTCCTTGCCATGTGTGGGAGACCTCAACAGTGGGACAATTGCTGAGCCCTCAAGCCTGGATTCAGCATGTGCATCAGGACACTTTCAGCTTGACAGACTTGTCCGTTTTTCGTTGCTCAGCTTGGGGCTCGGATGCCAATCTAATACCTCATTCCATAAAGCTATGGGTTACTGAGCCGCCGCTGGAATGGAGGATCCACCAGTGAAGCGCGTGCTTGAGTATGATATTGACATCTATTTCTCAGTTTGAATTCATCCTGGTGGTTCTACAGGAAGCCCGCCCCCCGCCGCCCGAGGATAGTGAGGATCGGGATGCTTCTACACGTCGGCGGCGCCAGCTGTGATCTCCTTCGCCGCCACGTCCTTCTAGCCAAGGTCCGGTGGCGGGTGGCGCCGGCGTGTCCGGCGCTGGCGGTGCCGGATGTGGGCATGACCAGTTGCGGGGGGGCACAGCCACAGTCGTTGAGCTCCCGAGCATTGAGCTCCGTTGCATTAATTCTCCTGTTGCTGTTGGTGTGAAGGCAGCTACTATTTTTACCTCGAAGACGATGGTTGGGGGAAGCTCGTCAATTACCACAGTCACCATCTTCTCCTCAAACGAGGCAGCCATAATCCCTTCCGCAATATCCCCCACCTTGGAGCGCTTTGAAATGGAGAAAGATATTGTCTTCCCTCAGGTCGGTGGTGGGCCGAGGTCAGAGGACAATCCTGATGCTAACCTGGGCTTGAAGACTATGTGTGATGTTTTTGAGGTGGGCCTGGGTGGGGCGACGGTTTTACCAACCTCTCCACGCTCTCCTCTCCTCTTCCACACAGATGAGGTTACAGTGCAGCCGGCCTCACCACATTCTCCTTCCATACCGGAGTTCAACCTGCTGGTCACCCCGCCGCTGTTGTCCAAGACCACAGCACAAGCGCCCCAAGTTTGTTCCGGGCCCCGCTCTCATGCACCCAAGGTCCCTGCGCGCTCCAAGTCTACTCCAGGCGCCGCCGCCGCCTTCACGCGTGTGGGACAACTTGTTCCGTGGAGACCTCACCGGTCGCTATGGAAGGGGAGCTTGCTCGGGTGCCCTCCTTGCCTGTCTTGGGGGACGCTCCTTCTACTCCCGGGGAGGGCTGCTTCGGCCTTCATCGACAAGCTTGCTCGACGCAAAACTGGCCTTCTCCTTGTCCCGACCATCAACAAGCACTGAGGCAAGACACTACCACCAGGTGCCACTCCACGGCGTAGCCGACGCCTTGCTGGTGCGACGGCAGAATTTGGATCTAACAATCTGGAGAGAAGGATGAAGAAGAAGGTAATGAGGACTTTGGAACTCATTGAAGAGATTGAAGGTGTTGACCAGCAGGCCCTAGATGATTATGTGAAATTATTCATGCATCCACTCCCTGATTCCCATGTCCAACCTCTGTCTGCTCTCTTTAATTGGTCCCTCCCTGAAGATTTTGGTGAGGGTCTGGGTGACGAGTTGTTGGCTTAAGTCATCAGGTGTTTTTTTGTTCATTTTGATAGCTATTGCTTAATGGATCCTTCCAAAATTCTGATTTGGAATGTAAGGGGCTTGAATTCTACCTCTAGACAAGATTCCCTGCAGTCTCTTGTTGATTCTTCTCGCTTGGATATCGTGTGTTTTTAGGAAACTAAAATTCTGGGCATTTCTCGAAGGGTCATTCTTTCAGCTCTTGGGTCTGATTTTTCAGAGTTTGCTGCAGTCCCCTCTTCTAGAGCTAGCGGGGACATTTTAATTGCCTTGAGACGTCATATCGGTGTTACAGGAGTTCAAAGAATTGATACTTATTGTGTAACAGTTCAGTTTGTCGCTGGTGATGGGCAAACTTGGTGGCTAACCTATGTTTATGGGCCACAAGCTTTTTTTTATAGATAAAGGATAGTTTATGTCCGGCTTTATCTATCAGAAGATAGAATCAGACCCATTATTACAGAATCCGCCCAAAGGCACACACACGGATTATAAAAGCCAGTTTGCAACCATACAAAAGAAAACCGAAATGATAGAGCAGTTTTGACTAAACATGGCCAATATGCCTCGCTGATAACCATCCATTGGAACTAAAAAACTGCAACGCAGACGTCTCTAGGTGCTCCCCCAAAAGGGTCAACTGATCCCTTAGATCCTCAAGCCGCTGCAAGTGTGCCCACTGCCGGAGTCAGTGTGTTCCTCTGAATAGAACCTGCAAAAATGATTTTGGTCTACATTTATCAAAAACCACCTCATTTCTGGTGATCCAGAGTGCCCAACAAAGCGCAGATGCTGCTGTTAATAACAATGAATTATACTTTTTATTGGCTAATTTTGACCACCGGTTAAACAAATCATCTATATCATGAGGGGGCGGCAAACCAAAAAGTATATGTACAGCGCGCCACAAAAACTTGGCATAAAAGCAATCTAAAAAAAGATGATGAATGGTTTCAGGAGAATGGCAGAAGGAGCACTTTGTATCACTATTCCAGTTTCTCCGAGCCAGATTATCCTTTGTCAAGATCACACCTTTTTTTTCAGATACCATAAGAAGACTTTAATTTTATCGAAACTTTGATTTGCCATATGTCTTGTGACACTCTAACCCCTTTGTTAATTAACGCAGCATACATGGATTTTACCGTAAAACTTCCGGCAGAATTCAGCTCCCAAACAAAAACATCCCTTCCCTTCAGTAAGTTAATGTCATGAACAGAAGTTACAATTATATGCAAGTCCCTTAAGTTCGCGCCCACTAAATTTCGGCGAAAAGGTATGTTTAGTGGAGATAAACTAAGAACTTGTGCCACAGAGTCTTGTTTTCTTCTGACAATGTTAAAAACCTTGGAAATCGTTCTTTAAGCGATTTATTACCCAACCATTTATCTTGCCAAAACCTGATTTGCGACCCATCTTTCACCTTGAACAAGCCAAAACTCATGAAAGTGTCTCTAACGGTCAATAAACTTTTCCAGAAATGAGACTGTGTTGGTTTTTTGACACAGCCCCCTAAAGTCTTATCTTTCATGTACTTGTTTCTCAACAGTTCTTGCCACAAACCATCTTCATTCAATAACTTGAAAAGCCATTTGCTTAGCAAGCACTTGTTTTGAATGTCTAGATTCTGAATTCCTAAATCGCCCTGACACTTAGGTTGACATAGTATTTTTCATCTGGCTAATCTATATTTCCGTTTATGCTGATCATTTTGCCAGTAAAACTGTGATCTGAAACAATCTATTTTTTGAAGCACCCCATTCGGTAATTCAAAAAAGGACATATAAACATCGGTAAGCTAGACAACACCGAGTCTATCAAAACTAAACGACCCCCTACCGAGAGCATTTTACCCTTCCATCCACTAAGCTTCTTTTCGATTCTTTTCTCAATTGTCTGCCAGTCTTTATTATTAAGTTTCTTTGTTGACATAGGTAAGCCTAGCTACCTAAAGGGATATTTGCCAATCTCACACCCGAACAGCTGCGAATAAAACCCTTCATGATCTTTTGCTTGGGCAAAACAAAAAATTTCACTTTTGTGAAAATTTATTTTAAGCCCCGATAGTTGTTCAAAGGTGCTAAGTAACAGTTTCATATTTATCGCCTTTTCAACACCATGGCTCATAAAAATGACTGTGTCATCCGCATACTGAAGGATGGAAAGACCATCTTGAATTAGATGAGGAATAACCCCTTCGACCTGCCCTACTTCCTTTGCTCTGGCAATCAGTATCACTAGCATGTCTACTACTATATTAAATAGTATTGGTGACATGGGATCACCTTTCCGTAATCCTTTTCGTGTCTGAAAGTAAGGACCTAATTGATCATTTACATTTATATTAACATTACCCCATTGAGTGAATTTTTGCACCCTTGTGCACCACTTTTGTGAAAAACCTTTCATCCTCATCGTCTGTTGTAGAAAACTCCATTTCACCTTATCATATGCCTTTTCAAAGTCTATTTTAAAAATGACCCCATCCTGTTTATTCGAATGAAGTTCATGTAACGTCTCATGAAGAATTACTGCTCCCTCCATTATATTTCTCCCCGGGAGAAAGGCTGTTTGAGTTGGTCTAATTATCTTTTAGGCTATGGTAGACAATCTATTGGTTGCAACTTTACTAAATATTTTGAAAGAGATATTCAGCAAACAAATAGGTCTGTATTGCTGAATCACTTTCACATCCTTCTTTTTAGGTAAAAGGATTATAGTTCCAAAGTTGAGGCAATGTAATGGTAGGGAACCCTTGTGAAAATCCGTAAACAGAGCCATCAGTTCATCCTTTATTAGGTTCTAGAAAACTTGATAAAACTCTAGAGAAAAACCATCTGGTTCAGATGCCTTATTGTGTTCCATTTGAAAAATCACAGCCCTCACCTCCTCTTGTGAAAAGGCACTAGTCAAGTACTCATTTTCCAGTTCAGAGACCTGTGGAATGTCATTTTCGTGACTCATCTAATGTGACAAGAGATTTATCCGATGGCCCGAACAAATTTTTATAATATTTGGTAATATGCCTTTTTAGTTGGGCATCACCAGGAAAAAATCCAATTTCTGCAGGAACTTTGTGATATTCGGGCGGCATGTCCGAGGCCCTGGATGGTTACTAGGGATTTCAATCTAATATATAAGGATGAAGACAAGAACAATGCTAATCTGAACAGGGCCATGATGGGTCACTTTAGAAGGTTTATCAATGATCTTGCTCTCAAGGAGCTTCTATTGCATGGTCGCAAATTTACATGGTCTAACCAATAGGTTTCCCCTACTTTGGTGAGGTTGGATAGAGTTCTCTGCACTGTGAACTGGGAGGACAAATTTCCTAACTGCCTGCTGCAGAGTTTGGCTTCGGAGGATTCTGACCACCGCCCTCTTTTGCTTGGCCTGCGGGATAATAATCCAGGTCGTCGCAGATTTCACTTCGAGTCCTTTTGGCCCAAACTTGATGGTTTTCAAGAAGCTGTCTCCTTAGCCTTGGCTACTATCCCTGTTGGTCTTTGCCCCTTCATAACCTTGGACAAGAAACTTAAGGCTGTCACAAAGGGATTACAGAGCTGGAGCGATAAAGTGGTCGGTCAGGTGAACTTCCAGCTAGCTTTGGCTAGGGAAATTCTCCACCAATTTGAGACTGCCCAAGATAATCGTTTGCTGTCCCCAGCGGAATTATGGCTTAAAAACAATCTGAAAAGTCATAGCCTAGCTCTAGCGAACAATTGCCCAGTTGCGTTCAAGGATCAATTGGCTCCGTGATGGTGATGCGAATACGAAGCTCTTCCACCTCCATGCTCGTCACCGGAAAAGGAAGAATTTTATTGGAAAAATTGTTGTGGGTGATCAGATTTGCACTAACCATGAAGACAAGGCAGCAGCTATTGATGACTTCTATGGAAATTTGTTGGGCCAGTGTTCGGCCAGGGAGCACACTATAAGTTTATCTGAGTTGGGAATCAGCACTCACGACCTAGCTGATCTTGAGCTCCCTTTTAGTGAAGAAGAAGTGTGGAATACAATTAAAAATTTACCTTCAAATAAAGCTCCCGGGCCTGATGGCTTGACGGGATGTTTTTATAAGTCTTGCTGGTCAGGATGATATTATAGCTGCAGTTTCAGCAGTCTGGAACAGGAAGTTTGTGAATTTCAGCGCTCTCAACTCGGCATATATCGCTCTTCTCCCTAAAAAGGATGGTGCTGATCAACCTAAAGATTTTCAACCCATAAGCCTGGTGCATAGTTTCACCAAACCTATCACAAAAATGCTAGCCAACCGTCTCGCTGTTCGGCTATGAGAAATGGTCTCTCCTGTTCAGAGTGCCTTCATTAAAGGGTGATTCATACAGGATAATTTCATGACGGTCCAGCAGACAACAAGGCTGCTTCACCAACAAAAGCAACCTCGTATTCTTCTCAAACTAGATATATCCAAGGCCTTTGACTCCGTGTCTTGGCCCTTTCTTCTAGAAGTTATGCAACAGCTCGGTTTTGGGCAATTATGGAGAGACATCATCAGTGGGCTTCTCTCCACGTCATGCACCCAAGTTCTTGTTAACGGGGTGCCCGGTGATTCTATTCAACACCAGCATGGATTACGGCAAGGTAATCCCCTTTCTCCCATGCTCTTTATCTTGGTGATGGATGTATTGGCGCAAATGATCACTAAGGCCGCCAATGGAGGCCTGTTGCTGCCCCTATCAACAAGAGTCTTACAGCACCGTATATCTATTTATGCTGATGATGTGGCTCTGTTTCTTCGTCCGGAGATCGGTGATATTTCTATAATTATGGATATCCTAAATCTTTTTGGAGAGGCTTCCAGGTTGAAGACCAACTTATAGAAAAGCAATGTGCTGCCAATCAGGTGTAGCGAGTCTGAATTGGCTGCCATACAGAACTTGCTGCCCTGCCCTCTATCTTATTTTCCATGCAAGTACTTAGGTGTGCCTCTCTCTCTCTAAGAAAACTAACTAAAGCACAAGTGCAGCCCATCATCGACCGCATTGCAGATCAACTTCCTGGATGGAAAGCAGACTTAATGACAAGGGCTGGAAGAAGAGTACAGGTACAAGCAATTCTCACTGGAATGATTGTTTACTTGGCTATGGCCTTTGATTTTCCTCCATGGGCTATCAAAGCGGTGGATAAAATTCGATGTGGTTTTCTTTGGAGGGGTTGTAAAGATGCAAAATGTGGTCACTGTCTTGAGGCTTGGGTCAAAGTTTGCCGTCCACTAGAGCTTGGAGGCCTAGGAATTTCAGAACTCAAAACTCTTGGCTGGTCCCTCCACATGAGATGGGTTTGGCTACACAAAACAGAGCCTCATCGTCCTTGGGCTGCTCTCCCAATCCATGTGCCTGACCAAGTAAGAGCCTTCTTCTCTGTGGCAACCCTGTTTAAAATAGCGGGGTATAGCTCCGCTATAGCTGCAGGAAGGACTCGCCGCTAAGCTATTCGTATTTCCGCTATATCACCGCTATTTGCAGCTACTTACCACTATTTACCGCTATAGCGCCGTTATTTACCGCTATTTCAGGACAATTAAATTTTTATGAACCATGTTATAATGTCATATTGGTATTTGATAATGTTATCTAGACTTGTAGAACCTTAGAAACATATTTGTGTTTATGAAATATCATATTTTCCTTGTTTTGGCATCAATTATTGGTGTTTTTTCATGGTTTTTCTTATAAACCACTATCTGGCATAGCTTCGCTATAGCTTCGCTATAGCTTTATAGCCCCTAGAAAAAACATGCCGTTATTTACCATAGCCCGCTATTTAAAACTATGGTGGCAATTATTTCTGAAATTAGAGATGGTGCAAATACTCTTTTCTGGTCAGACCGATGGCTCCATGGGCAATGCATTGCTGACCTTGCACCTCGTCTTTTTGCGGCCATTCCGAAAAGGAGGGTCAAATGGCGCACGGTTCGGGATGCCCTCTCTACCCAGGCTTGGACTACTGATATTGAGGGCGCCCTTACGGTTGGTGTGTTGGTGGAATTTCTTGAATTGTGGGATCTTTTGACGGATTTTTAGCTGCAGCCTGAGGTTGAGAATAGGCATATATGGAGGCTCTCTTCTAATGGAAAATACTTGGCTAAGTCGGCATATGATGGATTCTTTTTGGGTCTACTCTCTTTGGACCTTGGGAAAGAATCTGGAAATCTTAGACACCGCCCAAATGTTGCTTCTTTATGTGGCTGGTCGCGCACAACAAGTGCTGGACGGCTGATCGCCTGGCATGTCGTGGATTGCCTCATCATGAGTACTGCCCTCTTTGTGACCAAGAAGAGGAGACTATAGACCACCTCCTTGTCAACTGTGTATTTGCAAGAGAATTTTGGTTCACTCTATTCCAACAGGTTGGTCTCCAAAACTTGTCCTCTCAGCCTGTAGAGCTATCCTTTCATGTCTGGTGGGAGAATGCTAGCAGCAGCGCCGAAGATGGTTTGATGAGGCAAGGGGTTAACTCTCTTCTTATCCTTGGAGCTTGGATTATTTGGAATCATTGCAATAGTTGTGTTTTTGATGGAGCTACGCCTAACTTAGCTGGAGCACTAATCTTAGCCGGTGAGGAACGTCGCTTGTGGTCTATGGCAGGGGCTCGAGGGCTATCTTTCTTGACTGCCCTCCTCCATGGTAATTAGAGTGTCCAGGTCGTCTCTTGTGTTGGTGTCTCTGGCGTGTATGTAATCCTAGAGACTGTTTGCGTGTGCGTGCGTGCGCGCGCGCGCGCGTGTGTGTGTGTGTGTGTGGTGTTGTTTGGGCTCTTGCCCTTTTTTCCTCTCTTAATATAATGAAGCGTGGTTCTCCTGCATTTTCGAGAAAAAATTATATCTAAAATACTCAAAAGAGGAATTAGATACAAGAGGGCTTCTTACAATGGCTCCGAGAAGCCTCGCTCCAGACAAGATCTGGAATTCTAGTAGAACTTGCCTTCTTCTACTTCTAAACCTATGTAGCTATGCTCTAGATGGTGAAACTCTAATGATCTAGTGTTTCTGGCTCTGGTTCCTGAATAATCAATCTAACAATACTTATTTTGTCTCATAAGAGTTAGTATTTATTCATATAGTTTTAGTCAAAGTTTGTAAAGGTTGATTCCTTTGGAAGTGATAATTGCATATTCATTTGGATGGAGGGAGTGAACCAATTGCTTCATATCTAATCACATAAACTCTAGCAACACTTGGGATCAAGCTTGAGCTAGGATCCATGTTTATAGCTAGCCTAGCTTGAAATAGCTTCCAAGTCTTGAGTTATTAGAAAATACACAGCTAGGTTTGACCAAGGTAGAAGATTGACTTTAGTTAAGGTGCTGAGGTTTGAACCTTAAGGAAAGTTGTGGTTTAGCCCTTGTGCTACAACTTTTAATTTTTTGACATTAAGCTAGATCCATTTGTAGCCGATTCAAATGAAAGCCCTAGGTTTAAACCCTAACTCAAATTCAGGGCCAAAAACTTAATTTGAAAATTACTTGAAATTTGGGGTTGAACCCAAAAACAAAGTTGTAGCTCTTTTAGAGTTGAACAACTTCATTATGGGTGATTTTCAAGTTATGAAATAAAATATCAAATAAAACCCTAAAATAAATTTAAAGATTCAAATTCAAAATCCTATTTTGAAAACTATTGAGAATTTGAAGAAAAACCTTAAATGAAAGTTGTAGATCTCATTAATTACAGAGACATTGTTTGGAGAAATTCAAGTTATATATTATATAGAATTTTGAATTTGTACCCTAATTCGAATAGCCCAAATTTCACATTGCAAAATCTAGACCTAATTTGTGGGTGGTACAACAAAGTAAAGTTAGAGATTTCATCAAGTCAAACAAACTTTATTTTTTGACCAAGGCAGGATTCAACTTCTAGGCGACCTAAACGGTGGCCTCATGTTGGAACGAAGCCCTGATTCCATGACTTAGAATAATGTAAGTCAGAAATCTAGGTCAATTGTGTTGAAATCCCGCGTTCTCAAGAAACTGTTAAGCAGCTCAAGTTGGACCCAAAATAAAAGTTGAAAAATATTGTTTAAGAAAGAGCATACCTGTAAGGAAAATGGACACTATGCCCATTTACAATTGGATTTGGATGTTTGATGATCAATATGAGCAAATTTGGCTAATGATTTCACTACTGTTTGTTTTGTAGTTCAATAGGATGCGAAAGTGTTTTGCACTTAGGTAACCGTATGGTTCGAATGATCAACACCTAGGCATGCTGAAGACTTAAAAGACCAAGCACAAGTTCAAGACAGAAGGTGGAACAAAGCCGGATGCCAAGAGCACGAAGAAACAAGTGAATAGAGGGTTTGGGTTCTCCCTCCCTCCTGCCGAGCTTGTGAGGCACGATTCAACAATTTTTTGGTGTTGTCTCTGTGGAAAAACATGCACCCGGTAGCCTCTTGCACCGGACGCATCCAGTGTGTAGCCCAGCATTGCGCCACAGTAGCCCAGCAGCGCACCACATCGGACGCTGGAAAAAGATCACCGAACGCGACAACCACAGTCAGCGAGTGTCCAGTGAACAGAAGGCTGAAGGCACTGGACGCAGCAATCATCCGGGGACCACCCACTCGACGCGTCCGATGACTAGTCGACGCTCTCGAGTGCTTTCTAGAAGGCAATGACGCTGGAGGGCAAGCATCCGGTGCTACCGTCGGAGCGTCCAGAAATCAGATGAAGATGGTGTTGACGGTAATTATTGTATGACTTTACCTATCAACTAAATATGAAATCATGGTATAAAAGCAAATATCACCATAGAATAGGGCTTTAACTGACAGAATTCTGCAGTTTTGGTGAATCAGTGTTTCACAAGGTGTTAATCAGAAAAGAACCAAGGGAGATCCACATGTCGGACTAAAACATCGAATTCCACTGCGAAAGGAGATCAAGAATATTCTTGATAACGCCAGAAACATGCCTGACGAAGCAGGGCCCAGTTGGTAGCTAGGGGAGGTCGGCCGACCTGGCCCAGTGTCCTTTTCACATGCGTTTTGACGTGGACTGACACCCGTTGTTTAGGATCAATCTCCACGACCCATCGAAGTCGGTTTGATCCAAGGGCTACGGTTCATCCCACCAGCCTATATAAACAGCCCCAGACCCCACATGGTTTCATCATCAATCAGTAGATCAATAGAAAGCAGAGGTAGAAACCCTAGAATCATTAGAGCTTCACCATACAGAGCATAGCTACATAGGTTAGAAGTAGAAGGAGGCAAGTTCTACTTGAGTTCCGGATCTTGTCTGGAGCTGGAGGCTTCTCGGAGCCATTGTAAGCTCTCTCTTGTATCTTAAACCTATTTTGAGTGCTTGAGATAAAGTTGATTGACATTATTCTACTATTTATTATGTTCGCAATTATGCTATTCATTGCTTATTTAGATTGTATACTTTGCATAGTCAGGATGCATTCAAATTCATACATAGGTTTGTATAGCTCTCATTCACTGACGTCATGGATGGGTGACCAACAGCATGTAAGCATGGTGCTTAGATGTTGTTTGTCTGCAAATACGCCTTATATTCTGGGTTGTATCGTAGATCGCGGATGTGACACTCCCGTTGAGTCCTTTGTAGTCCACACTGTAGGGTCAAGATGGTGGACTAGAGGGGGGGTGAATAGTTCTTTTTGAAACTAATCATAGCAGAGTAAAACCTATTCGGTTCTAGCAACTATTCACCCCTCTAACTATAACTCTATGCACTTTGTCAAAGATCCTAACAAGAAACAAAGGTGCAAGACTAGTTTGAGCTTCCCTAAACTGTTCTAGCACAAGGTCACACAAACCTAAGCACTAGTACTTTAAGCACCAGGGGAGCTCCAACCAACTTGCAAGCAAAAGCACACTAAGCACCTAAGCTCACTACATGCTCAATGACAAGGATACACAATCCTAATCAAGGAGCGCAACTTGCTTAGCTACACAAACTAAACAAGACACTAGTTCTAAGCTACACAAGCTAAGAACGTGAGTGGCAAGCTACACAAGCTAACCAATCTCACAAGAGCAACTACAACTACACAAGTAAAGTAATGCACAAAGTAAAAGACTTGTGTAGAAGGGAGCAAACCACCGCGAAGGATGGGAATATGTTGAAGCGGTGATTTATTTCCTGGAGGTTCACTTGTTGCCACAAGCTACGTCCTCCGTTGAGATAAGCTCCAAGGTTGCCGCCGATCCTCTAGCAAGAGGTGACCTACCACAAGTCACCACCGCCATGTGGGGCACCCGCAAGCACTTGCTCTTTGATCCGGCCAGACCACTTGTCGCTTTTCACGTCTCGCTCTACTAGAGATGCTCTTTGCGACTCCCAAGGGGTGGGCTCCAACCCCTGACAAGCTTGCTCTGGAGCCAAGCACAATCTCCTTGCTTGCTTTCATGGAGCCTCACGCCACCAAGCCATCTAAGAGGTGGCAACTGTTGACACTTCTTAGTGCAACCACTAGAGACAGGGTGTTAGGCTATCTTTGATAACGGCGCCAGAAGTGCCTGGGATATTTCTTATGTCTATTGGATAATTCCACAAGCACACAGAATATACCGCTGTAGCACTTCACCTGGGAGTATTTCAAGGTATCGTTATTTATTTTATCCCAAGGGAAAGCAGTTCTAGGAATGATTAATAAAAGAGAGAGATCCTTAGGTCTATAGCAACTTAGTATCAACTAGTGATAGGGCGGTAAATTGATAAATAGAGGAAAGGGTAATGACACAAAGACACGACAAGGTTTTGGATAAGAGAAAATTATTTCCTTGGCCCCGAAAAAAGTTCGACTTAGTTTCTTGGCCCTATTTTCATTGAACTTTGTTATTTGGGCCAAAAATGGAATTTGCTTAGTTTTTTGGCCCTTTCAGCCAGACTAAAATACTTCAAAAAATCATAACTCTTCAATACGATATCAGATAAAAAAGATTTTTATATGAAAATTTAGGTCTCGACGAGATCTATAATTTTATAGTTTTAAGTTTTTTCATTTGAGGAAGTTCATATACTCAAAAAGTTAGCATATTATTCTAATATTTTCTAGCATCTGAATTTTCTCAAATAAAAAAACTTAAAACTATAAAGTTGTAGATCTCATCGAGATCTAAATTTTCATGTAAAAATCTTCTTCATCTGATATCGTATTGAAGAGTTATGATTTTTTGAAGTATTTTAGTATGGCTAGAAGGGCCAAGAAACTAAACGAATTTCGTTTTAGGGCTAAATAACAAAGTTCGATGAAAACAGGGTCAAAAAACTAAGTCAAACTTTTTTCAGGGCCAAGGAAATAATTTCCTCTTTGGATAACTAAGATAACTAGTAAAGTACAGCTAGGTGGGAGGACAACGAGTGAGTATAAGACTCCTATGACTCTTACTTTAATCCTGTGAATTGTCTTATCAAATGGATGAAATACACTAAGACGGCTACCTAACTTCCTGTGTGTAGGGGATAGTGCGAGACAATAGAGGATATAACCTCTACCCGAAGCGCCTATGCTCTTATGGGAGCCTACCTTTTAAGAACTTGCCTAAAACACGTGGAGGGATACTAAGAATAGACAGGACTGTCACCACTTGCTAGCACCCACTAACAATCCGTGTGACAAGCGGCATTCAAAGTTAAGATCTAGTCTAAGCACCACGCTTACACTAAGTCTGACTACTCTAGCTACGTACCAACAGCTGAAGCACCCTATGACAGGCGATGAACTACACACGTGAGCTATTTACAGGATCACTATCTAGTGTAAGTCAACTATAAGGTAAGACATGACACAACAATACTATAATGAATAGTAAAGCAGTAAGTAAAGACTTAGTAAAGTAAAGTAAAGATAATATATTGATAAAAGTAAAGTCTTACAGAAGGAAAGGTACAAGAGCTATACCAGACTCTCCAGTAGATGACTTCGGAGACTCCGAACGTAGCTCGACTCGACTCTAACTCCCACATTAGACTAATACTACTACTACTAAAGAGTGGAACTTCACTCTAGCTTGCTCTTGTGTATCTTGTGTGTCTTGAAGAGGGTGATGGCAGCCTCTATTTATAGTGGAGAGTGGAGGAGTGCCACGTCAGCGATCCGCGTGCCCTTTGCCTCTCCACCCTTGGATGAACCGACCTTGAACCGCCTCAAGATGGACAGCATTGGTGAATCCAGCACGTGGGAATCATGCAGGAAGGCGGTGGAGGCCAACCGACCTGGCTGGGCACCAGGGGGGTCGGCCGACACCCTATGACAGGTGGGCCTTGCCAGGTGTTGTCCCCACCAGTCATAGGGCATGGCTGTGTACTTGATTTGTTGGTACTTATCGGTTCACGCCTTGATCCATGTGCCTTGATCTTTCACTGTTGATTGGAAACACAACTTTGATCCAAAGGTAAAATTGAGTTGGATGGAAGGTCACACGGATTGTGCCATGTCAGCAGAGCTATGTGGGCCCCATGGTGGGGTTGGCCAACCCACACATGGGCCCACCTTGAGCTCTCCTCTCTTCTACATGATGTTGTGCACCATATCTTGATGTTTCATGACTTGTTTGATCTTTCCTGCATTCACAAGCTAAGAGTACAGGTGGAACTCGTTATTGATAAAATATGTTCATGACATGCTTATTCTCCCTTGAATCCGAGGCCTGTTGATGGTGTTTGAATGTGGATTTTTATGGTATATCCACCGTCAACAGCAACCTCCAAGAGTAACAAGCACCATCGGCTTGCAACTCGATCACCTAGTGCCACTCAAAGAAATCTCACAATGCAATGCACTAGCGATCGATCACTCACTTCTCGAATGCGAATTCTAAGAGCACAAGTGAGTTGGAGAGCACTAAGCCATGCACTAGCAAGGGAAACACATTCCCAAGTTGCAAGAACAACTACCATGGCCGGCTCTCACTCCTATTTATTGCCTTCAAACAAATAGAGCTGTTACCCCCTGCATTGGGCTCACTGTGTACGCACCGGACACGCAGTTAGTTCACACCAGACGCGTGCGGTGGTTGTCCAATGCTCAAAACGCCAAACAAACTAGCCGTTACGCAGCACCCGAGAGTTCCAGGGTCGCATCGGACGCGTCCGGTGCACACCCACTGGACGCCAGGAGCGTCCGGTGCTCTTTCGCAACCCAAACACACAATACGGACTAGACGATGCTACAGTAGCAGCTGTGCGTCCAGTGCTAAGAAACCCGCATCTGGTGCAGTGTCCTGTGCGAACTTCCGCTCACTAAAACGGCGATATCTCTTAGATTTGAACTCCGATTTTAATGATCTTGGACATTTTGGAAAGTTTATTCAGAGGGCTACACAACCCACATAATTTCTTCATCCAAAACTCAAAGGATAAAAGCAGTTTGTCCATCCAAGATCCATCCAAGCACGCTACGAGCTCGAAACTTTCACCCTTTTGTAAATGTGCCAACTCCAAAGTGTTCCACAACCTTGTGCATATGAGTTAGCATTTTCACAAAAATTTTTCAAAGGGTTTTTCACTCTTTCTTGCCACGCCACTCAATCCTAGCAATCTAAAGTTAGATTACTCCGAGTGGCACTAGATGACCGATATGCAAACAAGTTTGCCCCTCTTGATATTACGGCCATCCATCCTAAATCCGGTCAAGCACTTCTCGACTCGACCTTAGACCGGTGAAATGGAAATGCCCTATGGTTATACCTTTGCCTTGCGCTTTCCATTCCAAACATCATCTTCATCTATGTCTCTGACACCATCGATGCTGATGCAACAAATGCACCAACACCTCAACAATGATATGATTCACTTCATATCATCACGTGGCTTTTGGTCCATGGATCCTCGACTTCACTTGCTCTTCACCATTGAGTTGGTCCATCGGCGCCAAGCCCACTAACTTGCCCTTCATACTTGCAACTGGTCTGTCGACTCCAAGTCATCTCTTGATCTTCTCCACCTAGCCACATGACTCCATGTCATGTATCATGCGTTTAGCTCCTCCATGCCATATGTGTGAGCTAAGCATCATCTCCAAGCCATTTCCACCTCCATAGCATAGATGCTCACACACATGTACCTGTGGACTAATCACCTATGTAATCAAAACTTGAACACATATTAGTCTACCTAAGTTGTCACTCAATTACCAAAACCAAACAAGGACCTTTCAATCTTTCTCTTTTTGGTAATTGATGACAACTCTACAAAGATATGGAAATTAAGCATATTAACCAAGTTAGCTCTTCACACAAGTGTAAATCACTAACTT